>JAFIDM010009631.1:198789236-198907232 GCA_023159025.1 Thereuonema tuberculata
TAAATATTATAATGAAAATATGATATTGGGGTAAGTCAAAACGGAGTAGATTGGAATAAAAATTTGATAAAACTTTTACTATTTAGTGTCACAGATGTCTGATTGCTACTTGTGTTGACGTCACTTATGAATGATCATGTAGCCGGTGGGTTGGGCTGGTGTTTTTCTGATGGTGGGGGTTGTTGGGGGGAGGGGATATCGGTTGGTTCATTAAAAAATAACCATGATTAGAAATGGTTTTGGAGGTACCATTTGCGAGTGACGTCATTGTGACACTAAGTAGTTAAGTTTGTTCCAAGAAATTTAATAATCTCATTGACTTGTTCTCTATTAAGAATGTATGTTGTGTGTATGTACCCCCGGGAAAGAAATCCGGTACCCATTCTATAAAGAGCTGGGTGGACCATAGGACCTGTCTGGAGGAGAATTTAGCACGGAAAAATTCCGGATATCCATACAAGTCTTATATATTGTAGATTCTTACTAGATAATTTAAAAGATTAGATGACATTAAAGAAAATAAAGATTTTAAGTCAAGCAATTACTTTTTTTTTCCAAAATAAAATTAATAACTTGAACTTAGTTACTGAGAATCAGAACGAAACAAAAGAGTCTACGTTGATTAGAAGAGAGTGAGTCGGGTTTTGGATGAAGGCTATTTGATCGAAGCAAATGGTGATTGGTTGTGCTTCGTTGCAGACACACTTTCTTTGCACGTGAGAATTTAATGCAGATCCTCCCACGCCACCAAAGATTGTTTCTTTTTTTTTCTTTTCGAAATACAATTCTTGTGCCATTTTGACTGACAAGTCGACTGTTGTGCGAAGATGTACGAATGGATATAAATTTAGAGATTAAAAAAATAGACTTAAGAAAATTTATTCAAAAAAAGCTAACAGATTTTGTTTTTCATTACTCTTCCTGTATTTCTTCTAAATCATTACTTTCACAAAATATCTATACGATAAGTTCTTTCCGAAGTACAAGTAGCCGTGTATGTACTAAATTCTAGGCAGAACCTAAAAAGATCAATGTTTGTTCAGTTTCATCAATAAAATTTTAAAAATTCAATGAAAATTACGAAAACTTTGAAAATCGGAAGCAAAAAGTGATAGCAATAGTAAAACACTCTGAAACACGTTTTCTGGAAAGATCAAAATAGCAGAATCATGGATCTCACTAGCATTTATGTAATTTAGTTATGCACATCTCAATTTTTTTTTATTTTTTTTTAAATGTTAGATGGCTGATAGCAGTTTTTTTATGTTTGGGTAGGCTTAATAATTTTTTTCTGGTTGGACGATGTAAGACGAATTCATTATTATACGAATATTGCTACTGTTTCCAAGCGCTTAAAGGCCTGAAGTGGGGCCTAGTTTCATTTCAGAAAATTGGATGAGTTCATTTAAGGATTCTAAAACAATTATTACTACTAATCTCGCTAAATAGTATAAAGTATGAGCAAAAATACTGTGTAATTATTTTTCAAAATTCATCTTTAAACTTTAAGCTTAAACAGAAATTTTTTTTCAACAATTTTAAGAAAAATCGTCAAATATTTGCAAATTATTATGTCAATAATCTTACAGTTTTATTCTCAAAAGTTAGTTATATAACAAAGAAGCCTTTTTTTTTTTTTTTTGAAATTATAAATTTATAATAAAACAAGAAGAGGACCTAGGGGGAAAAATAAGTTCGAAATTAATATGTCATGACATGCTTTTCTGCCCGACTTTGATGTTCCAGGGGAGAAACCGAGTTACAACTGCCATTTAACCTTCATTAATCGCCAGGTTACGATATCGATTTGTTTATTCGCGCAAAAGCAAAAAGAAAAAGACGAGACATAGAAATGAATTGCAAGTGTCGACGAACAAATTATTGTTTGAACATTTGATCCATGCGCATAGATAGAATACTTTAATTTTGTTCAATTCTCCTTTCTAAAAAAATTCTTAGTAACATTTCCTCTGTCCCGACTAGGGAAAAGAAAAACAAAAAACAAAACAAAACAAAAACCTATGCCGTTATTAATGCACTGTGCAAACTCAGAACATCGGTGATGATGAAACCAAATAGTAATATATTTTATTATATTTTAAACAATATTAAACTGCCATAAATTTAAGCGAATTTATTAAATAATACCGGTATTTAGTAAATTTATCTAAGATGCTTGTACTTTCATTAAATGAATCAATTATGTAAATAAATAAAAATTTTCGCTGCAGATCGCAAATAAATTTTGTTGAGCGGTTTTAATATTACAGGAAAGATATGACTGAATATTTCAAGTATAAGAAAAACAAAAACAAAAACAAAACAAAACTGTAATTAAATATTTTTTAACCCTAATGTTATTTGATTTGAATATTCAATCTTTTACTTTTGGTAACAGAAAGATTGGTGTAGTCTTACCAGAAACTATTGATATTTTTAAATTTAAATATTTGCTTTTTTTATTTCACTCTTTTTATAAACACGAAATATGTGACAACCCTCGCGGTGGAGCAGCTAAAAACCAAAATAACTCAAATTTTATAACTAATATGAATATTTGTACTCATATAAAATAAAGGCAACATTTTTAAAACTTATTCTACAGAAGATGAAGCCAGATTTATACATCAGAAATTTGTAATTAAATCAATGACTAACATTTCAGGAAAAATAACGTTGAATGTGCGTGCAAAGTTCAAAACAAGATTTCCACTTATAATAATAATAATAATAATAATAATAATAATAATAATAACAACAACAACAACAACAACGAATAAATGTGTTTACATTTTTGTGTATTTGATGACGGACCTTGATGTGAATTTCTGAACAGCTCTTATATGCAATTTTATTTTAATATGAACTGCAGTGAGGTTTATAATTTCTCAAATACTTAGAGAGGGGGAAAAAAAAAGCCTCATTTTAATTTTTTATTAAAAAATTTATTTAATTTATTTTATTTTTATTTTTTACTTACCTAGCAGTATATTCTACTATCTTAATAGTTGCAGGAAGTTCCGGTTGACACTTTCCCAAAAGATCTGCTAGAGGGCGTGAAGTTGGAATATTTATGTGTTTTAATTACACGGAAATAAGAAACACACTTCACGGCTCGTGCGATACTGAAATCAATGATTAACCCACAGTAAATATACATGTGTATAAAAGAAAAGGAGAGATTATAGCCTTGAGTCAGAAAAGTTGGAGTGCTTCAATGTTGTAAATATCACATGAGAATAAATTGGATTCAAATCGATTAAGAACGCAGTGGAAGAAAACATGATTTGTGGAATGGATTTTCCTTTTTCGTTGGGAAATTACAGTGCACTGCATTTGCCACGTTCCTTTTCAAACAACACCGTAAAAACCGATTATTATTAACAGTTCTTTTGATACGAGCACAGGAAAGCACTTAAAGGCTGATTACAAAACTGCAAGTAATAAGGGATTTCTTTTTTAAATACTTAACAGCTGCTATTGGACACGAACTGATCATGAAATATAAAGTTTTACCGAGTTTTGCTTTATAAACACGGCAGAAATTTACATCTTTCCAATTCAAAAAAGATATATATATATATATATATTTAATTTCCTCTATTCTCAAACAGCGTTTTCATTTGGCAAAAAAAAAAATTCAAAAATGGGGGGGGGGGGGCCCTAAGCAACACAGAATCTATTTCAAATTAATACTACTTTTTTGTTCGCTTATTTAAAAAAAATGCTGATTTTATTTTTATTTTTTTTACATTATGCAATGACTTAATTACTCGTATTTATCACGAATAATTTATAATTTACTAATTACTAATATTTTAACAAGAACATAATGAACAGACCTCTAACCTTAATAAATTTTTTGTCCCTAATAATCCCTACCCATTGATCAAACCTGAATTCAATTAAGTCATCATAAGAATTACTATATTTTTTTTAATGGTTACACATTATTATGAAAGGAAGGCTTAGAATTGATGCATAGTAAAAAAAAACAAACCAAGAAATTCGAAGGGAAATTTGAAAATAATTAAAAAAAATGATTTTAAATGAAAACATTAATTAAATTGAGGAGATTCCGCTATAAAGAAAAAAAAATGTAGATAATTCTGAGGTAATAAATTTGTATCTTAACAATTTTAAGGCTTTTAATTAAATTATTAAAAATAATATCCAATTAAAAAAAAAAAGAAGCAAATACCTAAGGGAGGCGTCTGAGACGAAGCGAGATAACAGAGAGCACAGGACATTGCAAAAAATTATAAACAATGAATTAATTGGATTTTTTACAGTAAAAGTAAACAAAATATAAAATGTTATTAACTATCCAATAAATTTATTCAGGTCTTTTTAATAGGCTACTTATTTTAAATAAAAATACTTATGTATTTTAATTTAGGTGTGTCTACTCTATTGCAATTGCGCCTCAAATAAATGGCTATGCTGTATATAAATTTCGTACATTACCTTTTTAATTTTATTTTGATTGCAGGAGATCCATCTGCAAATATTCCATCATCATAATTAAAAGTTTTAACGACGCAACATTGATTTTCATGTATGTCTCTAGGAAGTGTCTTCTAAAAAAACAAAGAGCACTCGTTGCGTGTCTGAAATGTTATTGGTCAATTTAAGCGTGTCTTCAACAACAAAAGAGGAAGATTATTGGCTCCTCCTGGTGGCAATTTGCCGTTGAATTGATTTTGAAAATATAAACAAACTTAAATTTCAAACTAACTTAAAAAGAGAGAAAAAAAAAACAAACAAACAAACTAGATTTGAACGAAAATTGCATATCATTAATGATATTACGGAGAGCTGATATAACAAGAAAATTTACACAAGAGCTTTGCCGTTTCTGTGCTTTGCTTACATTTCATAAAATTTTGTATATAAAGAAAATGAATAGATCTATTGTTTTCATACAAAATACTCTTTGGGCAGTAGAACTGTCATTTTCAATATATTTACACCCATTGTTTAAGATATCGATAGAAATGAACTCTATATAGTTCCTAATGCTTTTTCATAGAGATTTTGGGTTACCATTTCGCTGGCTACAATTGTCAAAGATTTCAATTATAACACTTACACCGTCTTTAGTCCCTAAATAGGCCCGCCAAGTTTCAAAAGGATCATCCAGCGGTTCAAAAATGAGTATGGCCACTTCACATTCACACATGTACTTACACACTAATCGACTGATTCGTTAAGCTTTACTTAACTACTAGGAAAGTATATTAAAATTACGTAAAAAAAAATCTCTGATGAGAACTGTATAAAAATCATTGTAGAGAAGAAAGAATTTTCTGATCAAATAAATAAGTTTTCTTCACAGATGTACATCGTATTTCAATGCTTTTTAATTTCCATAATCTCCGAAAATGACTTCTCATTATCATGCTCGAATCTCTCATTTCAAGTAATAAGAACTTTCTAGTTCACCGATAACCTAAACTTACAAAGAATATTTAATGGAATTTAGTAATTAAAATTATTAAAATGACGCCAAATCAATGTTTACGTGAAAAGAAAATTAAAATAAAAAAATTACATGTTATTTCTGTTCATTTCACATTTTTTTTTTCGTTTCCAATTGACCTTTATTGATCTATATATGTATGTTAGCGAAACTTGACAAGAGACCTACAAACTAATTGATAGGATTTTGGTGTGATTAATTACTGAATTATTTTCTAGCATCGCTAACCTGTTGAAGAACGAATTCACACAAATGACCAATCGTGTATTTCGTTTTTAAGAGAGAAGATAGTACAAGTTAACTATTCACAATAAAATGTCCGAAGATCTAATACTATTAACTCTAATTATTCAAGTGAATTGTAAAAAGTAATCATGCAAAGACAAGGACTTAGAATTATTATTATTATTATTATTATTATTATTATTATTATTATTATTATTATTATTATTATTATTATCTTTTCAAAATAGGCCAAGATCAAAGGAGGGCAACTTTGTTAAATTATTAAGAGACATTAAGCTGACTTTATCTGCCCCTGTTATGAAGTCAATAGAAATGTCAGGTTTCAAATGTGAAGAAATTTACCGCAATCAATTAATGCTCGATACTGGTGGGGCTTCACACCCCAAAGAAAACTATTAAGGGGGCCCCAAAATGCTCGGACCCCTTAGGGTAGGCGCTTTTGACTAAGATAATATCGAAACAATAGCTACCTGATAAGAAAGGTCCAAACTGAAAAAGAAGGATTAAAAAAAAATACATTTTGAAAATTCGATTTAAAATTTATCAAAAATTCTCTTTAGGTGGTAAATTTAGCTACACTCTCTCATATTTACTTCGCATAGTGTAAAGAGTTTTCTTTTTTTTTTATTTTAGGTTTATTGTAGATGAATATTAAACGACCAACTTTAAGATAGCTGCTGTGATAAATTCAATTTTCCTCGAAGTTTTAGTGTTTTGCATTTCTTTAACTTCCTTATTTTCTTATAAAGTTCAAAGACATAATGATCCTACATTCGCCATTCGTCACGTGTTTCATCCTCATTCTTTTCTTTCTTCTTTTTTGTTGTTGATAGTGGTCGAAGTCGAATTGCCCTTCTACCCACTTGAATTCAGTTCCAAGGTCACCGCCCACTCCAACCCCCCCCCCCATTACGAAACAATGTAACGAACGATAGCAGAAGAAGAATACAAATACCACAAGGAAATAAAGTCAAAAAGGAGTTCGGGTTTATTACAAATCTAAACGCTGTATTTCCAAGACCTATTAAATTATAATTTTAAGTGATTGGTTCTTATATCTTAGATTTAAAGCGATTTTCAGAAAGACAAAACGAAGGACTATATCTGTACAAAAAACATTTAAAAGATTCAATAAACATTTTGGCTATACCAAAGTATCTACAAACAAACAGTAGACTTCATAGCTCCAAATGAAAAATAGATTTACTGTAGATATTATACTTGTACTTGTTCTAAATTCAGTAGACATAAAAAAATAATAAAATATTAAAAAATTCGAAAACTAACGCTCAGTAGCGAAAAGGGACTATTTTATAAATGTACTTTTAATAGCAGACAATTCTTTCTTTTATGATAGATCGAATGGCCTAGTGAAATTTTGAAATTGTATTCTTTTTGTACGGATGTCAGAGCTCAGAGTTTGTCCAGAGCAAATAGACATTTCTTTCTCTTGACAGAAACATGGGAAGAATTTTGAATATTACTATCATGATATAATGCTCTTTGTTTCCATACTCCCACTACATCTATTTATCTAGTTACCCAAAGGCGTTTTTGTATTGTACGAGACCCTGGGCAAACGTGGCTTCTATTGCGTATATTTGTAGAAAAAATGTGGAAAAGCACCTAAAAAGGGCTCCTCTCTGTTTATCGGTTTATCTATCTAGGAATGAGACAAAGTTAAGAGACGTTCTTATGGTAAATGAGTGGACGAAATTAAAATCTTTCTTGGATTCGAATACGAAAAAAGAAAACTTTCGACTACAAGAATGGGAAAAAGAATAGGAAACCTTTATCCAACATAAAGATATTAAATAGACTTGTATGATAATATCCGCTTAATGCTTGCATTTCCAGAATAATCTTAAAATCTTAAGACTTAAAATGATTTGGAAAAATATTTCCGCTCCAAATCTAAAAGCTGTTAATAAACTCTTCTTACTCTTCTTATTAATTGTCGTAAATGAATAACGTTAATTAAAAAATCATTGTTACGATGATTCAATAGAAAGAAAGCATGCGATCAATATTTTTCTTTGATTCTAACAATAGCCACAGATCCCTGAATCGGAGTATAATAACAAACACATTTGTTAAATAATTTGTGTTACTATGTTTCATTACCTTTTTAAATGCTACCGTTTAACATTTTATAGTTAAGAAAACTGATAAATCACTGATGAGGATTAAATATATATATATATATATATATATATTTGGAAAGGTTAAAGATATTTATAGATATAAAATGTCCAATTACATGCTACAACTTCTGCCTTTCCGTGAATAAAACAGTATAATATTTATAAATTTAAAAGAAACAGTTAATAAGCATCCCTTTTCTTAATTTTTATAACTGGAACATTGGTGCCTTGAGTGCGAAGAGGCTATTCAGTGCAGCTCACTTCTCTGGGTATATCTTTATCAGATCCGGAACGGAACCTTGTTCTTTGAAGCACGCAATGCTTTATCCTTTCCTTAACTAAAGTCGAAGTAGAAAGAACTGAGTCTTCATCTGTCGACAAGTGAAGAAAGAGAGTAGTAATTACTTTCTTAGTCAGATATTATGACTCATAGGTTGGTTGGTGCCGTACTCGTGCTGCTGAGACTGGCCCCATTCAAGGGCGATTTGCATTTTCCACGTCATGGATAGTAAGATTTTAATGCAAAATTGAACGTCCCGTTTCTTTAATTCGTAGTCCCGTAAACGCGTAATTTGAGAAACGAAAACAGAAAATAAAAGAAGGTTTATAGTAATCAAATTTACCCTTAATAAATTTAAAAAATGTTTAAAAAACACAAAGATGTTCTTGTAAAACTCAATTTTTTCTCATTATAAACATACAAAGCTATTGTATTATTATTCAAAAATATTGATTATTATAATTACTTATTGTATTTCACGAATTTAAAACAAATATTATTGTTTTTGTAATCAATTACTGTTCAAACAAAATATTGTTTATTTTAATTACTTATTGTATTTCACAACTTTTAAAACTAAAGCATTGTTTTTATAATCACTTATTATATGTCACGAAACAAAAGTATTGTTTTTATGATTCATTTGTAATGAATTCTACTGATAGAGGATATGTTTATATTCCTACCATTAGTCATCTGAAGAAGTTTCTTCGATTAGAAGAGACGAAATATCATGAATGATTAAAACGTTTTTGGTTAAGAGTTATCCAGATGTTGTTATTATTTGAACACAATTTGTTAGCTAACTAACTAATTCACATCTACTGGAATTAGATTGCGGACTGGATCTTGACTCACGTGTTAAGTGACCTTTTCCCCAAATGTGGTGTGCGCCAGATTACATCTTGACGCTACCATTCTAAACGCGCCTTTTTTTGAATTGGAAAGACAGCTTGCCAGTCTCCTGGCATAAAAGCCTACTTCATAAAGCCTTCTGATCACAGTTCGTCTAGAAATTCTCTTTCCAATGGGTTTAGTGAGTTGGGACAATTACCTTAAAACAGGTAATATCTCTACGAAACTTTACTGTCATGTGAAGATAACGGTCATCTTGAAGTTTTGTGACGCAAAGACGTCTTTCAAATGATCTAAAGATCTTGAAACTGTTTTCATAACTCTGATACCAACATATTGACACATTCAAATTTTCGATTGTATCAGCTTCACTAAATCTCATCTCTATCAAATCAACAGCATCTTATACCAAAGAATCAGCTAAACGATGTCAATTAGATATTTTCTAAGAATTGGCTAGTCCAGAATTACTGATAAAAGTTCTTATAATAACTCGCGATTTACATTTGGGCGATACGTTTCCATTGTTACTGGTAAATTCTTCTTCTCAATTTCGTTGCTAGATATTAAATAATAAGTGAAACAACAGTTAAAACTTAGTTTTTAATTTTTTTACGAAATATACAAAGTAATATACCAGTGGTTTTATTTTGGGAACGAGATTGCATTATTAATTTTAATTATAATGAAAAGTTTTAAAAGGCTTTCTTTAATTATTGAAGATTTTTTTTTTTTCTTTTTCTTTTTTCAACTTATTTCGGGACATGAAAGTAAATCTATTTATAGATAAGTTTACAAAAGCAAAAGTAAAGGTTTTCAACCCTTGGTTCTTTCATCTCAGTCCAGAACCCATTAAACCTCCCTTGCAGTTCTCTTCCTTTTTTTCCCTAAAAAGTTAACTGCAATGTACCCGGATGACTTTTTACGAAAGAGCGACTGTTGTGTTCAAGGCCGGCGAGGCGTGAACCTCACCAAGAAGCTAATAAGGCAATCGACAAAAGAAAGCATTGTGTAATGGACGTCCAGACCAAATATACAAAAACATAAAAACTACAGATAAGAGAAAAAGAGAGAGAGAGAGAGGCTCATTCTGCAGGTAATGAGCTAATATATTACAGTATCCGTAATGGAGGAACTTAAGATGATTACCGCACAGGGACAACAAGGGAGGCTCTTATTGTATGTAGACAACATAATTCTAACAAAAAATATATACAAGAAAAAATATATATCCAGTATACAAAGAACAAGAACCTTTTTCCAAAGATACTAAATTTTTCATCACAGAAACTAATAATATTATAATTATCAAGTTCTGATTACATTTATTATCATATCAGAACTGGATAACTTTATTCGCGATTTTCAGAAGAATCTATATTTTCTGGAAAATAAATAAATAAATAAATAAATAAATAAATATACTTAGAAAATATTTTTGAGCTATCATCACTAGAAAATTTCTTTATAAAATTCACCAATACGAGTCCTTATTAAAATGAAAACATTACATTATAAGTAAGTAATACACTTTAACGCAATTTGTGAAGATTATTAAGTATCAATCATACAAATTTCAAATTTCATCAAAATTCAATAGTAGGCAGCAGTTTTTTTTCCTTGCGGTAACATACACAAATAAAGCAAAGCAGATGTTTGTGGAACAGGAAATATTCCATAAGACTTTTTATTTCAAAACCTCAGATTTACTAACAGATCACTCATATATTTACTTATTTATTAAGTAACTTTTACAATCTTCTTTTTCTTGCTTATTACTTTTGAAAGCTCAAATTTAAAATAAAATCATTTCAACATTTCTCTACTCATTTTCTTTGTATCTTGTATTAATTAATTTCGAATTGCAATTACAAAAACTGTCAGTCCAATAGTTCTAAATGAAATATTAAATAAAATTTAAAATCTCTGTCGCCTTTACATTATTTTATCTTTAAACTAATTAAAGTAATTTTAACTTTACTTTTTTAATTTTTTTAATTAAAAGTATATCTCCACGAGTCAGCAATAGACTAAAACCGAATAAATTTCAATTTCAATTTGTGCAAATATTCGTCTTTATAATATAACTTATTTTTTCCCCTTTATAAATTCTCAGTTTCTTATTAATGTAAATATCATATGACACTGAAACACTTTCCATTGTTATGACGAATTTGTTATTATTTCATGAGATTTCATTCTTTACAGAATACAAGCAAGAGTATTTTACTTTACACTGTATCTGTAAATGAAAAAATGTCATGATCTGTTTATCTGTGATGAAAACAGAATCATAATTTATTTCTTCTAGAACTCCCTGGGGGAGGTGAGAATTAAAAAAGAATGAAAGTAAATTACACATTTTATATTTCACCTCTTGAATAATTACGTTCTTATTTCTTCTTATTATTACTTATATCTCATTAAAATTTACTTTCATTTAAATAAGAATAGGGAATGATATCTAGTAGCTATTAATAGTCAATGTTTTAAAATACTTTCAGGTAAGATTTATATCGGAAAGTTGGAAACCAAACTTTAGAGGAAAAAACAAACCGTCTTAATGCTTGAAGATAATTTTCATTATTTTTAATTCCTTTATAATGTGAAGGCGATTGACTCAATATCAAAGGGTTAGGCTCGGAGCCAAAACCATTGTTATAGGCTTAAGCTACAGTAAGTCCTAATAATTTTCTACAAAACCCCTACATTTTTATTTCTTCATTAGGATTTTGAAAGCATCTAGAAACTGCAATTCATGTAAAAAAATGTTACTATTTGGCAAATAAAATCGCAGCAGAAATAAGTAATTACTTTTAGCCATTATATTGCTAATAAATTATTCATTATTTGAATACATTATTTAAAATACACAGTCACTGTTTTTGTTTAGATGAATTGATCCCGTTCATCGTTGTACATTTAAATTGCTTTGATTATATACTGTAAATGCTAATTTACATTTGCTGTTTTTCTTAATTTTATTTATTCAATAACCAGAAAACCTGATTTGATCTGCAAACATTTTAGGAAAAACGAAAACTTTTTAAAAATAGCTGATTTTTATTTTTAAAGTAGACTGCAAAAAATGATAATGAAATACACTTAAATATTTGATGTGCAACGTAATAATAAGCTTCTAACTAATAAGATAATATTAATTTCGAAAGGTGTAATGACCAAATATTCAAATTAATGATCAATTAATATTCAATCCTTTAGTAATCCGTTTTAAATTCCAGTCTCCGTTTATTCACCAACCATCATCTCTTCTACCTTTGTTTTAACGAAGAACTCACCTTTAAGAAGCAGTTTTAGTCTCTTTTTATGCAAATTTATAGTGACTCTAATGGCAAAAGTTCAACCTCCTTTGGTGATTAAGATTTTCAAAAAAAAAAAAAAAAGAAAATCTTTCGTTGCAAATTCACCGCCTTGTTATTTAGGAGAAGCTGAGGGACTTTACTTTCGTTCTATCTAAATTAAAGGTAATAGAACTCGAAAGATAGATGCGTACAATATTTGCAAAAATTAATTCTACATTATTCGTTAAAACGATCGGATAAAAGTTAGTTTAAATCATTATAATCATTGCTATAATAGCACTAAATCATGTAAGCTTTCTGTCTATGAAGGTACGGTAAGTACAGTATGTAATTCTTCATCATAATAGCCAGCGAGGTTACTGATGTAGATTTTATTCACTTCTTCTTCCTATAAAAAGAACTGAGTGAATGATTCGAGCATTTCTTTAGCTTTTCCAACTTGACTGCAGTATTTTCCTTTAACATTGAAGTCATTGGGGAACCAGGGGAAGGGGGCCTTGGCAGGGGTGAGAACCCCCATTGCATCCGAAAATCGAAGAAATCAAGAATTTTTTTGTTTGGAAAAATTTGATTGGATCCTCAAATTGGATGAACTATGATCATTTTAACCCCTCCCACTGCAAAATCCTGGGTACGCCTATGATTGATGTACAAAAATCTCTGTCACTTTGTTGAAACATGTGCAACAATTACATTGCGCTAATACATAACAGTGTATGATTATTGTGTCTTGATCACAGAGGTTAATTTACAATCAAAACATGCTGCAGTATTTAAATAAATTTAGGGATGTAGATATCAATTGCTGTTAAGATTGAAACTTAGTTCTGAAAGTGTTTTAATAGTTGAAGAGAATATGTTAAATTCAAAAGATAAAAATAACATTCAAGCAACCGTTTATCATTCAGGTTGAAAACGGGAGAGATATTAAAACCAGATACCGTTTAAACCAAAAAACGGAATTTTCCCAAATTCCTCCAACCACAGAAACAGCCACTGGAAGAGTATCTGGTTTGCCTTCAGACCAGCGATCAATGCACACTTCCAATCACGAAATTAATAAGTGGCCTTGTTTCAGTAATTATCTATCGCTACTAGGTTGGGTTTTTTTTTTGTGAAGCATAACAAGGTAAGGAAATAAAAAAAAAAAAAAAGAAAGAAAAACATGATGGAAATTAGCTGGCCACAAGTAGTTAACTAATTTACTATTCTCACTAGTGACATCGTAAACAAATGAAGTTTCACACCGTTTTCGAGAAAAACAACTCAGCCATTCTTCTTTTGTAAATTTGGCAATTCACGATTTTTAACTGATTGCTTAGCTTCTACATATTTTACAATTACGCTTTTCTTTTAAAAACCATAAGAACATGTATAAAATTTAAAATTTCCTTTCTTTGTCAAAAAGAAAAATTAAAAAAAAAAATGAATAATGAATTTCATTAAACAAGCGTTATTTCGAACTTTTCGTTTTATCCGTAAAATTACACCAAGATTATCAATAAAAAATTCGGAGACGGAAATTATTAACGGATTTTTTATTATTATTGCAAGTTATTGTAATATTTAAGTAACTTTAACTTGTATCACTAATTTAACTAAAATTAATGTAATGTTTAATAATTATAATAATTATTTTTATTTTTAAAATAACTATAATAATAATATCATTATAAATATATTCTTCAACTAATTCAGTGGTGTATTAGCTGGAGAAAGGCTGTATATCACCGTATACTGTAATATATTTATTGTATGTATTAACAACTTTCCTAGATTTCATAGCATAGAAATGAAATCAATGACAAAATTTGATTGAAGTGAAATCAACGGAAATAAACAAATCAAATTTGAGACTCATGATTTTTCCTTTTTTTTTATGAAATTTTTCTCCAGGATAAGTCTGATTAAACACAAAAATAAAAAGGAAAACTCAAAATTTATGTTTCTTGTGATTTACAATTTCTATTTCAGATAGAGGAACTGCACATAAATCGTTAATGAAGAGCAGAATAAATCGTTAATTTCTTTTAAATAAAATTTAACTGATTAACTAAAAAATTTGCTTTGTTTTTAAATTTTACAAATTTGAGCTTAGTTAACAATTTATTTAATTGTTTGAATTAAGATAAGAATTTTAATTTAACTTAACAATAATAGATAGTTTATTTCTATCTTTTAATCTAATCTTTCAATTATTTAGTTTCAGAAATTCGACAATTATTGTTAGAAAGCTGTGTTTTGTTTTGTTTTGTTTTTTTTTTCTAAATTTAGTAAAGTTAATTTTTCTTTTAAAAAAAAAGAACAGTTCTTTAAATGAGTGAATGAACAGTTCTGAGATTTCATGTTCTCTTGTGCAAATATAAGTTTTATGCAACGTTCTCCTTGAATTGTATTAGTTTCATTTTCCATGTGAATGACTTGGTTGTCACGCGCAAAAAAAAAAACAAAAACCAACCGACTTCTCATCAGTTGTCATTGCTGATACCAGTATTGGTTTGCAAGGAGTCAATTTCCCTGTCAGAAGATTGTCTCTCACGTGACAGACGAAAGTGAACAATGCTTCTACGAGCTTTCTCATTCGTTTAACAACGATTTTTAAGTCTAACATAAAAAAAAGCCAAAATGTTATGTAAATCCAACTTTAAAGTCAAATATGTTTGATTTTAATTTGATCTACTTATTTATTGAAACTGGACTAAAAAAACTGCTCATAATAGATCAATTAATAATTATAATATATAGTATATATAAAAATATTACATTTTATCAAATTTAGGAAGTAAATTACTTTTATTAATGAAAAGCTTCTTCTTAGGAAAAAAATTCTTTTTTTAAATCAGCCATTATATTGTTACTTTTTTGAAATTCTTTAATTTATGTTTTAAATAACATAAATTCTCCTTACTTTCATTCTAAATTGTCATACTCTTTACTCTTTCCAAGAACAGGTCTAAATAATTTCGTACACTAGTTTTAAGCAGTTTTATAGGTTATATTTTCACAATGGATATTAAATGATAGTATTGTAACTTAGGCTATAAAATGTTTTTATTATAAACTGCTTATTAAATAAGGAAAAATTATTGATATTTGGTTAAAATCCACCACCAAATATCAATAAAACAGTCAAACTTTAGTCTGTGATGGTTCGAATATTTTAGCAAAGAATTGAAACAGAAGTGAAACTATCTAAATTTCAATTTCAATTCAATAACATTAACAGAAAGCTTTTATAAATTTTTATTTATTTACTTTATATTAAAAAATTTGATGGATAGTCGACATCCTCTGCCAGCAATGTTACGTTAATTCTTCAATAATAATAATAATAATAGTCATTGAAAAGAAACCGTTCAAATATAAAAGTTTATTATAACTTCATTCATTCTTCTATCCTCAAGTTTTCGAAATATAGATTGTTATAGAGTAAATCAAAGTTAATTTTCTATAATTCAGAATTGTCGCAATATTTCAGTTTTCACTGAACCGTAAAAATTAATGAGATCTGAAATCCCTCTATATATTTATGTTGTTAATAAAATCATTCATAGATTTCCAAAAATTCGTCTTAAAACTTCTCAGAACATGACCTCCCATTATTGCCTGCAGCATTAGAATATTATTAAAGTTAATCCGTATTAATCTAGACCTAAATCATTTACATTAAAAAAAAAAAAGTACAATCATTGCCGTTACATTGGTTCAAATACACCATTAACTAACCAACTGATAATAATCGCTTCAAAGAGAAACCGTGAACATTTTCACTAATGATTTGTTACATTTTGAGTCAAAGCGCCTGATACTTCTCTTTTTGGAAGAGCTTAGTTGACTAAATAATAGTTCTCTTTAAAAAATAAAAATTTTACGAATACAGTTACGAATGAATACAGTGAAATTTGACGAGCAGCAACCTTATAAAATTTTGCTACTCACACATCATTATCATTACTATACTACACTTTCACTAAATCTCAAAATCCTTTCCGGTTAGAAATTAATCTTGAAGGTTTTGTTTGCATAACAAGTCTTTTTTTTTTTATTATTATTTTTGAAAGTTATAAGAAAAAAACATGGTCTTTTGATAACATAGATTACAAAGTAGGTTACATTTACAGCTTCTTATATAGAAGTATACACTAAAAATTTTCGTTTGTCATTAAGGAAACTTTTTTTCTTAGCCACTTAAATAAGAAAATTACACATTTCTTTAAAAACAAACATATTTCCATGTACAGACATCTTTTAAACTAGAAAACTTCTATTACAAAGATTTCTACACAGAACATTAAACTGTATATTTCTATACAAAAAGCAATGTTTTCTCCCTTCAAGACATGTAAACTTTTTCAGGTTTATAGCCTGGAAAAAAAAATGTGACCCCTCACATTACTTATAACTACAACACAACCAACAATAACTAATACAAATCTATTAGGTTATTACATAATAGAAAGGTTAGCAAAGACAAAACTAAAAACTACAGAGAGCAAGTAAATCTTGCTAACCCCAATTAGAGTATTTTCTTTTTAATATTTCAGTGGTAGGGGTACTGAAAATAAAACATCTCCTATAGGACATAGATGACCTCATAATTAGACATTATATGTTACTTACTGTCAGTTGAATAGTTATAATCGTTCCCTCTTCTTTTGAGTCTAAATTCTGTACGAAAGGGAATCCCCTTCAATAAATGCTTCAATGGTTTTCACTAGGATCCCTATCAGTTCCATTCTATCTTCAACGTTAATAAACAGAAGAAGGAGAAAAAGAATCTTGGAATAGAACATCCCCAAACAATCATCGGTTCTGCCTCACTGCTTCAATTGAAGGTGTGGTTCTTCGAGTAAGTATTTGTCAATGAACTCCCACTCTGTTAGTGCCGCGGGGAGTTGGGCTTTTTTATTTTATTTTTTTTATTGTGAACAAGTCAATAGAAAAATAACAATGACTGGTAGAAAAAAAAGGACAACAAACAAATAATCTCCGAATAAAGCTGCAATGTCTCCTTGTGATTTTTGGGAGGCGTTTAACGTTAAGGTGGTTTTTTTTTGTGTGTTTTTTTTTTTAAAAAACGAAGAAGACAGCTATTTTCGAATGATCAGATCAGATTTTTCAATTAGAATTCAAGAGGTTAAAGAAATTTTCAAATGGAACAAAAAAGATTCAAAAACTAAAAAGTATTTCTTGTCATAACTATAAATAAAATAAATTTCAGTCAGAAAATTTTAAAGTTTAAGTTCTTCTGGAAGATAAGGTTGTACGATAGATCTTTAAGCTCAAAATATTAGTCAGCACGTAATCTCTTGTTTTCTGAGAGCTTAATTGAAAGCTTACTAGTGGTATAATAAACGATAGTAATGGATAGTCTCTAAAACTCATGGTTACAAAATCAACGAAACTATTATGAAGTGAGGTTCTATAACAATATTCTATGCTTTTTGCGCTTTCTCTTTTACTATTTCTCTCTGTTGATTTGAACATGAAAATATTTACAATTCCCATAAATTGCATTAGTTTACGCATACTGAATATTATGTACAATGATTATCTTCAAAATTTAACAAAATATAAAGATTCCAGCAACAAAATTTTACAAATAAACCCCAATCAGTCTTAATCTTAAAGCAATTTAACATATGCATTCAGTGATGTAAGTTATTCCATTCGTTTGGGGAAAACAGGTCCGACTGTAAAATCCCGCTTGCTCTTCCGATGAAAGGCTTAAAAGATAAAGATGCTTTTCATTAATGAAATATTTATAAACAAGTTCTTATTATTATTGTTTATGTTAATCTGTTTTTAATAAATGTCAAGTATAACTTTCAGATATCTAATTTTAATTAAAGAGAAATCGAAAAACAAAAAAAGAAATGTCAACGATAACGAAGAAAAAGAACACAATAAAGATCAATCCCCCCCAAAAAAAAATTCTATTCAAAAGTCCATCTGCCTTCCCCTCCAAATCAAAGGAGATAGACAGTCATTTCGGCGCTAAAATTAATAGGTTGCTTTTTTTTAAAAAATAGAATTATGTAACTCATAAGATGAATCTTCAACTGTAAAACTTCTTTTTCTTTACTGATAGTAATTTTTATTTATCCTGTTACTATCCTTTTTTTAAAGGAATATAAGGCTTTCTAATTGAAAATAAATAACCTTATATCTCCAAGTGGCCAAGGATATTTGCTTTGTCATAAAGAACTGTTGAAAACATCTGAACTCAGTACATTTCGAGTGAATGGAATGATCTATTCAAGATTTTATCAGATTTCCAGCTCAAAATAAGTGTTGTCAGAATACTTTTTTTTTTATTGCAACACTAGTATTTACTTCTGATAAAAATCACAGGCTTCAACGGATCCGGAAATTAGTTCCATTAAATCATAATCAAGCTGTTTTTTATGTTGCTGTAAACTAAAAAAAAATTACCACAGCTACTTGAAAAAAAAAATATTAAATCTTATCTTGATAACTGTGCTAATAAGTCTGATTTTCTATTCAAGTGGTTTGAAATAGCTATTTAATGTTGTTGTTTGTTTGGTTTTTTTTTTGTTTTATTCTACTTAGTATCTTTTTCTATTATCTATTCGAAGCTACCACTCTTACAAGAATTGGTTTCCAAAGATCTAAAAATTGCAATTATCTTGATGAAACGTTACGAAGATGACGTCATCAATATTTCTCTTGTAGTATTTAATATTTCGATGGCTAAAAGATAGGTTCTTATCAATAATTTTTAAGTGTATAATATGAAAAGCTCATGGATACCAAGAATATGAATATCAACAAGTGATTGAATACATCTAAATTATTTTTCACGTAGAATTTCCGTTACTTCAATACATTATGTTATCTGTAGTTCACTTAAATCAAGCCACTACCGGAAATTTGAGTGTAGAAGTAATAAATCACACTTCTAACACCAAATACTTTTCAAAGGATTAATTATTATTTTTTTTTACAGCAATGATTTATAGTAAATCTGTTAAAATAATTTTTAGAAAATTAAACAATGTAAAAAAAAACACAGAAGGCCTGCCAACAATAAGAATACGTCAGATAAGAGTGACTAAGAAAAACACAAAACTTGATGTGAAGGGAGAAATGGAGATCGGAAAACTGCCTGAATGGCTTCAGTATACAGTGGAGCACCGTTTATACGTTTCTCAAGGGACTGAGAAAAAAAAACGCATAAATGTAAAAACGTATAAACGGAATTCACAAAATTCACATTGAAAAAGGCTTGTAATTCGGCAAGCCGAAACATATGTAATCTTTTAATCATAAAGTTAGTCTCTAAATTTTGTATGTTTGGCCATTTAATAATTGGAATTCACAAAAGTTACGAACAATTTCATAATAACCAACAATAAAAAGTCAGAGATAAATTAAAATATTACATGAAAATGAAATACAAGAGATATGTAATACAAAACTTTTTATTCCGGATTTAATGTGCACCTAGTACTACAATTCATATTCATTCAGCATTTACAAAATATTTTATTATTTTAGGTTGTAGGGCTTTTTTGGAATGCACAGTAAAAAGTGCCATCTTAACTTTGTCATTTAAATCACTGCTAATGAGGTATTCTTGCATGGTGTTAAAATACCCCAAAGCTCATTGACAACTTGGCTGAGGTTTTTCAGTGCAATTTTCTAAGACTGGACAATCGGCAGATGGGAATCTGAGGTTGAAATGCGCATTTTCTCTCTTCTTGAGTTCTTGAAAAAACGTATAAATGAAATTTGCGATTTCAGGAAAACGTATAAATGAAATTATTTAACGTTAATATGCATTAGATTCTGCCGGGACCATTCAAAAAAACGTATAAATGATAAAAACGTATAAACGAGAAACGTATAAACGGTGCTCCACTGTATTTAGTTCGTCTGGAAGTGCATTACATAAACAACAGCAAATGTAATAAGGCGGAAAAAAATACATTCGTTTCGGCTGGAAATTTGCAGGATACCAGGAAAAGATATTATTGTTCTGTTAAAGACAGAGACCTATTTCCTTAAGTTATTTTTTGTTTTGGGATCTAGTCAAGGTTCTTATAATCTCTTCATCAATTTGAAGTAACAAATTTTAAACTTTTGCTATAAGATTGAAATTCTTAATCGTTAAAGTTTACATTCACTAATATGGAATGGTTTTGTGTTTATATTTTATACTTATTTTCTGTATTCTTACTAATGGAATTCCATTTACTAAGATTTTATTAATTGCGTATTTTCACTAAAAAAAAAAAAAAAAAAAAAAAAAATATCAAAACTTTTTATCTCATATAAAAAAGTTTCTTTAATATAATTTTTTTTATAATTTTTCTTAATGTAAAGCTACTTAAGTTAAAACAGTGAAAAGTTTCTTAAACGCTTCTCAAAACAATTAATAGTAAACATAAGTTAAAAAGTAAGAACAACAATGCAGATATTAAGTGAAAAAATCAATCATTGATGAAGATTGAGAAACTTTATTCCAATGGACTCCAGGAAAAAATAAAAACATCCTGAAAATATTCCAAAAGGAGTTTTTAACAATTTTTTTGGAAACCTTTGTTAGCAGTTTACTATAAATTAAGTGCATCAAAAATTAAAGTTAAATTATCATAATTCCACTTGATATTTCAAAGCAATTGACCGTTAATGTTAACTGTAAAAAAAAAAAGTATACGAAATTTATTTAATTTTATATGATAAATAAATAAATAAAGAAAGAAAGAAAGAAAGAAGGAAAAATAAATCTCTTTTTAAAAAATTCACATTATTGCTTCATTTAAAACAAAATCTTAAATTACTTTCTTAATTGCGAGCGATATATTCATTTTTAGAATTTCCAATGGTTTTTTTTTATTATTATTATTATTATCTTTTATTACTATCAAAAAACATAATAATAATATAATAGCAATAATAATAAAACATCTATTGGAATTCTAACAGGCAACTAAAGAAAAACAAAATACAAAATACAAATACAAAAAGAAACATTAAATAGAAACTACTAATAATATAAAGATCATAAATAATTTCTTTAATAGCTTCTTTAAAACTTCAACACACAATGACTGACGATATTTCGTAGGCCTCACTTTATCAAGCCTTTTTTAAACCTCATGGGAAGAGAGAATATCTCCCCCCTTCCCAACACCAACATAATAAAATAATAAAATACAATCAAGAATTCTAAAACATGAAATAATAAACAAAAACGTGAAATACAATAACGTTCACATCTCATGTCCAAATCATTGTCCTAATAATTGTCTTTTGTTAACCAGTTCACGTTAATTCGGTGTTAATAATAATAATAATGATAATAGAAGAAAAGACTGCTTACGTTTGTAAAAGATTCAGGACGGAAAATAGAAGAGAAGACAGCTTTACGATTGGACGTTTTTTGAAGAAAGGTTACGATTGCAGATAATATTTTGAAAGGCGATAATAATCTTAAATAACTTAAAAGAAGATTAAGATTGGACATTTATTTTAATTGAACAAAAGACAATTATTATAGAAATTATTTATGATGTTTGAAAAAGAGTTCGTTTATTTATTAATACAAAGATCATTTATTTATTTGTTTGTTTCGATTATAGTATTTATTAAATTTATTATTACTTCTTTATTTATATTTATTAATAAATAATGAAATAAATAAGTTAATAGTTAAAGTATGAACATTGTAGATTCTTAATTCTGTAATGAGACGTCAATTTCTATCGCAAAGCTTCTTACGATAAACGATTAATTTATTTGAAAGAATAACCAAAAAAATTCGTTTCCAAAGGCAATTTATTCGGCATCTTCTGAATGAAGCAAACTATGAAAAGAGCGAGTAATTTTCTGTACCCGAAGGGGGTCCATTAAATCGGAAGACGCCAATTACGGAGGCATTCAGAGCAAGACGACTGACACAGTAAGACGCTATCTGTCAGTTCTCTAGTGAACGAATGGAGCTTTATACAAGTGGACAACAAGACAAGACCGGCATCTACAGTGTCTATTAAATCCGATAATCAATATAATTCAGAAACTACATTCTATCAAAAAGCCAAGTGCATTTAGTGAGGTTTCTTTTTTTTTTTTTAAGATTTCCTTCCATGAATCACTTCGAATTTGAATTTAAAAGAAGTCTTATAAAACGATTGATTTATTTATAGAGCACAAAAATATAAAATTGCAAGAATATAATGATAATGAATTTTTGCTATTGAATTGGCTTAAAAAGATTCAGTTAATGTTAATACAATATTTAGTAACACACACACACACACACACACACACACACATACACACACACACACTTTTACACACTTTTTAAGATTTGTAATCTGTGCATAGAAACAAATATAACCCATAAGAACATTCTCTAATGACAGATTAACGTGCAATTGAAAAACAATTAAGAGAGGATTGCACATAAAGGGGAAACAGTTTCAATACTTCATGGAATATCATCCTCTGAAGTTATTTGTTATCTACCATCTGAGGATGGTAAAGCTTGGAATATAAAAACTTTAAGATCAATTTCTAGATTTTCTTTTCTTTTACATCTATAAGAACGCTTAAAAAAAATTGCAAACAATTTGAAACGAAAATTTTATTCTAATAATGAAGCTCTTTCATAATAATATTCAGTGGTGAATATTACTCGATAAAATATTTTTTTTTTTCCAATTAGAATAACATTCTTGGTGTAACAATTTCAAGCAATACTACTATATAATAAAATTTAATTACAATGAATAGTTTCTGTAAAGAAAATATCACTATAATGAAAGCATTTTAAAGTATTGCATAGAATATCTTAATCTGCGACGAAATTTCCATTAACCGACTCTCTGATGATCTCGGAATAAAAAAGAAAAAAATTACTAAAGTTTTGCACAATTCAAGATAAAACATTAATTACTGAACACTAGCAAATTTCAGATATTGCTCGGAATGGCGATATGTTTTGATATAGCTTTCAAAACCTACGCTTTTCGAAATTTTTAAAATGAAAATAAGGAATTTCGACCTTTCTATTACTAAGCTGGAAAGCTTTCACGCAATTCCTAGGTTCATTTATTCTTTCAAAATAGATCAATGTTCTTTGATTCCAAATGCAATTTTGGCTTTTTGGTCCAAGACTTTTTGCCAAATTAATACGGAACTTAATTAACTGAAGCCTACCACAGCTTCCTAGATAAATAGCTTTTAATTTATTTAATCATAAATGTGTTATTTAAACTTAAAGCTGTCGTCTTTTTTATTTTTAGCTAATACTTAATGCACATAAAGCGATATTAAAACATATTTAATTTATTCCTTTAGTAAATAAACAGTTCCTTTTTGTGTGTGTGTATTGTTATTCTCGTGGCTGTATCTCTACTTCGTAGTCGTTTAAGATTTTTATTAGTGCCATGCTGAAAAGCTTAACAGTATTGGTATCCAGAATCAGCTCACGTTAATTCGGTGTTAATAAATAAGCGTGTTTATAATAGACAAATATAGCTACAAGTTAACATTCATGATTTTTTTTCTCTTAGAACTTTAACCTATAATTAAAGAAGACAATTACTGAAAAATATGCTACTAATAAAACATGATAAGTTTTAATGTAACTGCTATTTTTGTTGCACTTCATGTGTCGTAAAATACTATAGGATAATTAAACTTCTAAGAATTTAATCTGAAGATGAACTTATTTTGTTTTTGTTTTATTGTGAATTTCTTTGCATTTATGTATGAATAACTATCACGTTTTTCTATAAATGTTATTTGCCAACATATTATAAAAATATAACCCAAGTATCTGCAATTATATGTTAATTATATTCTGAAAAAGAGTAAGGGCTATAGATTTAATTTTTAAACGATAATGAATAGAAATAGACAAACAACAATAAATTTTGTTTAAAATTACCATTTTGTAATATATTGTCTATCTAATAAAAAACTGAAGGACATAAAAAAGCTTAAAAGTCTACAATATTTCACGAGGTATTCAGCAAAAAAAACAAACAAAAACAAAACAGCATTAGTGT
Source organism: Thereuonema tuberculata (assembly GCA_023159025.1). NCBI lineage: Eukaryota > Metazoa > Arthropoda > Chilopoda > Scutigeromorpha > Scutigeridae > Thereuonema > Thereuonema tuberculata. The sequence continues at coordinate 198,813,608 of JAFIDM010009631.1, forward strand.
TAAATGTCTGGCGAGGTTTGTTGGTAGCATTCTCTCACGTTGGCTCTGTGCAAAATCCCCTAAGGCTTAGAAGGGCATTTATCAATGCACACTGGATACTCACCTTGAGAAGACATCAAGGTGTTATATTCAGAACTAAAGGTTCTGTCGAGTAAATGAACTGATAAGAAATCACCAAAGCAATAAAACATTCTTAGAACATTACTTGCAGATAGATGCCAATATATAAAGAAAACAATTTAGGTTAAAACTACTTAAAAAAAATCGCTGCGTAGAAAACAGCAAGAGAAAAAAAAATAATAATAAATTATATTATTTAATCCGTTTTCACAGGGATTCAAACTTCACTATTTTTGTTTTATTGGTGAGAGATTAATCGTCTTTATTTAAAAAGTAATTTTTCTGTTAAAATTTTACTTTGCTGTTGATTATAGACATGCAAGTATTAAAAAAAGTATTAAAATTATATTACTGCAATTTCTATTGGTTTGACTTTTTTTATAATATTTTTTTTTCCTTTTCAATTAGAATAGTTAACTATTAACAATCACTTAGAAGCAAGCGTCAATATTTTGAAATAAAGTAGCTGTTTTTATTCAAGGAAACAAAACATAAAAAAACAAAACCCTCCTTATAATTCTTGGAATAAAGCGATGGTGAAATAGTGGTTAAGATTTAAGAAGTCCAGTTACAGTAAAGAGTTTCTTAGTACCATTGAAACAAGTTAAACAATAATAAGTAAACAGAACAGTCCACTGCTTGTTCAGTTCTTTATCAAGTAAATCTAATGCTTTATTTTAGAACTGAAACTAATTGTGACAATTCTTTGAAGCATCTTTTGCAGAGAAATTCGACTTCAGGAAAAAAAATGACGAATCCTTAGCTTGCACAATCTGAATAAATAACATCAAATGCAGGAAAACCAAAGGTTACAAGAAGTTCCTGAGAAAACTTAAAGCTTACTTTCCTTAAAATATTATTCTTAAAATGTTGTTGTTTTTTAAGAAAACGTTTAAACGAAGCCTTCTCAAATTATATCTACTGAATACAACTTTTTGTCACTTTCTCACGTAAGTTTCCCGACAAGGACTCACTTAATAGAGATTTCAAATATAAAGGTTGCATCATTTATACTCCTTAAATATACAATCCAAGTAGTCATATTAGAAAGATTCGTCCAGTGGTTCAAAAGTTGTTAGAATAGGATACAGACAGACAGATTTGATGAGCTTTATTTTCTTAAGACAGTCGATTAAAAAAAGAATTGCAAATAGGCCTACTTTTACTGAATATTTTGAGCCATCCTTATCTTTTGCCTATGAAATATTTTTATTTCACAAATCTATATTTTTTTCTTAAGTGCTTCTTAAAAAATATAGTTATAATTAAACTACATTTTTTAAGAAGCACAAGCAGTAAGTAAAGTTGGCTCCTAACAGGTGTTTTCAGTAGCAATCAGCAATAGATGTGCACGATTTAAAACTGAAACTTAGTATTAATGGATGAAAAATTTATATTTAAATTAATGGAATAAATCTTACTGTTGGTGAAGTGAAGTAGTAGCTTATGAAACTACGTCACAGTTGTTTGACACAATTTTCAGTTTTGCAATACTGCTGATCAAAGAACTGTGTATGGAGTCAGTATGTTTACTGTAATTCCTCCCTGATGATCCACAAAATGAGTGAAATAGCTTATTGCACTCTTGGTCACAAGAATTCATTTCTGTCTCTAAATAATTTCACTACTTAAATGTTTGACAGCAGTTCTTCTACAAAATCTGTTTTCTTGGTTATTTTTTTAAAGTATTATTTTAATTACCTATTAAGGAACCAAAATCTAATGATAAACAGAGCTCCTTATTTTTCTGATAATTAATGAAATTCACAAACACAAAGAAACAGAGATAAATGTATTTTAGAAACTTATCAATAAAAAAAAGCTAAGAAAAGATGAGAAGTTCCAAAGAATGAAACATAACTTTAAATGATAGTGTTTTCATTAATATACAATATATTCTATATATATGTTATGAAAGGTTTTAGCTGTATTGTAAAGGCTGAAGTTCCTCTCAAAGTCACTACAAAGGCACTACACTTCTTAAATTATAAGAAGAGATCAAACTTTCTTTTGATTTTTACAAAAACTGAGGAAACAGTTTTGTTTTAGAATACGTATTTTTTAACCTTTCAAGGCAGACATTTTTCTTGTGTTTAAAGAATTTACCGAATCTTTTAGTAACTTCTTATTGGAAATTTCTATAAATTCACACAACTTCTTTTCCAGGATTCTAGTTTATTTGAGAAATAACTGATAAAAGACAGACACAAAATCCTTCTACCATTGCAAATCGGAAATTAGACACAAAAGCAAGTCTAATTATGCTCAAATTCATGCTGGTGATTTGGAATTTACCCCTTGCATTTATTAGTGCTGAAAACAATTAACCAGCACTCACTGGAGTTGAACGACGGCCTTCCATATCATTTCTCAACGCATCGCAAGAAACGATGATTTGTTGTCAGCTCAAAATTCGCTCCACGTCTTCCGAAATAAGAAATCTGAAAACAGTCACGTATTGAATTGATGAGAAGCAACAATGGTGCAATTGTAGACTGTTTGGGGTTTTGTTGCTGATTCTCGTCACGTTCTAAACGGGGCCTGTTTAACGTAAAGAGTACATTCTAATTGTCCATCTTTTCGTGAAATAATCCTTGGAAATGAACTTTTACATTCACGTCGGAAGCTGAAGGAGTGTTAAGAGGAAGACAAATAAATCATAAAGGATTCATTCATTTCCAATGACATCATATCTTAAGAAAACAACAATTGAGGCAAAGAAACGAATTCCGTCAGACATAATGAGAAACATCATTCTTTTTTCTTTTTCTTTTTTTTTTTTTATATATGTGTGTGTTTTGTTCTTCAAAATTTTCATTTCTAAAAATATATAAATTCTAATTTAATCTCCTCGGTAGACGAAGGGTCCTGCAATGATATCTTGTGACCAAGTTGCAAAACTTTTAAAAAAAAAGAAAATAAAAAAAAGCTTTTTTTCTTTCCCTCTATTTTACGTGAAAATATTTAGTATGGTATTTTATTCTATGCTAGAAAATGTAGCACGACGTTACCCAGGAAGAAAGCGCTTCAAAAGGTTTCAAGTTTTGTTTATTCCCATTGCTTTTCTTCACGAAGCTCAGCAGATTAACATCTTCCATGTTCTTTGTAGTTGGCGCGGGGTTATACAAATATATATATATTTTCAAGTAAATTCAGACTATATCTCAAATCCGCAACAAGGAATCGATCTTAGTCACTGATCATCCTGATACATTGCGATGCGAATTGCATCGTGGAACGATCAACAGAATAAGTCCGTAAATAGTGTTCTAAAGTTATTTCATTTCATGGGCCACCTTGAGACGAGAGAAAGACGTTAAAGTTTTTCCACCTTGAGACTTTTGAAAAGAAAGCTTTAAGCCTGCCTTAGGCTTTATGTGGGAGGGCCGCAACTACACAAAACAAAATTAGCAAACTTCTTTAGTTATTGAAAGACAACTCGATATTTTTGCTAAAAATAGCAAATTCAATACAAGAAAAAATGCAATTCATCAGTTAAAAATATTATTATTCAAAAATATTAGTAAGATCAGTACGGAATTCGTATGGTAGATTTGGGTGTCCAGAAGACTAGTCCCTGGATGTTGAGAATCAATAAACACAGTGTTACTTGTGAACATTTACTAATACAGTAGAGTCCCGATTATCCGGGTTAATGCGGACCAAGACTAACTCGGATAACCGAAAAACTCGGTTAAATCGAAAATTGTAAATAAAATAAATTGTATAGGTTTAAATGTATATTTTAACAAATACAAAAGTTATACAGATACACCACATACAATTCATATTGAAAGAGTTCTTTTACTTAAAAAAAGTCCTTAATTGATTTGTGTTTTATGTTACTTTGGCGTTTTTCTGCAGCAATGTTTCGGCATTTTTTTAAGGATAATCCAGGATTTTTGGTGTCGAAACCATTCCCCGATTCCAGGTAGGGGGTCATATGACTAGACGAACGAAGATTAATTTGCGAAAAAAAAAAATCCTAGAAATATTTGATAGCTCGGTTAAAGCGGAAACTCGGATAATCGGCTCGGATAATCGAGGTTTTACTGTAAATTTAAAACATTTCTTTTCTTTTTCTCATGACTGGACTTTGAATTTCTATTGAAGTTCATAATATTTCTTAGGCTGCCAATTAAATGATGGGTGGCAAATATTTTAATTACAAATTTGGACCATACAAAGATCTTTCGTGGTCCGCGAATTTGAAACTACTGTTATAAACTATACATTATGCTTAATACATGTAGAATTTTATTTGTAATCATTACTTTACATTTTGTGCGACGAACCAATCTCCGCAGAATTTGAAAAGTCTATATGGGAGCTTTCATGTTCAATTTTAAAGAGTTCTTTCATACCACGAGAAATATAACTTAGTATCATAATCTGGATGAAAATCATTATTTTTCGATTTTACAGTTGCTGATGAGTTAAGAGTGAGTATACAAAAAGCATAATACCTACTAAACTTTTTATACCTAGAATTCGTTTCCATACAAGGTAAACGCAAGGTATCCTCTAAGTACGACATATAACGAAGCGACGTACATCGGATTTCCCATTGAACTGATTTACTATTGAAAGTTTTAATCATTGAATTAATATATTATGAGAGATAGGTTCCAGATCAACTACAAAAAATTCAAATTTAAATGAAAATGTATGAATAGGAAATACTTGTTTATTTGGGAAAAACTGTCGTATAGTATAATGTATTGTAATTGCTAAATAATAATTAGAAAATACTCTATGAAGTTTTAATAAAACATAAAAATAAAATTTTAATTTCTCCTTCTCATTTTGCAGCAACTTTAATTATACTCCTGATGGTTTCTGAGAGTAGATAGCTATCGCTAAAATTATGATTTACAGTTCTGAATAGTGCACATTAATGGCTATACAGTTTTGTGAAATTTATTGAGTTGTCTTAAATATTTAATACAGATATGTTACTGTACTTACGTTTTGATACATATTTCATGTATTTTATATACGTTTTAAAAACAATGTGTAATTAAGAATTTAAATACAGAAAGAAAAAGAAGAGATTCGAAGGAAATATACACGTAGGATATTTCCTTCGAATCGTGAAATAGTCTGAATTTTCCTGTTTAAACGACGTAACTGCGAATTTATTTTCGATGGAAATCGAGTTTACCGTTCCTGATTAATCAACGACGTATATAGAGGGCACTCTGTATATCGCTTTTCTAAATTAATCGTTAACCTTTTGTAATTTATTTAAATTCTGATGTTTTCTTTTATTACTTTTTTTTTTTTATAGGTAAGATTTACTATTCTACTGATGTCTTGTTAGCAGTTATTTATCCTTATTATTCATTCGTACTTTTTTTTTTGGCTTTTCAATTAATCATTCTATGAGAATTGCAATATCGACAAGAGTGGTGAGAATAAGGAGGAACAATATTCTGGAAATTAATCTTGGACTTTTTGAGTTTTATTAAACTACTTTCTTTCTCGCGATCATTTTTCAGAAGATTAATCAAAATACGTCAAACGCTCCTCTTCCATTTTCTTCATTAAATTTTCTGTGCTGTGATTGGCGAAAAGCAATTCGCAAATTACAATATGATTTAGTGGAGACAGAAAAAATGAAAATTACTCTGACCTGCATTTTCTTAATAAAATTAAACGTAATACTTATTCCTGCAAATTTAAATGTTACTTATAAATTTTTCGTAAGCTTCAAAGCTGAACTTGTTTTAAATAGATATTACATCTAAGGAAGTGATTCTTGAAAAGTGATTGTCTCAATAGGGGGATGTAATTTCATTATTTCTAGTTACAGCAAATGATGGCCAATGTGGAAACTTTATTATCTTGAGCATATAATCTTACAAATTCGATCATAAAATTTCTTAGATAATCTTGAAAAATTTTAGTCATTTGATATAAAGAAGTAATCTGGCTTCAGAAAATACTTCGCAAAACTGTATTAATTATGATTTACGTGCGAATACGAATACGCAAAAAAATACATTATTAAGAATAAAACATAAACGAAATGTACACAGCTGTTATATTGATGAATTTAGATTTTCAAACTTAACGACGGACAAATGATTAACCTTAGTCTAAATGTTGCATTTACTTTGAACGGAGTATGTTTAAATGAGATAAGTGAAAAAAAGCTCAATATCAGAACGATATTTAGAAAGATATGTTGACATTTTACTGGAGTGTTTAATTAACCCATTAAATAAACAGAATGTTTCATTCAACTCTGTTGGATGGAAAATGTTGTACATGTTGTGGAATTTCATGTTGTAAACGCATTTCATTAATGTTTACAAAACATGTAATTATACAAAAAGTTAAACAAGAATGAAAGTGGGGTAGAAGGCCAGGGTGTTCTACACAGCTCTACTTGATCTCTAACCTTACTCATGTTATTAACCGAATTCCCGGAGCTAATTACTTTTTTTTTTTTTTTGTAATACAGGTTTCATTAGTATGGAGGATGGTCATTTCTTTAGTTGAATTCTTAAGTGCTTTGAAAGTTTTCGAACAAAGTGAAATTTTGGAAATACGAAAAACGCTCTCTTTCGATTTTCTTTCGATATTAACTTAGACTTAAATAAACGATACTTAAAAAAAAAAAGTTTAAATAGGTTAAGATATAATTAAACGTGGTTTTCTTGTTTGTGTTAATTAATTAAACCCTTTCTATTTAACTGAAACTACAAATAAAGTCGAATCATTGCTTCGTTAAATGTTTGCATTTAATCACTGAAATATTAGTAATATGGTTTTAATTAGATGATAGATTTGTTAAAAGAAAAAAAAATTAAGTTTTATTAATGAGAAATTTACTTCCATTACTTCTAATAAAAGCATTTCAACTAATATTTTTTTCATATGTTGGATAATTCTTACACTGCTTCGTTTGGTTAAAGAGCAGTATCGTAATTTCTAACCAGGATTCTGAAAACTACTGTCCCCGACTTTCATTAAAAAAACTAACTAAAAAAATAAATTTTACCCAATAATTTAGTCGAAATTTAATTGCCTGTAAATGTGTTGTTTAGGATACCAGAAACTCCCGACGGAGGTTCCTCCAAAACAAAAATAATAATTGGTGAATCATTAAAATAAAATACTTCAATACAAGTAACTGGTTTTTTTTTTATATATCTTACATGTATATCAATATCTAAAATTTTTTAGTAAAATCTAAATATTAAATGCAACTGTAAATGGACTTACTTGGTGAAGACTGACAATAGTTTAGGGAAGGTAAATATAATTATATGTTTTTTTGCCAGCGAATGCGCTTTAAAAAAATAATAAAGAAAAAAAATAGCTTTGTCAATTTCTTCTTGTTTATTTATGTTTATTGTGATTATTAGTTTAGTATTAATAATCATCCCAGTGATGAAAGCTTTCATTAGCAATAATAACACAATAAATAGAAAAAAATAATGTTTGTAAACAGTAAAACACAAGCAAAATGTAACACAATAGAGAAGTGCTATAAACCCCCTCTTTTTTTTCTTTTTTTTTTTTAATTGAAGATGAATTGACTTTGAAACAAACTGGTTCTTCCACTTCAACGTCACATGGTATCACAAAGAAAATATCTCTACATGTTTTGCTATGTCAAATCAAAAGAATCAAAAAATTTAAAATAAAAAAAAACAAAAAAAAACATAAATTCAATAAAAAAAAAATTTTCCCAATGTCCCGACCTTAAAACTAGATATTAAATTTTTAATGCAAGTTTTCAACCAATTCCTGATTAAAATCTGATATATTTTTGTTGTCAAATTGCAAACAGAAGATAAAACATACTTTTAAAATAAACCAGTTTCTCCTATCTGTTTCAATCTCCATTTGATAACAATTCCACTGTTTGTGAAGATTGGTACAGTATTTAAGTATAGCTTACCGGACAGTGTCATCCATCACGCTAGTATCCAAAATCTTCAACTAAATATAAACCAGTTTAATTAAACATTTAACTGTAATCATTTCTGTGATTTTAAATAATTAACGCCTTTTTCAAACTGTAAGTTAACAACTGGAACGTAATAATGATTCGAGCCCAAATTCAACGCAATTCGACAGAAACCTGCACCGACATTCCCATGAGCTATTTTTTGTCGGAAATTAGACTTACGTGGATAACAAATAACAGTAAATAAAAATAAAAGACAAAAAAAAAAATCGGTCTCAGTTTAAGAGACCGAAAACAACCTTAGCACAAATTTATATAGTACATGTTGAATTTTTTATTTCCCAACAGTTGCAGAAATATATAATTACAGAAGCGTTTAACGTTTCGGCGAAATATTTAGCCTTTCCCATGGGCTATTTTTAGAGGGGATAAGACTCAACAATTCCAAATAGGAATACAAAAATATATGCAAAAATGACCAATGCTGAAAAGGATATTTGGTTAAGTAACAGTTAGGGAAGAATGAAATAACAGCAACCTTTAATATTTCGGTAAAAAATTTATTGACACGCGGATAAGTATGTAGGAAGTTGACTTAAATATAGAGCTGTATTAAGCAATTAAAAAGTACGGAAATAACTTAAGCGCAATGTTTTTAAGTTTGTCTAAATTTTTTATTCATATGTTGAGTAGCATTTTAATTTTTATGCACATTTTAATATGCTCACAATACCGCTAACAAGATAAACAAAAATACGATAAACAAAATACACTCAAGAAACTGCTTAAGTTTTCGAATAACAAAACTACTCTCTTATTATGTATCACAATGGAGAAAGTCTTCACTAATAAAATAGCATTGTGCTAACTATTTTTTTTCTTTTTTTGCGCTGGAATTTATTTTGTATTTTGTAAATATTTTGAAAGCAATATATTATAACATACAATACATTATACATTAAAACATTATAACATTTATAACCCTATACATTTTTTTTTTTTTTTTTTTTTGCGGGACTTTTCTTTTCAAGAAAACTAAATTCTAAAGACTTTATATTAACTTCATTAATTAATATAATATTAATTAATATTAATATATAAAATTATTATTATTATTATTATTATTATTATTATTATTAATGAATGCCAAGTAATTTAGGTAAATTTTAATTTGTTAAAGTTCACATAAGTTTATATTACGCAAATATGTCTATTAGATGTAATGATGATTCATATATTTTTCCTAGTTTTCTCTTAGACCCATTTTAATTTTCGACTCGGAGCCTGATAGCACTTTTTTTTTTTTTTTTTTTCCTATCATGAACGTGTTCCTCTGTTACTTCTAATTCATTCTTGTAAAAAAAAAACAACGTTTAGAATGTAGAATTGAAATGCGAATTTTTACCTAAGGATACCATACACACCTTATATAAATTTGTAAATGCAGTTTTGAATAAATTCAATTTTTTATCATTTAGGAATTGAGATCGGAAATCATTACGGCAAAAAAACATTCAAAGCGAACTGTTTCCTAATGCAATGGGATTCCACATTAATTTAGATCGGATGTTGTTAATGTAGATCACTTCAAAGGATCTAAAAAACTCCCTTCAATCTACTTACAGCAATATAACCCCATTGGTTTCCAAACAACATAGACACTCGTGTGAAATAATGAAGTGGTTTTAGTTCTTAATCCTCACCGTAATAAGACAGCGATTATCTTTTTAAATGACGACGTGCGTTGGCAGGATTCCCCTGAAGATTATGGATGGGATTAAAACGACTAATCCTTTTCAGCGGCGTAATTTGAAAGAGAAAAACATAAACAATAAAACAAGGCAAGGTCGCATGGTCTGCCTTCAATTGACTTAATAACTTTTTTTTTCCTTACTTTAGTTTGTTTATAAGAGGAAGTGTTTTTCCCTTACCTTAGCAGTTTTCTGAGTTGCAATACGGTGGTGCCGGTAGATGCTGTGTAAGCCTATTTTAAGAAAGAATTCTCTATCCGAGATCAGAATCCTTCGAGATATTAAAAAATCCGCAGCCGTCCTGACGCCCACCGGCAGCTTACAGGTAGTTCCCCGATGTAATATATCACCGGGATTTTTTGGACGGTGACTTACACGTAGCCGCGATTGCCGACTCTTCCGTCCGCCCACACCATAGCTCCGGCCGCGTCCTAGTAGCAAATGGCAGACGGAGATTCAGGCTGCAAAGTCAACAGGTATCACGCATGGCCTCGGGCTAGTTGAGATCATAACAACAGAAAGAGGAGGAAGAAAAAAAAGAGCCGAGCTGGAATGCCACCTTTAGTAGCGACAGTTGCCAAGAGAGGGAGATACTATTCGGGGACATTTCTGTGAAAGATGTGCTTTTGTTTTCAGAAAAGAAGGTAGATGGGATATACTAATAAAACGTCTGCAACAAACGGTCTTGGGTTATGTAATTTGGAAAGTAAGCGAACTGTAATTTACAGATATTTAATCACTGTAACTTACAGCATACGAGCTGTTAATTTCAGGAAACAAAGAATTCAAGGTATTCACAAGTTATTTAATAAGATAAAAAAATAAGACTTTTAAACAGATAAACTAAATAAATAAATTAAAATAAATAAATAATCTTCAAGAATAATTATTCATAATAATATAATTTAATAATAAATAACATAATAACAATAATTGCTTTTATTCGATGCTCAAATATCAAAAATAAAAAATAAAAATAATAAAAAAAATTCCTTAAAAGAAATACTGTTACAAGAAATGAGTATAAAAATATCTTCTATTCATAAAGCACTAATTATTTTAATTAATATCATTTTCAATATCTGGAAGTGATTTGGAAAAAGCAATCTGTTAATTTAGTTGTTGAATGATTAACAAAGGAAATGTCTCGAAGAAGCGAATATGGTTTTTAAAGACTGAAATATAATGGTGTAGTTGTTTGGACAGCCTGTTTTGAATAAATATTTAAATTAACGCAGAAATATTAAATAACAATAAGTTTCGGTTAGCAACCAATCAATATCATCTCCGAGCTTGGTTGCTGAATGACTCGATTTATTATTTTAGTTTTAATTACACTATAACACCTACAAGTACAAAGATTCGGGAATCAATAATATAATTCTGTAACGTTAGAAATTTTCTTCCCCTTTCGTTGTATCTCCAAATTAAAAAAAAAACAACGTTTTTATTGCCCAGAATGGGTGCTTCCTCAAAGAAATGTTTGTGAAAAAGATTGGAGAGTAGAGGGTTGCTTTGCTTCGCTTCATGATATAGAAGAGAAATCTGGGCCACGGAAGTATTAATAAAATCAACGAAAATGCACCAATCAAATTTGAGATCCTAGGAAACCGTTTTTTGGTTATCTCATTTTTCACTGATTCAACGTCTAGTTAAAAAAAATACCATGAATATAATCATAATTAGGGGATAAGTGCTTTTTGAATTTACTTAATTCAAAATTCTTCTACATTAATTAAATGAAACAAAGCATTATAAGTATAAGTTTCAAGGGTTAAGGTACTATTGTAGCTATTTTATAGTAACTACAGCTATTTATTCGTAGAAATAGCTTAACTTATAATCGCAGTACAATTCATGATCTACCAAACAGGCATATTTATAGTGCAATTATATAAATTATACATTTGTGGCAAAGCTCTAGGGTCCTTCAAGGAGACTACCACAAAAGTGGCTTATTTGGAGAGGACGGGAAGATGTCATACTTTGATGTTGAAATCCTAGCCCATTACGGTACGAAAGGGGTGTAGGAGTGCCAGTGGATAGTCGTCCTGCATTTTTAGGCTTCTGAAAGACGTCTTACATCCCCCGTTTGTCTGTCTGTGGACACATATCCCACAATGCTTCGCAACGGCTTCTGTTAGCTCAGTTGTAGGTGGCCTGAATGTTGAATTTTGTAGGTGATCTGTTAGCTCAGTTTGTTAGAGCGTCATGCTAATAACGCGAAGGTCGTGGGTTTGATCCCCTCATCAACTTAAGTTTTTTTTTTTTTTAAATCATTATTAGGAATTCAGTGTATTAACAAGGTTTGAGTTAAGAATAACGATTATTCCATATAAATAGGGGTGGGTAAGATAGCATGGGGTCGCAAACAGATTCGCGCGAGCATTTTCTAGACCACCCCGACGCAGTCTATTCTAAAGTAAAGGTGACTCAGAAGCCGTTGCGAAGCACTGTGATTGGTTTACTAATCGGTATCCCTACCTTGTTTATATTGTGTGTATGGCCTTGTTGATTCCTTTCTATTAAATTTTACACACGTTAAAGTTTAGCATTAAATATTTTAAGCGACATCTCATGGGCAATTATTATTATTATTATTATTTTTTTCCTCCCCATTTTAAATCTTTTCACAGTTTCTCAACTTAAGTTGTTGTTTTTTTTGTTTTTTTTTAATCATTATTAAGAATTCAGTGTATTAACAAGGTTTGAGTTAAGAATGACGATTATTCCATATAAATAGGGGTGGGTAAGATAGCATGGGGTCGCAAACAGTCTCGCGCGCGCATTTTCTAGACCACCCCGGCGCAGTCTATTCTAAAGTAAAGGTGACTCAGAAGCCGTTGCGAAGCACTGTGATTGGTTTACTATCACTATCCCTACCTTGTTTCTTTTTCTTTTTTTGTTGTCTGTTTGGCTAGATGGAGCTCTGTAGTCCAATGAAGAGAAACGGGCCATCCGCATTTAAAATTATGGGGGAGGAGGAGCGACAATTTGTAGCTTGCAGAAGAGAATCAAGTCCTTGGTCGGGCTGCATATTGGAGAACCAGAAGGGGAATAACATCAAAGAAACAATCGGGTAAGATGTTTAGGAAAGGCTTAGCAGAAATGGAACAAACTCTTTCCTTTTCTCCAGCTAAACTGTGACACTGGACTTAAGAGTTGCCACAAGCAGTTTATTAAACTATTGATTATTTTAACTTTGAAACAATTCTTGGCTGTGGCTTTCGAAGTTCTAAAGTAGACCCTAGACAGACACACTTTCCCAAGTACCTAAGTCGGACCATTAATTAAGATATTATTCTTTGAAATTTAATTTGACAGTGATTTAAAATGTTGAAGGCTTGAGATCCTGTTCTTTAGAAATTGCAAAGTCTTCTGCGGATGACTAACAAGTTATTTAAACTAAAAAAAATATTTATTTAATGATTTCAATCTACTAAAAAATTGCGTCTCTTGATCGACGGGACGATGAGTACATGAAATTTAGTAACTTTTCTTTTTCTTAATAAGCATTTTAGTTTGATCGTTGCTATTCATTCAGTCGAACGCTCGAACAATTAAAGTTGACATACTTTATAAGTATGTCTATATTCTTTTTTTATTAAAAAAATTAACGACTTTTTTTTTTAAATATAACTTCTTTTTCTGTAAACTGAATTTTATTGTTGATGCTAAGCGGAAGCAGCGCACTCCAATAACGGTCCCATGTTAAAGCAATTGCATTAAGTTATATTATAATTGGTAGTATTGTGGTACATCAAATACTTCGATTTCCAATTATCGTAATTGTGATTCTTTTAATAATAATAGCAGGGGTGCTTGTAGGCACAAATACCTCCTACCCCTTCCTCCCTACAACGAAATTTTAGGGACCAAAATATAGATGGCAAGGTGCCCTGACAATCCTTTGCACCCGATGGCATCAGTCTATTTTGGAGACAGATTTCCCACTACAAATGATTATTACAAATTAACCAGAAGTTGAATAATTCTTCTGCAGATGGAAGACGTTGAAATCAGTTACGATATTAAAGGATAATGGTTCGAGATAAAATGAACTTGAGGATTAGACATTTCTCTACTTCCTTCATAATAGTTATAAACTAAATAGTTATAAACACTATAAGAGTTCTTTCATAATAGTTAGAAACACTATGCCTAAAAAATATAGACTGTTAGTCCATTGAACGTGGAACCTTACCAATTTCTGTTTCATTACTATTCGATTACATTCAAATCAGGAATCTGCATCATTGATTTCAGTAACTCCAACAGCTGTTGCGTAATGTAATTGTGTAATAAAATCTCGAAATCACTTAGTTGTTCTTTTCATGCTACGACAAACATCACCTATTTTGTCTTTCCTATTCCAGGTGAAACAATCTTTCGACGTGAGCTGTAATAGCACGGATAAGAGAAAACTTTTTAAAAGATAGTGTACAATTGTTACAAAGGAAACGGAATTATTCATTATTTAAATATAACTCAACTTTACCACAAACCGTACCAATTTGCAATATTTGGATTGTATTTGAATATTCTTATCGTCTGTTAACTATTAAAAATAGGATTCCATAATCACATTTTGAAAGTAGCCTAACTATTTTTGTTCAAACATTAAAATAACAATTTAAAAAATATGAAATGATGAAAGTACAGTAGTTGGAGACACGCTTTCAATGATTTTCAATGCAAGTAAACGAAATTTCTACGGTTTTATTCCTACCTGAAAAAAAAAAAAAGTCTTAAAATGTATTAAAACTGAATTTGATTAATGAGCAGTTTAACTGTATGGAAAAAGACAAGTAGGCCTATTGTAGAATCAGAAAAGTGCTAAATAATACTTACTCCAATAAATTTATAATGTGAAGCACAATAGATTTGATTAGCTCTTAAACTGGAGTGATAAATCTATTTATTTATTTGTTAATGTTTTGAGGGAGACAGCGTTTGTCAATAAATGAGACAAGCTTCAACAAACAGATTATATACGAAATGAGAGGAGATTCTAACGACTACTTGACAATTATACTAACAGACTTCGTTAAAATGGTCAGCTAATGTTGTATTTTGTATAGACTTTCTGATATTCCTGTAGCAATAAAGATATAAGATTACGAGTCGCCAAAAATTAAGGCTATAAAAGAAAAGCTAATTTCCGATGTTATTGATAATAAGATTAAATTATAAATGTTATTAGTGAAACTTGACTTTATTAGAAACAGTTAGTGCGCGAGCACTATTATTTCAAACATTTTATTACTGTAATTATTTAAACGAATATAAGACTAGTGTTAATTAAATAGCTTATAATTTCATATTCTCATAATTATATATTCCTATAATTTTATGTTTATTTCTTAATATTTTTCTTATTCTTAATAAATTTAATAATCTTTAATGAATCAATTTAAACTTATGTTAATGCTTGTAATTTAATTAGGATACTTAATATCAATTCATTAGACCTATACTACAGATGTGCATTTAGTATAAGCACACCTGATAGGACTGAGGAACATAAAAAAATATATATATAACGAAAGACTTTGAATTTAAGTGGGGGAGACACTTCCATGTTCTTGAAAAAAAAAACTGCATCTTTGGTTTTTCCTCCGAAAATACTTCACTGATTTTTGCCATTTTTTTGGAATAGACGATGCATAGATGAAAAGAGATGATGGTTTTTAATCAAATTAGATCAAAAAATTGGTTAAGTTCTGGAGAAATTTCGCCCTTTAAAAGCGACTTAACCGTGAATGTAGCATGATGCTTCTTCGAGCGGTTTTGTAAGACACTCGGAGCATTCTCCTCCGAAACTCAACAACGAATTTCGATTATTATTAGTATTATTTTGAGCGTATAATTGTAGTATACGGATGACCAATGAAACTCCATTATATTCTTCAGATGTCATAACCAAAACAAACGAAGAAGAAACAGAATTTTAATTGAAAAACATGAGCAAGAACAGTTACCTTCGGAAGTTAATAATAAAGTCTACTAAAATTTAGTTGTTGTTTTTTTTTCTAAATTATTTGCTACCTTTCAATTAGTCAAATATCACAATTATTAGTTTTAAACTATTTTAGTTCATTAAAAAAAAATAAAAAGTTGAAACTGAAATAGGTGTTAAGCAATGTTGTAAGATGGACAATGGCACTATTGAAGACATACATTTGCCTACACGGGAATTACATCATGCCTAAGCGTACATAAATATCTATTATTGTAAACAAATATTTCGGAGAAACTATACAGGAATCAATAAGAGCAGAAGCACAACAAAAAATATTATTCTCTCTTTTTTTTTCTTTTTCTTTAACAATAAAAACAAATCTAATGCAATTCATACATAAAAGAAGAAGAAAAAATCTCACTTCAAGGTCAAGTTTAATATTGGCTGTGCGCTTGAGATCGCACAGGACTTTTTCCCATCCTTTGAAACTATCAATGTTATTTTTTTTTTTTCATTGCGTTTTTTCCTTATTCGTATTAAGCTACCAATTAATCTTTGAACAACGGAAGGAAATTATGTTAAATGTGTTTGTGTGTGAAATATCTCATCGAATTCTCAATAATAGAAAAAAATAAATAAATAAATAAACAGCGATGTTAGACAATGTAGGCCACTATCAACAAATATGTAGACTAATTTAATTATTTCGCAAACTTTTTTTAGTTTCTGAATATAGGGAAAACACATGTGAAAGCCCTTCGGTATAAGGGAACTAATTACTGAATAATCTAGGACGAAGGATGATGAAAATTGGATTTTTTGATATGGTAGAATAGAGAGAATACATTTTGCATGTATTTTTACATGCTGACAAGAAGTCAACGATGTTATAAAATGAAATTTTAACATAAAATAATTATATGTACTTTACCATAAAATAAACATAAAATTTTACATTTATTCATAAATTCTCAATAAAATTGGGAATTTGACTTAATCGTAATTTTTTTGATTCGGATAAACTACTGAATTAGAATAACGTATTCTATTAAAATACAACGAACTGAAGGTGTGATTACTATAAGCACTGGATGTGATTATTTTACGCTAACTGAAATTAAAACAAAAAAGCTCTGTATAAGTAATAATTCAGCAGCTCAAATAAAAGGGTGATAAAGAAAAAAAACGAAAACAAAACAGTACAAACTGACGGGAATTATTGTTTTCACAGCATTCTAATATAGTTTTTTAATGAGATTAAGATAGTCTATACATTTTTAGTATCCCTATTAAAATCTTCTTTAAACACATTGATGAAAACATGGTAGGTTAAATATATTTTTGAAGTGGAACAACCAAAGTGGAAACAGAATATGCAGCAAAAACTTGGTACCTAATAAACTAAGATGTCTGCAATTCTTTTCTAAGGGGACGTCGTTAAAAAAATAAGTAATAAAAACACATATAAAAAGTATCGTAGCTTTATGTTGTATTTATTATTCCTACTTGAATTAAATAAATGGTTAGTATTACAATTTATTACGTTATCAATTATCTTTTGGATATCTTTGGAATATTAAGTTCAGACTTCAGTTCTACTTCCATGACTGTATAAAAGTCACAACTTCAAAATATGTTGACAGAACCAAATGTTTGATAACTGCTTCCATGAGAAAATAGGAGGGAAATTCTCGCTATTTTTCGTTTCACAGACATAAACTTAATCTAAAAGAATTTCCCGCGACTTTGTCTCTTGAGCTACTCACGCGCCGCAGGCACTCTGTTGATGATACATTCACAATTAACTTCGCACCCACTGTCAAAGTATTCGGAAGTTTAGCTTTTGAAAATGTTAATAGTTTATCATGAAATACTTTATTCTATGTGCCCTTGCAAAAATGAGGTACATCTTGCAAAACGATCGAAATTTTGATCCCTCTATATAAGGAAATTATTCATTTTGAAGTACAATCGAAGTCGCTTACAACGAGCGCGAAGGAACCGCGATATTTGCTCGTTATAACCGAGTGCTCGTAAAAAACGGGTTCGTGAAAAATCATAAAAATTCATACATAATACTATATTATATATACAGTAGTTACTTTATTTATTTATTATTTCTGTACAGTACAAAAGAAGTTGGTTAATTTGCTTTGAACCGTCTTTTTTGTCTCTTTCTTGTGTTATTGTTCTTCGGAGAAGACTCATGGCCCGAAAAACATCGTCATTTGCACCCCTGGCTTCGAAAAAAGTTCGATTTAAGACTCATCACTAACTGTCGGTTGACTTCGGAATGTTAAAGGAATTTTTCCAAGAAAGGATTAGCTGCGCTGGAAGTCAATAGAAATTTTACGAATCACAAAAATATTGCTTGCTATAACCGGGGTTTGATCTTTAAAAGCGAGTTATGCTCCCATAGACTTTAGATTGTACCAACCAAGTATTTCCGATTTACTCGTTAAATCCGGGTTCTCGTTAAATCAGAGCTCGTTATAAGCGAGTTCGACTGTAGTATTTTCAATAAAAACTCGAGCTTGAATAGATTCTTTTTGTTTTTACTGTTTAAAATCCCAGTAATTAAGAATGTATAGTATGTATCTTATAAGAATTCAATTATCTCAAAAGCATGACTTTTTTTCTTAAAATTTAAAAAAAAAAAAAAAAAAAAATTGTGAGCAGTAACAATTATTGCAAAACTTTGGATTTTTGAAAAATAAAATTCTTATGGTTTGAAAGAATTTCTCAGAAGAAAAATAAAGTAAGAAGATGTACTCAAGATTTTTTAGCGACCCCTAGGTTACAGCTTGGCTGTAAAACATTGGGGACCGCTCTTGCTTTTATGCTTGCTGGATGTCACACTCTGTAGTGGCCAAACAGTTAGAGATATTAGAATGAAATCTTCACCATTGTGTTCAGCATCAAAAAGTAGGTGACCACGTTCAAAAAAATCAGACCTCTAGGACCACTCCCTGACCGGATGTGGAGGGGTCAAAAGTCGGTGCTTCAATACGTTTTTCTTTTATCACACCTCAGCAACCATTTGTCTGGCGAAAACGTGACCACCACCAATGTGTTCAAAAGGGTCGATATTGAGGGGACGTCTATCGCCGTTTTCCTCTTTATCGGAAGCGACCACTTTTGACCCCACAACTTCCGGTTTGCTGTAAACGACCATTAGGTTCATTGTAAACGCTGGTTAGGTTCACTCTACTTTTGTTTATAAAACTGTGCATATTATGGGGCCGCTTTGCTTTTGATACTGTCTAAAAGCATTAATTATCTTGTCTTATTCAGTCTGTCTCTCACGTGTATAACAGCTAGAATTATTTTTGATTAATTGTGGATATTTGTTCCTCCCATTTAAATATAAACATTAAAAGCTTCTTCATAAATAAAATTATTTATTATCAAGTAAACCGCTTATTAGAGAATTTATTCAATTATTTTATATTTAACTAACCGAAAAACTATAAAGTTGTTAACAATGTTTGATTGTATTTCCTTGATGATGATTCAAGCAAATCATCAAATAATTTCGGGTTCTTTCTCTAGTTCTATTTTACTTTTCCCAATAGGCTTTAATTCTCGATTTTTGAACCAGAAACGAATTTCAATCTGTTGAGACAATCTACAGCAGTGCTTATCAACATTTTTTTGCTTACGGCGCACTTATAAGGGAAAGGTGAATTATTCTGAGAGGTCACAGAGCCAGTTATTCTTAAGAAAAAAAATTACGTAAATAGGTGAAGTATTTCAAACGGCTATCGAGATACAGTTATTTTCTGTTGAGTATTTTGAATTTAAGCGTAATATTGTCCTTCCAGCATATAGAGAATAGTGCAATGAAAAGAAGAAAGAATATTAGAGATGTTAAAAGATTGGCCATGGACTGTAAATTTTAGAAAATGGATTGACGAGGCACCAACATTCTAAACGATATATGGGAACTGATAAAGAAGAAAAAGAAGATTGTCCTTCCCTCCGTCACTGACTGAAAGGCATAATATCGGTGAGAAAGCATCAGATGGTTGTTTTGACTGTTGATAGTGGCTTGTATAAATGTTGGATACACGAGACAAATTGTTCTACCGCATAATGGATATTAGTGCCCGCTTAAAGGAACATCCAGATGGCTGGCTTTACTTCGATGGTAAATTGATGGGAATTCCTGATGCGCATCAGTTTTTAAAAACGTGTTCTATTTTTTTTTTGATGGCTGGGTGGATGGTTTGATGGTGAGCATTGCCACGGTGGCGAAACGTAGAAACCAAAAATAATAGTTTTTACTAATTTCTAGCTGGATCAAAGTTTTCTCAATTTTTTTACTGAAAATTTTCGAAGTTTGAGAAATTAGTAATCTGCATTTAATTTCAATTACAAATGACTGAAAAACTATTTACTGATCCATCGAACTATGCTTAGCAATCGTCTACAGAAGAAACATGGCGGCTGTCAACTTTCATGCCGCTGCCGTTAAACGAAGAGCTATTTCACGTTATACCCACAGTAATAAGATAATCCTTCGAATAAAACATTGTTTTATCAATAAATTATCTACTGAGTGCATAAGAAGATCTCAAAAATTATTTTTAATTGTTTAAAATATACTTTATTGGTATATTTTTTTGCCGAAATGGGTGCAAAGGATTCTGGGTAAATGAGCTTCCCGTAGTTTTTGATGGGAAATGGATGGCTGTGGAAAATACCTCATTTGAAGTTGACAGGCAGGGACACCACACTTGGGTGGGTGGAAGGCGACATAAGGGCCTAAATGTCCCACCATCGACCGACACGGGGCCCTTATATTTAGGGCACCTTCTCGGGCCCTCCAAGTCAATTGCAAAAAGGGAAAAATTCGCTTTCCTATGGGGGGCAGGGGCACCACACTTAGGTGGGGGAAGGTGACACAAGGGCCTAAGTGTCCCACCATCGACCGACACCGGGCCCTTATATTTAGGGCACCTTCTCGGGCCCCCCAAGTCAATTGCAAAAATTCGCTCTCCTATGGGGGGCAGGCACACCACACTGGGTGGGTGGAAGGCGATATAAGGACTTAAGTATCCTACCCCCAACCGATACCGGGCCCTTTCTTTCTTTGAGTGGCATTGCAACGCTTGCCGGGTTCAGCTAGTTTATTATAAATTGGAACAAATTTATCACTTGAATAATAAATATTCTAATTTTTTTCATAAATTTTCAACTGTACATCAAATAACTCTATCTTGGAAATCGTTTGAAACAGGACAGACGTTCATATAAACCTATTTAACTTTTCTCCCTGGGACACCCTGTATAAGATATTTCAATATAATATGCTTCATTGTATTTCTTAAAACTTATCTGAAACTACAATACAGTTACAATAATACTTTGAGATACGAGCATAATCCGTTCCAGGACCGAGCTCGTAACTCGAGGTGCTTGTATCTCAAATTATTTTTCCCCATAAGAAATAACAGAAAAAAAATTAATCCGTTCCAGCCCTCTAAAAAACTCCCTTATTAGTGTTAATAATAATGGAAAAAAAACATGTTTTTAATTGCTGTAGACACATACACACACAAAAGAAATTATAGTATAAAAGGATTCTTGTGATGTAAAATAAAATATGGTTCTAATTATGAGCTCTTACTGACAGACGATACAGTAGCAGCTAATGGCGGCATGTGCGGAAGAGGAAGGGAGGGAAGAGAGTTGGCCCATACGTAGACACTTGATTCCATACCGTATCTTACACATACACTATGTAACTTACATAAACTTAGAATTAACTTAGCTTACGTATTTATTTATTTTTTTGCTTTTTTTCGATTTGTATTTTTTACTTTTCTTCACTTTTCTTAACTTTTTTCTCCTGACTACCCTCACTTTCATTTGGCGCAGGCCTTTTAACGAAATATCTATCGAAGGAGATTTGCTTTTGTCTCCCTTTCAAAATGTTACGGAAATGAGTAAGACACGTTTCGTCAAAAAGCGCCGAAGCACGACCACCAGACAATTTATTAGACATGACCAGTAGCGTCGTCATCTGTAAGCGTGCTCGTATCTCAAATGTTTACTCGTATCTCAAAGCAAAAATTTGCTTGAAGGCTTGCTTGTATCTCAAATGTTTACTCGTATCTCAAAGCAAAAATTTGCTTGAAGGCTTGCTCGTATCTCGGAATGCTCGTAAGTCGGGACGCTCGTATCTCAAGATATTACTGTATTTAATTTCTCCATTATGCTGCCTGAGACGGTTCAATAAACTCTAATGGATCCACTTTAAAACAGAAAAAAAAATCTCCATTCTTGACTAAAAATTTTTTAGATTTAATGTAAATCTAAATATTTATTATAGAAGCACTTCGATAATTTTGTTGTGATACACCGGTTGAGTCTACAATGAATAGGATAGCTATCCTTTTAACCTAATTTAGAATGCGAAAAGCAATGATTATAGGAGCAATCTATAAGGCACTAGACTGTACATAAAATAAATTACTATATTAGAAATTACTATTTTAATTAATCGTTTTTTTTAATTAAAGTCACGAAAAATTTGTTTTCTGTTTTTAATCTTAATTTCAAAATGTTCTATTTACTTATTTTACTTATTTTTATTTTTAATCAAATATATATAATTGGCTAAGTTCGTCTGTCTGTCTGTCTGTCTGTCTGTAACTCGATATAATTAAGCTATTAAGATAGATTCAAGGTTCTCAATAGTACCATTGAATCAAAAGTACTCAAATTGGATGAAAATATTAGTTCATTGTGTCATTCCATGTTATTTCCAAGAAATTTTATCCTTGGGAACTAACCTAGACAACTGAAATTCTAACAAAACATACGTTCAAAACCAAATAATTTTGTTACCACTGCATCCATTTTAATGAAATTTGGCATAGTTACTCAGTTTTTTACGCTGATTTCGAAACTCAAAACCATTTTTGCCGTAGAAGCTTCGTTCACAAGTTAGCGCAGTATTTAGATTACAAAGGTGAGTTTTAAATTCCTTTTGGCGTTATGGATCAAAAGTAATAATTATTCCATTCTTACTTTTAGTAAAATTTATTTGCAAGGACAAACTTTAGATATGGTTGGTATTTATTTACCAGAGACTGTTTTTAGTTATGGACAGTTATATGTTGCTATTTCTCGAGCACGTCGTGCTTGCGACGTCAAAATCAAAATTCTTGACTGAATAGATCAATGACATCTGATCGAAGGACCTGATGCTGTTTTTACAAAAAATGTAGTTTATATGGAGATATTTACTTTATAGTTGATAGTTGATAATAAAAGGATTTTTCAGATTTTTTATGCCTGTCGTCCGACAGGCTTTGCTGCTTGTCTATTATAAACTAGGTTCATTCGGATTATGTCAAGAATTTAAATACTAAAAATATTTAAATATTGTTTTCTCAATCTTAATGAAATAATATTTCAATTTAAATTAAGAAAGCATATTAGTGAGCAATTGAGTATTAGGAGGTAGAGAAATTGTTTTCGGGAGTCTCCTATTTCCTCTTCATTCATTTCACCAATCCATCATCTTCATCCATATTTTCATATTTATATTAGGCTATGACAGGCATTCTTATGTAAGTGGGTCTCTACCGATTTTAGGTTGACTATACGAAGCAATTACTAAAGGTTTTACTAAATCTCAGTTCTTTGAAAGCATTCCGAAGGTAATCCAATAGTACAAGACCAAAAATGTGGACTTCGAAAAAGATTATGAAAAATATTGTAATAAATCCCCTCTGAAATTTGTATTGAAAAACAAGAATAAAATAAAAAGGAACAAAATGTAAACCCGAATTAAACTTGTTTGGGTACATTCAGTTTGCAACAAAATATCTGTTATCTATTCAACAAACTATTTTAAGTCAAAAATTTCTCTTGTTAGTGATTGGACATGAGGCTTTGTTTACTGACTCTATATAGAAACTTATCAGCGTAAATTCTTGATGACAAGCATATGCTCATTAGAAAAATTCTGTTGCACTGTTCGACTTATAAATTTACACGTACAGATCTCTTTTCCTAGACATGGTCTGTCTTTCACTAGTAACGCTATACTGCCAATAAAAAACATTCACTTGCACTGTAGTTTTTTTCTTAATAATACAGTGCAAGCGTATTTACAAAGTTTTCCGTCACCTACCAATAATGCAGGGTTCGTTTTTATTATCAGATTTTCCTCAAGTTATATTTTCTGTAAACCACATTGAAATTTAAAATTCCTTACTGATCACTAATTCATTAATCATTATTTCAAATATTTCTTGTGCTGTCTTTACGGAAACGAATTAGAAATGAATTAACTTAAGTGCAATAATAAAAGAACAATAAAACATGGTTACAACGCTAAAAACATAAAAAAAAAAGTCTCATATAAATAGTGTTTTCTTTCTAACGTATCAAGCTCTTAATGTATTAAATTTCATTTTTCTAACATTAATAATTATTGACTTATCGCAGTCACAGAAGTTTTAAAAAGTTTTATTATGGAAAAGATGTAAAAGGTGAGATTTAATCGCTATATGGAAAGTGTATTACAAAGAGAACGGAAAGAAAACTGAGTTTCATAAAAGCAACACAAGAGGGCGACACTAGTTTAGGATTAAAAGCTAAAAAAAAGAAATAATAGATCAGAGTAAATTTCAGCGACTTTATTGCAAATTATTGTTATTTTTTTCGATAGTTTCGAAAAATACAATGAAAATTAAGTAAAAACTTTGTAATGATGATAATAATAATAATAATAATAATAAATTTTGATTTATTTTTACGGCTAAATAAAATATGATAAAAAAATTAATTAACTCTAGAAATTAAATTGAAGATGTAGAAAATGCACAAATGAATGATTATTCTTTATATCTTAAAAAACTTAAATCAATGCACTGCAAGAGAAAGTTCCTACTAGTTCTTATGCATCTCTCTAGATGGCATTAGTGTCCAGGTTGAAGAGAAAATCACGAAGCACACAGATTCAGCCTGCTTCCTATAAAAGATTAGCTTAAAGATTTTAAGTTAATTCGTATTTCTAAATTTTCTCCATAAAATTTCAAGCCTCAGTAATTAAATAGAAAACAAATTTATTAGTGTTTTTGTTCTTTTTAAATTCGTTTTTTTAATAAATAACGAAAACGAAGAAAATTAGTAAATCAAGAATTATCAAAAAAATATTACTTTTTGATGTTTCAATGTTTGTTAAAGTCATGAAAACAATACAAGGAAAAGTCAACGAACACAAATAATTTATTTTCAAGTTTCCTATTCGCTGAAAACTGATTAAATCCGCAAATAATCCAATTAAGTCAATGCCAACCCAATACTTAACCAAATTAAAGAACACGCACAAAAATTGAGATGATCCCAACTAAAATTCATTGATTCTCACTGAGGATAATTGCTTTGCGTCCAATACTTTTCGTATTGGAATTTTATACATTCACGAGATTCTTATTGTGCAGAAAAAAAATTTCAAATACAAAAAAATAGAGACCTGGTTTGAAAATATCCAAGCAAGTTTCAAGACTATCCATTTCTGATACAATGTATAAATAGACTTAATGTATCCCACTACAGGCCTATGCAAGTCCTTGGGATCGCGAGAGTAAGGCTCCCGGCGTTTCGTGATCAACGGAACTAAGTTGAGGTCAGGTGATTAACCCGACGTTCGTCCGCCTTTAACAACCGGGGAAAAAAAACCCGCTATCCATTTTACAGAAGGCTGGGTTGACCTTAGACCCGTCTGGAGGAGAATTCAGCATGGAAATTCCCGACATCCGCCGACATCCACGTGACTACCGGCCCCACAGACACAGACATAATTATGCAAAAACAGATGTACTGATTGTATGAGCCTAGCTTCTCAAGTAGTTTAAAAAAGGTAGAATGCATATCGCCTGTCTTATATGCGAGCTGCGAGATCCAGCTAAACTAGAACATAAAAATTAACTTGAAAGTCATTTATATTTGCACATTTTCTGTATAAAAAGTAAGACATGTAACTTTATTTATCCTAAATAGATGGTTTTTTTTTTTTTTTTTACTAAAATGGTAAAAAGTTTTAGAAATAAGTTTTATTGTCGTTGTGGCCATTTTTGTGACAATTCACCCTAGATTTGTTTTATTTATTCTTTTCGTTTCTTTTACTTCGACTGTACATAATCCTTTTCATTTCAGTGTTTCAAATTCGTCCACTTATTATTGTTTTTGTAATAAGATTAATGCAAATGTTATTGTAATAATATAACAATAATATTTCTTAATAACAATATTATGAATTTAATATAATATAGCTTTTCTAATGATATTTCCAACAATTCATCATTAGTTAAATTTTTATAATTAGCGTGTAGTAATTCCTTTGCTTTTAATGTAATGACTTGTATTTTCGTGATTTCTGCTCAATGATTTTTGCCTTGAACTGTATTTGTATTTACAAAACAATGAAAAAAAGGGTTAATCTTTGTTTTGTCGGTTTTCTTCGTTCTTTTCTTTTACTTATGAAAGAAACAACGTACCACTGATCATCTGGAAATTCATTAGTGTAGATTAAGAACAAAGTTAAAAAAATGGAAAAGGAAAAAAAAAACCTCATTCCCGCTTGTCTTTAAATCCATTCATTACTGTAGGGTAATTAAGATTAATTCAATCAAAGATTGACGACCTACAGGTTAATAGAAGTTTACGACCTTTATTAATAATATAATTTACAGATCAATACCTTTTAATTTAAAAAATCAAAAATGAAGTGTAGCTATTGAAGAACTCATTGTAAACTTAACAAGAGAAGATTATTTTAAAGTATCTAGAAAAAAAATATTCTTTAAACAGATGATACGTTTTGAAAGGTCCTTCTTTTCTAGAGCTTGATGAAGTAAATAGAAACAGTCCAATTCAAGGGAGAGAAAATTGTTATTGGTTGATGCATTGATATGATGGATGAAGAGCAAGTGATATGCGACGTTGCTAAGGATGATTGACACAAAGAGACTGTTCTTCTTGACATCGGAGCTGTGTCACTGTGGGACCAAAGACATTTGTATCAAGTCATTATGATAGCGTTCGCAACACGAAAACAACACAAATGAAATGCTTACGTTTATTTTCAATTTTTTTTTTCTATTTTCTGAAAAAAATAATAATTAAATCCACAGTATTTGCTGAAGTCTTTTGTTAAATCGGATTAATTTTAATCAGATCAAACCCCACAGAAATTAATGAATTTGCTAAAAGTATTAATATCCATTTTTTTTTTTTTTTATATTGATACAAATATACTGTTGAGTTTAACCTATAAGAATTTTTTTCATCTTCTCATCAATTTCTCGATATCGATCCACTTGGAAATATTTCAAATATAAAGAAAAATATAAAGAAAAAGAAAAAATTTACTTAAAATTGAAAAATAATTTTGTACATTTAAAGAAAAGTTACTGTTCTAAAATTTCTAAAAAACTTCTTAACTTTTTTTTAAAAAAAAGTAAACTCAATTAGGAAGTTCAGGGAAATTTCGACTTTCTTAAAACATCCTCTCACAGTTAGCTGTTTAAATTCTTTAGAAAGAAACACAACACAAACTGGATTTTTTTTTAACCCAAAATAAAAATGAGAGTGTAAGGATGGTTTAAAAATATAAAAGTTTGTTTGTAAATCTTTTTTAATTAAAAGACCAACCTCATAATTAATTTTGTTAAAATAGTTAAAACTTTGCAAATTTTGGGCTGAGGCGGGGTGAGGTGAACTTACTCATATATAAATGAAAGTTAAGAATCACTGAATTAAGAAATAAGATTAAAGGCCAAAACAAAAAGAAACAATTGAAAATAAACAAAAAGGAAGAAAGAAAGAAAGAAACGAAATAAGCCGAAGCTGTGAAGACAAATAAATTGCTGGGTTCATTTCTTGGAACTTCAATTTTTCTTTTCATTTTTGGTTTTTAAAGTCTGTTGATAAAGTTTTAGTGATGTACAATTAACTTCTTTTAGTCATAAATCTTGAAACACTGTAAAGATTCTTTTCAATTAATTTGTTTTGGATTCTATTATATTAATACGGAAATATTATATGGATTTTTAAGACTATAAGCAGTTAGGATGATATTTCTAAATCGCTTAAGTTGATATTTCCGAAACTCACTTA
This sequence comes from Thereuonema tuberculata, assembly GCA_023159025.1. Lineage (NCBI taxonomy): Eukaryota > Metazoa > Arthropoda > Chilopoda > Scutigeromorpha > Scutigeridae > Thereuonema > Thereuonema tuberculata. The sequence continues at coordinate 198,841,506 of JAFIDM010009631.1, forward strand.
TAGAAATGTTATATTCATAGATTGATTAACACAAAGAAAACACTTATCCTTTCAAACAAAACCTTCACTTCAATAAGTACTACTTCTAATCCACTAAAAAAACCAAATCATTCAAACAGTGCATTGAAGAGGCAAACATATTAAAACTGTACATTTTGAATGAATAATTTTTAGATTTATTACGGTAATTTTTAGATCAACTTACGACGAGATCTCCGGAACATTAATTACGGATCTGTTTGTAATTAATATCTCAACTTAATAATTGAAATGCACTTACATATTTCCGATTACTAAATTGGTGTAATAATTTCAAAATCTGACAACTCTGTTTAAACTGGTAGACACTCGAATTGAGGTAGGATAAATTAACATCTTATATCGTCCAATCGGATTCCATCGATTAATCGGTATATTTAAAGAACACTGAAGACAATAATAAAAGAAAACCACTAAACTAAGCCGAATGCTAATGAGATGAAATCTATTTTAAAGAAATATTCGGAGAAAGAAATTCGTGTGCGTTTGTTCTGTATCCGACGTACAGCTAACCTAAGAACTCATCATTGAATTTGTTCAATTAGGCTCTTTGCAATGGTAATATAAAGGAGATAATCAGCAAACATTTTGTTTTCATATTAAAAAATAATAATCTAAGCGAAGAAAACGCTTCCTACTCTTTCGAGAAAATGTAATCTTTTAGATAATTTGAAAGAAGGGAAAAAATAAGATCAAAAATCAGTTTTCATTTATTTAAATGATTGACATTTATATTAATTCTTCTTAACGGAATTTTTCTTATGATAAACATATTTTTTTTATTTCAAATAGTTCTAATAATAATTATTTTCAATTTTTGAAAAAGCGGGTTGTTTTTTTTTTTCTTGTAAAATAAGTTTCAGTTTAATTTTCACCTTTTTTTTCGTTTTGTTTTTAGTCTAACTCACTTTTCTCGTATTATTCGTGAGACGATCACTATGTTCTTTCCATTTGCGAATACGGTCATCAGAAGCCTGTTTTAATTTGTTGTTAGTGAATATGGATGAAGGATTCCGTTGGGGTCACGACTACTTAGCACGAGGAAATGTACTGCATTCCGTTAATCGTTTCTTCCAACAAATTCAGACAAAACAATTCCAAAGCAGATCCGTGTTTGCCCACTAGATTAGATCACACCATTAATACTGATTTCTTACGTTGCTTTTCTTTAACAGTAATCATTTATTTTTTCTTCGAATTGCAGGAAAAAGATTCGTTTGTAATAAGAAAACATGTTGTTTTGAAAAGGGAGAAATCTCTTTTAAATGAAGTTAAAAAAAAATTAACATAGTAACACCGAAGCTACTACTTGACTACCTTTTAAAGTCCAAAGGCAGGCAACATTAACAATTCGCAGACGGGAAAAAAACAATTGTGGAAAAGGGCTTCCTATTCTTAATTGCTACTTTTGCAAGAGATGCCTCAAAAAGATAAGATTTCATAAAAATCTTAAATATACCGTATGCTGTGCAGTACAGGTAGTCCTTGAGTTACAAATGAGGATGCAATGTTCTGTAAGTTGATATGATAGTAAATCACTGTACACTATAATTATATGAGCCATAAATTATGTTAACAATTAAATTTTGTATTGGCATATTTTTATCTAATTTTACTCGTTGTTTGTATGAAATTATACAAAGTGTAAGTTATGTTGTACAGAATTATAATAATTAATGGAATTAAAGTAGACATAATTCATTTCATAAATTCAGCTTAAAATACTTATCAAATGAGTATATAAATAAAGGTTATTGAAAGAATAATTTATTTTATTTTATTTTATTTTATTTTATTTTATTTTATTTTATTTTATTTTATTTTATTTTATATTGCTTAATTCTGATGTGAAGTTCTTAGTCTAATATTTCTATTTTCTTTTACATAATATTTTCACAGAAAAAAATTCCATGTTAATCAAAGGTTGTTTGCAAATAGAATTAATGACAATTACGTCAGCAGTTGTCGTAATTCGTAGATCGAGGACAGTCCATGTACGGGAATAGATCACAGAAAAAGAAAGAAAAAGACAAACTTCAGTAATATGATTTTAATCAAACTCTTAGAAAACGCAAAAACTGTGATTTATTCTCTGCAATGATAAGTCTTTTATAAATTCCTTTAAATTTCGATTATGAAGACAATGGATAATATCATTTCAAGTTTTTTGCGCGTAGTAATTAAATTTTTTCAAAAAAATCACGACGGCGGTCCATCATTGCACTACCAAATTATAGTCAGATGGAATATTTATTATTATTTATTTATTTATTTAAGAGGCGCAAAACGTGTTAGAACTATAAACGTGCAACTGTATCTAGTACATAGACAAAACTCTATTCGACGTATAACCGAATCAGGACAGAAATCGACAATTTCAGGTTAGAAACTGCTACCACTGTTACAGTGATGAAAGCTAGTGAAACATAGGCTATTTTCTGTAGAAATGATTTGTAGTATTTTTAGTTACTTTCCAAGACTTACATAATTTTAAAAGTATATTGTATAATATCTTATGCAATTAAAATAAAATTAATGAAAAAAAAGTGATTAAGGTTTATAAATATTTGTGAAAAACATATCCGATTTAATGAGATTATAATGTGAGATTGAATGTAGTCAATTCGTTTCTACATCGTGAAACAACAACTTATCACATTCACTGTTCAATAGTTGTATTATCCAAATATCATAAAAATAAACTAACTTACTTTTATACAGAGAAATGGGAAATAAACAGTATATTTATAATGCATTTACTTTCAACCGAATTTATAATTAAAAATTCTTATTTTCAATATTAAGATTTAATTAAAAGTGAATCTTCTTAAAAATTAGGAGATACATAAAAGAAATAATGTCTCTGTTTTGATTTACGCAAGAAAGCAACAAATTTAATGTAATACTTGTCACATACATATCGAAATATTGGAACATTTCAATTTGCAGTGATTGTAAAAAAAATAATTGATTAATGCATTTGCATGCATTGTATCTCTTTCCATCTTTTTAATGTTATCAAATAGTCAATATAATATAGTAAGAGGTTGGTGTAAATTAGAAAACACTGACATAATACTCATTTCAGACAAGGTTCTTCGATATCTGTAAGACATCTAGAGTCTTAAATGCGGGTAGGTTAATTAAGTAATTGCTCCATTATTTTAATTATGTTCTTGAACTGAACTTTGCCCGTGTCTGGGAAGATTGGATACGAGATAAGGATGCTAATGATCTCGTAATATATTTATTTACCCAATTAAAATTATCTTAAGAATCTATTGTCTGCTGTTTTGTTAGATCAGTTGTCTAATAATTTTAACAACAGGGAACAAAACAAAATGTCTCATTCAAGATTATTTTTCATCATGAAAAAGCCTTTCATGCAGAACATCTTAATTCAAATGGAAATAATTAAATAAATATTCGTTTGTATTTATACTTCAGAGCGAATAAGATAGTATTCTTGAATAAGGGAGTGAATTAATGGATAAACGGTAAAATAATACATGCTCTTTGATGCTACAGTAGAAGAAACATGAATTTTGATTAAAGAGACAAAAGGTAAGAAGCCAGATTAACCTGAAAGAGTTACAATTTCCAAGTGTACAGGGTTATTCTTAAATTGTAACTTTCAGGCTAATCTGGAACAGGAAATATTCAAAATAAAAGTCCTACAATGCTTACAATTTTATATTTAAGTTTTTCAAAGAAAGTTATTATTTTTTTTTTATTATTTTGACAAAAGGGATAAAAATGAAGTTTTTTGGCATTAATAAGAGATTTTAGGATTTCCTAATTTATTGTGCCTAATTAATTCATTGAAACAAAGCAAGCACATGAAGTTCTTCATTATATTGTATATTTCTTTCTACCTATTTAGTTCACCCCATCAGGCACGTAGCCGGGGTGGTGGTGAAGGGGGGTGAATCCCCCCCCCCCCTTTCACGGAAGAAAAAAAGAGAAGAAAGTATAAGTGTGTATGTATAATTGATGAAATTCAGAGCCTAATCTCGCCATAGATTTTTAGCATTAAGATCATTTTACTCTTAAAGTTTCATTTAAAGAAAGCAAGGTCATTTATAAAAATTTAATTTAATGGACCCCCCCCCCCCACTCCCCTTTACAAAATCCTGGCTACGTGCCTGATCCCATATTCTTTTCTAGTTTATTGTAACTATTTCTTATTAAGGTAAGAGTTGTCATCATTAACTGATCCTAGCTGATGACTGCCAACAAGCTTAATCAGCTATATTAAACTCACGTCTGAATTTAGGACAATATCGTTTATAGATATTATTAATAAGAGATGTTTAAAACAGTGCTGTTATTATTAGAAAATTATTTGATTGAAAAACTATTCGAGAAATGCGGGCATAGCCCAATAGAAGTTTTGATGTCAACAGAATTTTAAGAGATTTTTAAACATCAAGTTACTAAAGACCTTTCAATTACTTTAAGATGGAAGAAGAACGATTCTTCTCCTTAACCCTCTATTAGTAAAGAGTTCTTGACTTAATAATCTATCTCAATCTCTTCTGCCTCTTGAGACATTTATGCTTTAATCCCATCAGCAATAATCAATAATCCTATCGACAGATAACTCAACCAGAATAATCTGAACCGTTACATAATTTAACAGAAACTCAGGATGCTTTGAACGGAAGATACTCAAAACAAGTTCTACTTGAAATTTCACTATTGAGTTTTCAGTTATTTTATTTATGACCAATTAGCTTATTATTGCAAATACATAGAATAATTTATATATTTGACTCAAATAATTTTCATTCGTGAATTTTTCCACCTTTTTTTTTCTGTTTTGATGAATCAGTATTTCTTACCTATTGATAAATGTTATCAACTTTTGCGAAATCACCTTATAATAATCACTGTTTGTCCTTTATTTTTTTCTTATGATTTTTATCTCGCCTTTATCATAAAGGCCGATAAGGATATATTTTTATTGAGAAAATGATTTACAGTCTGATTTTGTAAATCACCTATATTAAAGAGATCAGCAACAAGCCAGCTGTAGCTAACGTCTTGATATACAGAATTTATAATTAAACAACTTTCAGAATTATTTCTTCAAGAATTTGACTATGATTCAGCAGATCTTAAAGTTCCTTTTGCTTGAATTTTGTTTTTAAAACATGAACGGTAATGAAATCCTAGTATTAAATTCTATTCTTACACATAATTTTGAGGTAAAAAAAAAGGTAGAGCCAATTGACAGTTTAAACATGATACTGATAATAATTTTAATTCTACTTTGATAATTCAGATATTCTTTTTAATTAATCTAATCTATCAAAATGATTATAATATCGATAAAGCAAAATCGACAAAAATTATCAAAGTTTTCAACTCAATATAACTATAATCAGTTGAAGTCATTCCAATGATAATTTTACCACAATTGAACTTGTAAATAAAAATTTCTCATCCAATCTAATAAGACAACACAATTTTATCTAAAATTTATAAAAATCAAATATTCTAGAAACTTCTCATATTTTAAAACTTACAATCTCAAAAGCTTAGGATAAAATTTGCTACACCAACCATTCATCTTAGATTTATTTTATTTGGATTACGTACATTTGTCTCCATAGAATTTTATTTCGGGGGGAGGGGAGCAATTTACGGAGTCGATCTCCAACAATTAGAATAAAAAGTTATCTTCAAAATTTCGGGGAAGCTACAGTTCAGTTTATGAAAGAAGAGCTTTTGATGACGTAATTTTCTTATAGATTGATGTGTCCAGGACGTAACAGCGCCATCTACTGCTAAAATCCGTAACTTAATCTTATAAACATTACGAAAACATTCTGGTTTTTGTATTTTCTACAGCTACGAATACATAATAATAATCAAAATTGAAATAATTACCAACGTTCCACACTATTCCCCTTGCTGGGCTATGCTAAGTTTGTCCTTTCTTGGTCACGCTTTTGCGATCACAAAACAACGCCATCTTAGACTGACTGCTCGGAGTTCAAGTTGATGACGTCATGACTGGTGACGTTTGTTCCAGACAAGATCGATCGCTACGTAATGATCATATATGGCAAACCTTTCTTTTTTGAAAACTACTATAAGCTACCTCATCGGCTCTCCAACCAAAAGATAATAAAGAAAACAAAACCTATTCTGTAAATTTCGAGATTTCGGAGGCGCAAAGGCACGACACCTTTGGCCCACCCATTATTTACGCCCAAACTTGTCTCATTCCACATTAGGTCTTTTCACAAATATCCAATACAAGTTAAGAAAGATATCAATCGGAAGGCACAAAGCAAAAGTTAGGATTCGCACTTCGAGTTGTCATCGGGAACAGACTGGGACGGACCGTTTCGTCCTCATTAGGACTCCTCAGCCAGCCAAACTCCTCCGATGACAACCCAGAAAGTGCGCACGGTGTTAGTATCCCGACTCTCGCACCGCACGGTGTTAGTATCCCGACTCTCGCACCCGAGAATGGGATCTCCCACCGAAGAAATCCTAACCGGGCACGTTAAACTTCTTTTATCCAATACAAGTTGATTGTTAAAAGTTATCACTAATTCCAATTCCAGTCATAACAGAAATCTATTACAATTTGAATAATATCATCAAAACATCATACAATGTCATCAAAATCAAATTACTTCAATACTTTCCTACTTTTTCAGTTTTCATAACTAAAAAAGTTAAAAAACAAAATGTATAAAACAAATTTTAAAGAAAACAAAACATATAATAATTAAAAATATAGTGTTAAATAGAAGCAAATTACTTGTTCTTTACTCATTAAATCAATTTCTGATTAACATATAAGTTCTTATGATGGCACAGCTTGATATGGTAAACAGAAGTTAATGTAATCAGCTAACGTTTCATTTTATTAATCACTGAATTACAATTTGTAACTTATATTTACATATATCGTAGTAGATGATATATCGCATTATTTGAAGTTCTTGAGAGAACTTACTTTCCGTAAAAGTTATTTCTTATTTTTTTTCTTCTTATAAGTAGTGGAAATCTTTTGAATACAAACAGTATAAACTTAGCATTAAAATAAATAAATAAATAAATAAATAAATAAATGAATGAATAAATAAATAAATTCGCATTATTTACTTAAGCTGTTTGAAACTGATTAAAATGAATCATATTAAACCACGCGCAAATTAATGAATCAGCAAAAAAGGATTAATATCCAATGTTTAAAGAATCCACAGAAATCTATAGTGATCTCAAATGCTGAACAAATAATACTGACTAAACCAATTGGCTTTCTTGTTTAATTTTACCTCTTTGTAAAAGTACACTTAGTTCTTACTTAGATCGTAATTTTTCTATGTTTATTTCAGGTAAATTTCAGTATAAGCTGACTGATACATTTTTAAAGAAATAATTCTTCTCTGAGTTGATTTTATTTTTTTAGTTCAATAGAATCCTGATTATTCCTCACTCATTCATTGGTCCTTTTGTTGTTAGCGACCCATTTGGGACTATTGTGATAGCAACCAAAATCGGTAGCTATTGCGTTTGTCCTGTCTGTCCGTTCGTGTCTGTCCACTCCTAACAACTCCCGAACGGAAGGTGGGATCGACAAAAGGACTTCACCATTTTGTTCAGAGGCCCAAACAACATAGGATTGGGGTACTTTCAGCGGTCAACGCCCCCCATGTTCGAGATATTTGGCATTGTTTTCATTGATTTCCTCTATTAGCTTAAATGTTAGAAATGCAACCATCTCCTTTCAGTTGTGGGCTATAAGTTAGGTTAATGCTTAACGTCTCGGAGTCATATGCTGGTAGATATAAGGATTCGTCCTTATATCTGCTTTTTTTTTTCCTCTTCCTCTCTAAATCTTTTTTTCTCAATGTCCCCATGGGTTATTTTTTTATTTTTTTTCCTTCTTATTTTTCTAACTTTTTTTTATATTTTTTTCCTAACTTTTTTTCTTATTATTTTTAAATTTTGTTATTATTATTGGTTGCCCTTAAATTTACGCTTTAGCTCAAACTTCTATTCACTTGTTTTCTTTTCCTTTCTTCGTTTACATGTCTATTGACATAACTGCATTGCTTAGTAAACTCTGACAGACTTGAAAGACTGCAGGAAATGAATAGTTAATGAAAGGTTGTCATTTCACCTATTGATGCTGTGGGATGATGTAAGCTATATTATTCAGTCACTTTGCATGCAGTTTTGGTATTTTAAGACTTGCAGAATTGTACGAGTATGTGTATGGAATGTTATCGAAATAAATTGAAATAGAACTTTGAGTAGAAATTCCAGTTGAAGATTGAAAAAGAAACTATGATATATATTTAATAATAATACTTTTCTGTAATTTCTTATTTCTTATGTTATTTCATGTTATTTCTTATTTCGTTTTAATTAAACCTAAACAATGTTAACAATAAAGGTGTAAATTAAAATATCTTGTTCTATGTTCTGGTCCTTAATATTTCAATGTTATAAAAATTTTCTAAAAAAAATTATCAATTTTATAAAAAGCTAATAGGCTACATGTAATTGAAATATAATACTGATACACGAAATGACGGATGAACGGACAGTGGCGCATATAAGCATGACTTTTCGTTGATGTTTTATTCAAAAGAAAATCGAATACTTTTTCTTAAAGCAAAACTGCTTTTATTTGGAACTGACAATCGTTTCACCATTGCTTAATAACTTCGATTTAATAATCATAACATAACAAACACTACGGAAGCTTAACTTCCTACTTAGGTCCTAGTTATTCTCTAACCAAATGCTGCTTTTATGGCACAGAGGTTAACGAACTGTCTCCAACCCGATTAGCATTTTGTGTGAACAATACAGCTATTAATCAAAAGAATGGAATTCCTTTTTCATCGAAATGCATTCCATCTTTAAAAAGGAGTATCGAACAAAGCTTTTGTTAATTGCCGGATTCCTTTTACAAGAAGAACATCTTTCTCATTGCAATACAGACCCTGCATAGCAATGGCGCCCTTCTTAACGATTTCATAATGGCAGAACTTTCTCTTGCGACCAGACTATTAAATACACAGGAACTGTATTTGTATGTAAAACAATTGCAAAATTTGACAATAGCTTAGAAAGGAAGTGAAAGGAATTGAATTTCGAAACTGTTATCACAAACATTGGTTCTCCATCATTTCATAATCAATAGAATAGAATCTTCAAATCGCAATAAATACAAATAAATAAAGTAACATATTCTAGAGATTACCTGAACAGTACGATCTCGCTGCAAACTCTTCTGTGGAACTCAGTTTGTGGAACCAATGTTTTTTTTTTTTTTATTGATTCTTGTATTCTTATTATAAATGGATAAAAGAATAGAAGATATGGAAAATTTTAACTTAGTGAAAAAAAAAAAAAAAAGCCTGTTAAAAAAAGAAGCTTTTTTTTTTCACAAAGTTAAAATTTTGCATATCTTCTATTCTTTTATCCATTTATAATAAGGATTTCTTTTTTCTTGTAATTATAAAGTTTTTAAAAAGCATAAATAAGCATTCTCTCCTTTTCTAATTACAAACATTAGAATTTAAAGAAATAACAATAAATAAATAAAACAGGACACAGAAGAATATTTAAAATATTTCAAAAATACTTCACGTGGAGCCTTTCGGGTTCCTTTGCGAAACCCCTCTTCAACACCTTGAAGTTTTTTTTACTTATTTACATTTATTCACTTATTTACGGATTACACTTATTTACTTTAGTACGGATTTGGTCTTTTAATGCGTTTAAATTCTAAGCTGTCAAAATTAACTACTATTCAGTCATGAGACTTACTTTGGTGAATAAATAATCTTACCAAGAAAAGCATTAGACCAAAATCTCTCTTTAATTAAGCAACAATTAAAACGTTCGTTACTGTATTTGCGATTAATTTAAGACAATACACTTAGAAAAGGTTTCGAAAAAAGGTCATTTCAATTCAATAAGAGATTGGATTTTTACCAAAACCTTATAATAAATAAACAAATTAATTTCCTGTTAAATACATTTGTTTTTAAGCGTTAGGATCAAGGTCACGTTGACCTTCTTGCACTTTACCATTCTATATAGTTTGTATCTTGAAGAGATAACTTAGTTACTTAAAAACGAAATCAAATCAGAAAACGCTATTTGTAATGTTTTTTGTAATTTGCTGTATGATATAACAAAATGTTATAGAAAACAGAAGAATCACTAGCAATATTTTAAGACATCAGGTATGAATAATTTAATTATTGCTTGAAAAAAAATCTTCCAATGCTGGCTTTGTTAACCATTTATGTTTGATTCCATATTACAGGAAAATTTGTCAGAAATGCTGAGGTTAAGAATTATAGAATAAATAACAATTACGCTCTGTTTATTGCAATTTTAGGTATTTTAATGGGGCTTTTGCGTTTTCATACCGTGAAGTAGGAGCTTTGTATACAACAAATAATGACATCTGGTAATGGATTGAGGTGGAAGCATCGCAATACAGGATGCGATTTGTGCACCACTCTCGAAAAAGCTCTTTGTTTTTCATAAATCCTCTGAATTTAATTTGTAAGATAAGATTATTAATGTATACTTTTTTTTAAAACCAATTTCTATATTGCCTACGTATAAATGTTTTTTTAAATCCTTGTTTTGCACTTAGGCGCCGATACGCTAAGTGACAGTTCTGTATGAGATGAGTTCTCACTGAAATGACTACTTGAATGCCAAGTCAACTTCAGGCGTTGTTCATTCTTAAATATATAAATGTTAAATTTTACATTACTCTAAGAATGAATAAACGTATATGAAATTAATTCACGAGAGATTCATTACACTCTCATTAAAATAAATGTAATATCATCAAATAACCATTGTTAGACAACTAACAATAGTCTGATGTTGAATTGGCACTGACTTGTAAATAAGAAAACTAAGATGAAACTTGGCTATCAAAGAACCATTTCATTTCTCAGGTCATTTTAAAGGAATCTCTGTGTGTTGATTCTCCACCCTTTTCCAACGAAATATCAAATATTTTTTTTTAAGAGTCGTTTGTTTTAGTGAAAGCAAATAAAAAGGAAAAAAAAAAAGCGTTCATTGCGAAATGTCAGACGGAAAAGCGGCCTTGTCCATATTCATAAATTGAATGGAGCATAGCAATTATACTCTGCGAACATCCGACACAGGAAATGTTTTGTACTTTACTCCTGAATGACGCTAGAGACACAACAGTAAACACAGGTTGAAGCAACATGTGACAGCCATTCTCACATGACAAGAACTAATGAAGAAATCACATTCCTACTGACACAATAAAATGAAAAAACAACTTAGGAAACAGACATAGAAAAATCTTAATTGAAACTCATTAGCAATTGATTTGCAATATTATTATTGCAACATATGAAATGTCTTCAATAATAATTTTCACGATTTTTATGATGAATATAGATAAAAGAAGATTTGTCAGTATTTCAATGCTTTATTCAAAGAATTTTGTAGATTTTTAAAAATTTTAATTCTTTTTAAAATGGGTCGCTTATTAAAGATTTTTTTTTTCTTGTGAATTTGTATTGCAAAATGTTGTAGCAAAATATTTTTTTACAAAAAAATAAGAAAAAAAAGAAGAATTAGTAGAAACTTTGTGGAAACCATTTTCATTGTAATTAGTAGCATTAGTAGCAGCACCAGTGATAGTATTTTATTTTTTATATTATATTTAATACAACTTATATCAATTTTTAATTACACTTAGTTCATCCAAAAAATAGTTCAAAAAGGAGTTTATAAAGTAAAGTACCATTAGGTTTTCTATATAAGGACTATTCTGTATGGTATCAGTGCTTTCAGGATACCATTCATTGCTTAATTTCTATGAAACTCAGTAGAGATATCATATTCATTAACATTCATCTATTATTTAAGTTAAAAACATTCTAAATAATTTTTGATCTATGACAATTACGGAGATTTCAGGACAAACTTCGCGAAGACATTATTCCTTGACTGCTTATCAATCCAAAGATATTTTTATTTCAGTAATAAAATTAAGCTTCCTAAGTTAAATGGTTTTTGAATTACTTTGAACCAGTTGTTGGTTTTTGAACTTAAAATTTCATCCTAAAACTTTTTAAGGAGTAGCTTTAAATGGAGTTAGAAATCAAAGAAATTATCAATATTAAAACTTTTCTATAGAAAGTAAAGGTAATATAAAAGCACGGAATGTTCATATATATAAAATGTAAATAAAAAAGCTATTCAAAGTTAGTAAAAAAAACCCCGATATATATATATAATATCCCAAATATATCAGTAAAACAAAAAATTAAATAAAATAAATAAAACAATGCCCTTTTGTCTTCGAATGCTGGATAGCCTCTTGGCTAGTGAGGACTCAACAAGTTCGAAACATCCGTACCAAGATCTTAGACGGGTACAAAGTTTTCCTTCTTTTCAATATTGTTTGGATCACTCTTTTGCAAATAATCACTAATCTCATAACAAAAGCGGAAAATATTTCATTCCGAACTAAAAACACATCATTAATGGAAGAATAATCTTGAACGAACTACTTTTAAATCACGAGTAAATACAATTGTAAAATGTTTTTAATGCTTTTAAGGGAGCATGAACTCATTCCGTTTCTTTGATCTTAAAAAGACAATTGTTTTTTCAGATTGCTTGCAAAAATCTCTTTTGTTACAGAAACTTCTATTCTGATTGAAATGTGAAAGGTGATTACTTACACAACCTAAATTTTTAAAAATCAAATTATCGAAATTTACATTTAAGTATAATATTTTACAGATTGCATATTTGAAATTAAACCGCACATTAGTCTTTTAATTGGAAAACACAAATTTCTAAAGACTCTTTCAAAAAAAACAAACAAATAGCTATTCACTTCTTACTGTCCCATAAATAGTAAATTGTCTGATTCTGCATAATTTTCTCATCATTGGAATATTCTTGGTTTATTATCCATCGTCAGCTGAAATTACCCAAATGAGCAAAGTGTCCTAAAATTTTTCAAGAAATGTTTATTTATTTTTACATATATTTGGTTTTAGATTTCCATTTCTTCAATAATTTTATTATTAGCAGAAGTAAAGGATAAAAATTAATGAATGGATTTTGGTTGTTGCTGATCAATTTCTATCATCTCCTCAGAACTAAAATCCTATATATGCCCACGAAACACGGCATTAGTGGCCTTTGTGTTTTTATCTGAATGTAATAATTAATCAACAAAATATTCACATAACACTTTGTTGTAGCTTAATTTCTTGGAATTCTTTTAGTTAAGCATCACAATAAATAAATAAACAATAGAACTTAAATAAACATTATTTAATACTTAGAATAAGTAACAAAAGTCGGCGGAAAAGCTAAAAATTTGCTAATGAGCAAAAAAAAAAATGGAATAAGATTGTGCTGGAAAATGGTGGGAACATGTGCCCAAGAAGATCGTAGAACATAGGAAGATTAAAATCTTAGATGATTGTAAAATTCAGACAGAAAAGAATATAGAACCCAGCTGACATAACAGTGATTGAAGAGCAACAAGTGAAATTTGTACAATAATATCCGGAGACAGTCGAAAAGGAACTTGAAAAAGTAACAAAATATAAAAATCTATAAATTGAAATACAAAGACTATGGGAAAAGAAGCGTACTACCATCCCTATTGTAATTGGTGCAATTGGTGCCATTTTCAAAGCCCTTAAGAAACATTTGGATAGCATTGGAATTGACAGAATAACAGTAACAATTCGCTGCATTATTAGGAACATCGCAAATTCAAAGTTGAAATCTCACTAGTTCCTAGGTTCTTCGTTAAAACCTCAGCTGATGTAACTTCTACTCGTAAATACAGCCATCCTTGTATCTAACTGACTGTGAATTTTTTTTATAATAATGATAATAATAATAATAATATTTGCTATTAGAAATATTGTAGGATATTAGCCTATTTTCCGTTTCAGGATTTCAAGATTAATAAATTGAATTGTAAACTCATTTCTGAAGCTGTTACTCAAGCTTTATTTAAGACTTTAATGTTTCATAGAAAAGGGAATTGTTAGCAGATTCGTAATAGCTGGAAGAACTTATAGCTAATTTTCCTTAAAATGCTACCGCTTTTGTTTTTTTTTTGTTTTTTTTCTCTTTTTTCTTAACGTGAAAACGAGAAAAAAACAAAGCTTCTTTTTAATATTTGTATTTATGTTATATAAATTGAATAAATAAAGTATTTATATAGAAAACAAATAGTACACAAATTTTCCTATTTCTGAATTAAATTCGTATTACATAATTTCAATCCTATCAAACTATGCGCAAATGATTGGTTTAGCTAAAAGGATTAATATTCATTGTTTAAGAAATGCTTTCCTATGGGGGTTTTTGATAACCTAGCATTTCTCAAAAAGTACACAACAGATTTCAAATATAAAAGATAGATTGTCTCTAGTCCTCAATATGCATAACACATTACAAAAAGATCCTTCCAGCGCAGCGGTTCCAAAGTAATTGGTGATACGCATACACACATTGATTGACAGATATTCTAGGAAATTTGTGGTTTTACATTTGCACTTCAAGAGTTGAAGAATAATTACATTGCATTTAGCTAATATTCCTTGTACAATGATATATTGTAAGAATTATTAATGGTGTTTGAAAAATATATTGAAAATGGTTAAAAAAATGATGTAATAATCTGTTTTCCACACTTCATAAATCTCGATAATAACTTTTGAATTTAGGATACTTCGAAGTCCTCCTCCTCATTATTTCATCTATAAATACAACAATAAATAAAAGAAAGAAGCCACAGAAAGTCCTTGACCCACACACATACTTTTTCTTCCCGAACACATAAATTAAACTTAGGACGTCGTCCAGAATACGAAACCTAAAACGCCCCGAGGAGTGAGAAAGAGAACAAGTTGAACTGCTTTTCATTACCTACATTTCGATGGAATTACAGCGATTTAGAAAAGGAATAATAAAAAAAAAATACCAAAGAAATCTCCTTGATCTGAACTTCATAATCTTGTTATGGGTCCTTTGACTTAAGATCCAAGCAATCACAACTGTGATTATTTGGGAAATACAAGAAGACAATCTTTACTCAGTTACAGGGAAAAGACTTAATACCAATTTACATTTCAAAAGAAAAAAAATTCTAAAAAATAGTGTTAAAAGATCAGAGTTGGGTGGGGGAAATCCTTTAATTCAAATTTAAAAAGAAGGAAAAAAAAAAAAAGGTTGGGACGCCGATCGTCTGAGTGGCACTTTCACAAAAATCTGTAAGGCAGTTTAGGCTGCTAAGTATGGGTCCGAATTGCACCAAAATCAACAGGAGGCTATATTGGACTTTAAAAGTTTGCACAGCTATTGTAGTATATTTAAACACCATAAAAATACACTTAAATACAATAATAACTAATAATTTCCTCTTAAAATTACACTATGGAACGAACTGTGAAAGAAGTTTTGCTCTACTTTGTTTTCTTATTTAGTGTCCTTAAATGATGATTTTCTGAATAATTAATACCAGTGGATTTATTAGAACAATGAATTATAATTTTCGATAAAAGCTAAAATTTAAGAAAAATTTCATTGTAATTTATATAAAAAAATTAAAAAAAATAATAAAAATAATTAATTCATCGTTTCGAAACCCTTCGTAATTTTTTTATTCTTTCCTTCTCTGTTTTCTATATTTTCGAAATTAATAAATAAGACTAAACAAAGCTATTTTGAAAATGGGAAAATAGGTTTCCTCACAATAATTAATACATATGTAGAAATGAACCTCTGCTTCTCTATTGTTTGAAAAGGTTAAAAGTCGTGGGATGACATTGTTTACATTATTTTTTTTTTTTAAGAATGATAAAAACATACAGGATTGAAAAGTTTACCATATGGTCTTTTCGTAAGAGATAAAACTAGATTTTTACATAAAAAAAATACATTTTACTTATTTTCATTTAACTAAAGACGATAAATAAATAAATAAATTCCAAGATTCATAAATTGATTTCTTTGTCTTTTAACATATAAGAAGAATTAAGTTTTTCTTAGCAAACGGATTAGTTTTTTTTATTATTATTTTTTTTTTTAAGTTTTTATTTTTTTATTTTTTTTCTTACTTGATTTTTTCTCTCTCTCTTTAGATTCAGGGCCGTGTCAAGAGTTTGCGAGGTCCCTTGAAATATCCTTTGTGGAATTTTATTAGAGAAAGTTGAGTTTCCTAATTATTTAATTAATTAAATATTTCTTTTAACTTATTGTTATTTTGACGAAAAGGTTAGAATGTTTATGAGTTTTTTCTCCATTTTCTTTTCTTTTTGGTAATTTTTAAATTTATTGTTAAGGAGCGAGATGGTAAAAAAAATGCGGGTCTCAGGTAGATGTTACTATTCATAGAAATGACGAAATTGCAGCATCCGTTTGTAGGAAGATTTAATTCTAATATAAACCATTTTAATTCTGCCTTTTTTTTAAAAAAAAAAAATTAAATAAATTTGATTCTTCGCATTCCTATAATACCACAAAACATCAAAAAATTAGATTCTAATTAAATTGTTCGAATTTTACAAAAATTGTTCATGGTTTTTCTTTTTTCTTTTTTTAAATTTTTACTAATTAAGACAAATACAGATAAAAGATCCTCTTCGCTGGAAAGTCACAGTTAACACCATATTGAACCAAGATTTGTCTTTCCTTCATCAGTCTGATAACCAGAGCGCGTGTGTACACGCTATGCTAATAACTTATAGGCTTGTGGAACGCTCTCATAATAACAAACCATCAAAAATGTATAATCAGCTGAAGAGAATAATTTTCAAGAAATATATGATTATTAATAAATACAATAAGAATTTAAAATTAATAATCATTGAAATTTGTTATTAGGTTGTTTTTTTTTTTTTTCTTTTTTTTAGAAGGTTTTTAGTTGAATTTTTAAATTTGTAATTACTTTTTAAAATCCGTCTCAATAAAAGTTATTAAAAATATTTTTTTTTATCAAAACTAGAGAGACGGAGAAATGCAGAGATAATGATAAGACATATTGGCTGATAATAACTTTTTTTTTATTCGAGATAATTATCGGTTACTTTGACAATAACAACCTATCTTTTTTCTTAAATATTTAAGGTGTGTAAAAAGATAAAAATCACACTAATATGCGTGTAATTTCTATAAATCTACTTTAAATTTTTACGTTACTTTTAAAACCTATAATGAATAATATATATATTTAACGTGCATGTAATTAGTGTAAGAAAAAAAAATTCCAAATGCATACAAATTCTATACATATATACATATTTTTTTTTTTCAAATATTAACAAGTTATCGTAAAACAGAAATAGACTCCGATTAATTAACTATTAACCAAGGCAAAGCAAGTTTAATGAAAGTATTTGCATTCTGAAATAATTCTGAAAAAAAAATCAGAAATAATAGTTTTCAAATTCATGAAGAGACCCTTATTACATAATAAATACCGGGTATTTGAAGCTATTACTGTTATTTATAAAGTATTTTTAAAGACTTTTTAAAATGTATTCTTTAATATATTACTGTACTGTCTTATTTTACTTTAAGTAAAAGTACCGTAAGGAACTGGTATTTTTTTAATCAAAACATACTTCATTTTAAGTTAATTTTGAAAAAATTGTCAAATTAATTATACGACTTACTTAAATAAGCTCTTTAAAATAAATAAAAATAATTAAGCCTTAAAAAAAAAAAAAGTTTAATTTTAGAATTTCGAGATTTTTTTTTGGCAAAAACCATGGATTGAATCATTCCCTACCTGTTGCGATGCTGTAGAAGTCCGAGCACAAGAAACACGGGCAGCAGCACGAGTACGAACAGAGCGGAGGCGGCCAATTCGAATACCATCCTGGCGGCCACCCTCACACCGACCACGACCAGACAGGCGGCCGACTTGGGCGCGCGGATCACGGCCAACGCCACCATAAGCACCGTTGGTTGTCTAAGCACATGGACGGACTGAGGAAGAAGAAGACATCGGCCAAAGGAGTCACCGTCAAGGCACCGCTGGTGGAAATGCCCCCGATTCGCAGTCGCACGGATCCAACCAAGTTTATTTACACTCGCTGAGTCTAGAGAACGTTACGCAACGGAGATTATAAATTACGTCTTTTTAAGTGACTGTCAAAAAAAAAATCCGATTTGTCAAGAGAGTCTGAAATAAACACTTTTGATTGACGCAGTCCTTTCTACAAGTTTCGTAATGAAAAGAAAACCGTTATATTAAGAAGTTTTCTTTCCTTTCTATTTTTTTTTTTTTAATATTAATTAATCCATCCAAACTGCACTGGGGCAAGGTTGAATCAAGTTCTCCAAATATAACAAAAACTTAATACCGTTCGCTACTAATTGTCAAATAGTCAAATAATGTTTGAATAATTCAGATAATTCCAAGTGCACCTTTGGGTTCAAACTTCGAAATATAACTGGGCACTAATGGCGAAGGTTTGTTTTTTTAAATCTCACCAATTGGTATTTCTCATCCCGGGTCCAAGTTCAGTCTTTAACTGAAGTAAATTTTCTTAAAACAAAGAATTTTTTTGTTTTGTTTTGATAAATGAGCGATTTACGTGAAGATAAAACTTGTATTTCGTCAATGTGATAAAGTCCAGCGACGAGAACTTATCAATGCAATCTTAATCTAAATACGTTGCGGCTTTTCACTTTGTATCGGGACGACTTTCCTTTTATTTCTGACACTTTTCCAACGAGTTTCAAGGCGGAGACGCGATTAGGACCAGTTGCCTGCTCCGGTCATACGCACCGTCACAATTTTTGCTCTGGAGATTTATGAACAGGTCTACGGTTGAATGAATTGCCAATGAATGAACTGGAAGCGAATATTTTGCTGTTATTGTGATACTTCCGAGTCCATAGGGGCAATGGAGTTTACCTGTGAAATCAGTGCTTATGAAGAGAATATCAGTGCTTATGAAGAGAATATGGTTTGAATTCCCAAAGATAAAGGAAAAAAAAAACCAGGCTAACTATTATCGCTATCTCCTTATCTAGATATTAACTCAGTTCATATTGACAACGATTTCAATTCTTTTAATAAATACAGGTAAATCATAAAAAAAATATTTAATTTAAAAAGCTTCACTTTTTCACAAATTAAAATGTTTAATTGGAGTCGCAAATCAGTCGAAGTCCAGTCACATATTCGCAAAATGCTCTTTCACAAAGCTGTTCAAAGTTGTTTTTGTTGACAGACGCTCTTTGTACAAAAATAAAAATAACTGGTTTTGTTATTTCAATTTCAACATTACCACATACTGGTAGCGTTGGTTCATGAATTAAACAAGAACTGAAACTACTTATGAAGAGTTAAGGTATTCAACTTATCTGCTTGAATGCCACCTGCGCTACTGCGATTTGTTCATCGAAATACTCGACTACTAAATGACGGAGATCCGTTAATACTCCATGTATCTACTGTTCATTTCCTTGGAATTCATTGTAAAGCGGGTCAAAGGCAGCGAATGAGATCAGGATGTTTTTTTAATGGGGACGGAGTGGACCCTACAATGATCGAGGCTTCTCTGACCAAAGACCGACTGTTTTTTTGTTTTTTGTTTTTTTTATTTTTCCATCCTCAGGTGCTTCTCACACTGATTGGCAGTAGTGGCGGCAAAGTCCAAAAGCACCGCGGGCACATTCCCGAGCTGGCTTCCTGGGTGTCCCGCGCACTGGCCGAATGGTTGATGATGATAAGATTTGTTGCTGTGGCTTATCCTCTCATTTCCCGCCCTTCCTCCAACTCCTTGCGGCTGTATCATCACGTGACCATTTCACGGACCCGTGAGATTTAGTTGACCGTAATTTTTGTATGAAAGGATTACTGAATACAAACTTAAAAAAACGTGAGATTAGACAATTGCTCGAAATTATTATATTAAAAGAAATTTTAAAATCCTAAAATTGCAGCAGAAAATTCAATATTTAAATGTTTAAAAAAAAAAAGTTGAACAATTGCCATAAAAATATGTGAAAAATAATGACGAATAAAGATCTATTATCAAAAACGTAATAAAACACGTTCAATAACAAACAAAACGTGTTTAATTTTTTTTATGGAAAAATTAAAAAAATAACCATTTAATGAACACATACATGGCTTGCTCATGCTTATCTTAACCTACGTTGTTAATTTCATTGCGAATTTGCCACTAATTAAAATTTGCTACTTACGTGTCACAAGAACTCGATAACTGTTTAACTTATTTATCTGTCATTCAAATGTTTTATTTTTTTTAGTCTAATGCCTCACCTAAAAGCTTTAAACCCCATGAATGCGGGTTAAAGCAAATGAAGTGTGGAAGCCTTTTCTAGGAATTAATATGTTTGAAATGCATGGGAATCATTCTGGGGTTTAAATTGAGCATAAGTTTTTAAAAGTTTTAGATTTGCCGAACAAAATCATTGATTCAAAACAATTTTAAAATTTTTCAAGATATCGGAATTAACCATGATTCTAAATATTACATCAGATAAATTCCATTTTCTTTTGTTACAAATTGATCTAGTGAGCTCTAAAAGATAGGAATGATTTCATTAACCTATTCTGATTTGTTTATGTATTTTATTGAAATTAATTACGAAGCTGCCCACATGAACAATGTCTTTTCTTTTTCAAAAGTCGAGAATCAATTTTTAACCTAATTTTTTTCCCAACAGAATGCCTTAACACAAAGGGTTAAATACCTAAAAATGTATGGTAAGGCTTAATGAATGCATGAAACATTTGTTATGGCTCGTTGATGTGATTGCTAGGATTTTGTTATTCATTTTAATTCTTTCGTCATTTGTTCCATATCCGTTATCTTATGAGGAATTTGTAATTGTAACGGAAGCAGTGGAGATTTTTCTTTTTCAATTTTTATTTATTAGAAATTATTATTACAATGACATGAAAAATTAAACTAGTAGTGGGAAGATAATTCTTATTTTTTTTTTTTTAATTAGTATTTAAAAATGGGTGTCTGCGAGCTTAAGAGACTTCGCCCCTCACCTCTCCATCCCATTCAGTCATAACCATACAAATCTAATAATTTGAAAGTTGATAATGCCTATGAACACAGGATTCATACAAAGCTTCACCAACTGTAAATTAATCATGGCTCCATAAAGAAATAATATCGAAATAATTGTACAATCCCTTTGTCGAATACAATATTAAATTTCTGACCACAGTAGCATTTGCGATCAAAGAATTTAAGACATCGACAAAAATGACTGAACTTGTTTTCTGAAATACTTTTATTAAGTAATCTAATTTTATTTGAATCGATAAAGAAATTGTTTTAACGCGATTGTTAAGTGATGCCAACTATACTTGTATTCTACTATAAGTTGACAAATATTTTTCTACTAGTTAGTTTGTATTTAAAATATATTTATAGAAGATTATTTGAAAGTAAAGAAATCACTATTTCTATTGGAAAATGTTCAGTTTAACATTTTACCAATATTATTTCTAATAATAAATTTCTCAACAAAGATGACGTGTATTACTATAAAGCTGCCTTCTTTCTATTGTATTTAGGATAAAAAAAAAAATGAGACTTTTAGATGAGAAGCTTTATTTGTATACTACAGATTTCTTTAGAAAAATAGCTCATGAATAAAAAACTTTGAATTTGCAGGAACATGGTTTGAATTTAGAAGTTTCAGTTACAAACTCGGAAAGGTTATCTAAGTTTGGTCATTAATGGATGTTGAAAATAGTTTTACTCTATTTTATTACAATTAACGTTAATTGAAATTTTAATCTCTTAATGAATCCCTAAGCTCTTTCATTTTACCTACAGCAAAAAAATTAAATCCTATACAAAACTTAGCATTTCAAAGAGGATGTGATATTATTTACTTTAGTAAGAAGCATAATAATCAATAACTGAAAACATCCCCCCCCCCCCCGTACATTCTTGACTACTGATTTCTGAATAATTAACCAAAGATTTGTCAATTACAACACAGATTAATCAGTAATAATTCGATCTGAAGTAAGTATCAGATCGATAGCAATTTATCGAACAAAGATAAGTAATATTTGTCTTAAGGAATTTTTTTTTAATTTACCGAAATAGAAACTTGATTGGAAAACTTAAAAAAAAAAAAATCCATAAGACTAAATGATAAGATTTATATCTGATTTTTTTTAGGTTGGAAAATTCATTGCTTCGTTTGTAGCCTGCCCCCCCCCCCCCTTCCAAAAGCCCATTTCTTTTTTTTTTGGTTGAACGGTTACTACCATCATCACCTGTCCAAAATCCTAATACGCCTACACTTCTTGAGGTTTTAATTAAAGAAATCTTAACATGGGTCTAAATATGAAATCACGTTTAGCCAATATAACTAAATTGATAAATGGACTCTGATTTAAATTCAGACCTAATGCTTTGAGGTACATTAGAGCGCAGTAAGTGACCCATGTAAAATCTCTGTACTATCTGTATAGTAATTAAAAAAAATCAAATCAGACTAAAACTCTCAAGTATAGCGTTGTGCATTATTTTTGGAGTGATAGTGCCTACAAAAATCTACCAAATTCCATAAAATTCATAATGATCACAAACCTCATTCAAAAAAGAATTTAATTATTTTGTTCTAGGGAACTGGAAAATGTCATTTTCCTTATAACCCAACGTAGATATTTTGCTGGATTAGAATTCTCAATATATCCCTTTTTTTCACATTTTTGTCCCAGTTTGAACAAAATAATGACTTCAAAATAACAATGGCTTCAGGAATAAAAAGTTCCTAAAAGAACTTGAATCCAAATAATTAATTTTAATTATATTAAAGCTCGCACAGACATTAATAGGCGGATTCATAAACTTTGCTTAAAGTATAAAATATCGACAGAAATCCGTGTTTCAAATGACTTTCTGTTATCTCTCGCTAATTTCTCAACGACGACCCACACAGGAAAAATTTCAAGTATCATTGTCTGTTGAATGTACTTAAAAACATACGCCAAGTCACAAGAATAATTATTTATTTAAAATTACAAAAGACAGTGATCATTAATACTTGTTCAATAAGCCGACTTTTTCTTAATAGCACCTAACAATAGACTACAATACTCCGTAATATACATGTTTAGCTTGAGTTACTCCGCTGTACTTGTTAGAAACGGGACATTTAATGCGAAAAGAGACAGGTAATAATAATAATAATAATAATAATAATTTGTATTATTATTATTTTGTATATATAAAACGTTTACTACTTTCTCAGCTGTTGTCGGATGGAGAGTACTTATTAGCGTTACTGTATGCGTGAGTGATGAATGTATTCGTTTGGTTGAGTTCATTATCATGCTATCGTTGTGTTAACAATTAAACGCAATTTGCGATTCATAGTTTGATGGAGGAACAACCAACTTGAGAGAACGGAGTAATAACGCGATGGCAAAGCCACAACACGTATTAGGAGATCCGCATTAATGAACAAATCACGGAAAACAGTATGGATGGTATTGATCGCGGATTATACAGTCCTATAATCTGCTCTCTAAATTACCGGTCAGGTTTATTAGATTACAACCCTTAATAGCATCAACCACTGCTGAGCTGTTAATAATCAAAGCCAAAGCGATTTTCTAAGCTCACCACGAGATTTACAGAATCTAGTTACGTTTCCAAATGGAAATGAGATCGCATTGGAAAATTAAAAAGGAAAGTTCCCTCAAAAATAAATGCAACTTCTTAGGAAATCAATTCCAGATATTTAAGAAAGATTATTCATGATTATAGCAACCAACATGGTAACTAGCTATCACACGGTTTCAGGTCTAACTTTTGTAACACCACTTAAAATGTATAAGACAGAAGAAAAGGATCACAACAATTCAAAACACTTATTGAATGAAATTTAAATTCGATTACGCAGGTCCGTCTGTGATTATGTTGGTATAAAACCTATACATCTTAGAAAGGTTAAATTTTAAACTTAGCTGTTACAAAGAAGATTCCTTTTGATTTAGGTAAGAGCAAGAGTATTGCTTACTTTTGATTTAGGTTATTGCCAAGTAGCTTGTCGATAAACGCAATAAATCTACAGTAACTATAGATCTAACTAAGCTTAGGTTTAGTACTTAAGTGTTTGATTTTATAGGAAGATTCCTATTGGTACGTATCTAATTAAAAGAGAGCTAGATACCAAAAACCATCTATCCATTGTTGTCCGTCTTTGATGAAAGTAACTTAAGAACTACTTGTGAAGCTTTCATACAATGTTCAAAACTGTACAAGGAGGATTTGCTAAAAGTTGGCAGAGTTAAGATAAAAACAATGAATGAATAACTGACTTGCTTTTTAGCAAATTTTGAATAGATTCCATCATAAATTTGAAAACTGCATGCCATCTTTAATCTTATTTTTATTTTATGATTGGCCTACAGGATGTGTTTAGAATGAAATATTTTCATCCCGGAAAACTTGGAAAAAAGGCACTAAAACGTCATAAAAATAAAATAATGATTTTTTTTTTATTTTTTTATATTAAAGATCTATAATGCAGAGATTTAAAGGGAATATCTGAGAAAAAGAAATCAAAGGCATTTGCTTTACCGAACCTCTGTAAAATAAGCATTATAAATTAAACTAATTTAGGAAAATGTTTCAGCCTATTCTGAAAATAAACCAAACTAAAAATTAAAAATAAATAATAAAATCTAAATCTAATAATTTAGGAGTGAATGGATCTAATAATTTAGGAGCTTTATGATAAAAAGCTGTCCAAGCATGATCACCAGTATTATTCGGGCACCTTCGATTATTATGTTTAAGTTTGATTTGATCTGCTTGCACCCATCTGTTTATCTGTTTCTCTCAAGGCTAATGCGAAATGATTAGACAAGAGTTATAGCTCTTCCATAGCCATTTAATGAATATAAGATTTAAAAATACAATGAAGTCTACTAAATTGAGAATTATGTCTAAATAGGATAAAGTCTTAAATAATTCTATTCAAATGGGAAATAAAAAGAAAAAAAAAATATTTTGCTTTGTTTAATTCTCGCGAAATTGGTACTCCTAAATTTTTTTGGCGCCGTAGGAAGTCGCCCAGTTCGCCTAGTGGTTAAACCGGCGTTGCTTTCTAGGATACAATACAGGTTGCGTGAAGGATGTATCCTATGGAATATTGATTTAGCGAAATAGTCTACACTTACTGCAAGTTGAAGGATGGTACCGATGACCTGGCATTCGATAAAAACTTTTCACAAAACATGCTTGTATTTCATCTTAAGAAATTTCATTAAATTTTACAGAGTTATTAATATGAAAGAAAACATGTTTCTATTAAAATGCATAATAATTGATTGATTTTCTTTTGATTCTGTCATTTTAATACGAGTATATAAAAACATTTCATTAAAATTCAATTCTGAGGAATCGTTTTGTGTTTTACAGACAGATAGAAGGCAAGACGAAGACAATAATATGTTTCTTTTCAGTCTTTCATTCTTAAAATAAAAAAAATAAAAAACAAACAAAAAACATAGGTTAAATTTCAGCTTCAAGTATTATTTACTAAAAACCCAAAAGAATGAAAAGAAAATTATCTTAATAGATATTGATTTAATCACTTGCACTGCATTGTATAAGATGACGTTTTTAATATTGATGCTTTATTACCATTATAAAGAAAGAATAAGACAATGGAAGAAAGACATTCAGAGAGAGAAAGACACAGCGCGAAGAAGATCAAAGAAATAGAGAGTGGGGGTGGAGCTGATTTAACATTACAGTTATTCCTTCCTTAGAAATTCCTTAATTTTAACAGCAACCGAACTAAAAGGTAAAGATAAAGAATTTAAGCTAACATTTTTAATATTCAATAAATAGGAAAATTATATGTGAATGAATGTTTATTATTTTAATAATTTAACTATTCTCAATTAGTTACTGAATCGCTTATCCATTTCTAGTTTAACAAGTACGTGTAGTAGTTTGATGATGCGCCTACACTTTCTGATTTCTGTGGAACACTGTTAGATAGATAATACTGATATGTTTTCTTTGTAATAAATTAACGTAACAATGAACTTTAGTTGCCACTATCCGGCGTTGAGGTGACCTAATTAAAAAACATACGTCATTTAGCCGCAGAAAACTGAGATGGACTTTACCTGTTTTAGACTGAGATATTACAAATTATAATATTGCTAAATAATTTCTACCATCACATGTGAAAAAAAAAGAAAAATGAAAAAAAAAAAAAAATGAATAATTTTCAGCAACTGTAAAATGTGTCTCCGGAACTCTTCGTTATGACTCAAAAGATTAGAATGATGAGTCATAACCAAATTTAACTTTCAATGTCTTTTGGGAAAGTTAAAAAAATAAATAAAATAAATAAAAAAAAAGCTTACTGATTTAATACAATACAATCATTATATCAAAAAAGAAGTAGTAGTAAGCAAAATTTTAGCTATAAGGGCGAATATATCTTACTTTTAGCGTTAATGTTTCCGTAAATATTTTTGAAATCCGAAGCATAAATAAAACTTCAAATCAACAAAAAACGAATATATTTTGATTTTGTTCTGCAATGGCAATGGATAACTGAAATTTCTGTTTTTCTGGCTGACTATCAAAGTCCAAGTTTCTTCATATTTCAAGCAGCAGGAAATAAAAATGTTACTACAGTTTTTTCATCAACGATTCCAGAAAATTGTGACATATATTTTCTAGAATCGTTGCTGCTGCTTCATTGCTATGATTTTGGTTGAAGTTCTTCACAATGAAAGTTCACTCTGGCAAAGTCAGGATTATTTCATTAATTGTTTATCCTAAGTCAATTTATTAGCGACCCATTTGGGAGCTAATGTGGTAGCGACCAAGATTGGTAACTATTGCTTTTGTCCTGTTCCTTTTTTTACTATTATTTTTATTTTTTTTTATTATTATGGGTTGCTCTTAAATTTATGTTTTAGCACAGAATTATATTCACTTGTATTCAACTTGCAACGGTATCAGTTATTGTACTATGAGTATTATGATTAACAAACTAAAGACCTATAACGGTATGACCATCTCTATATCTTCATATCATATAAGAAAACTAATAATCAAACTCCAAACTTCATCAAATGAAACTTCGATATTTCGTCTTTTATTTCGAAGACTTTATCAAGATCTCTTTTTTTAAAAACTTAAATAACTAAAAATAAATATAAAGGAAGGAGAAAAACCTTTTTTTCTCAAACCTAACAAAACAAGATCATAATAAAATCTCCTTCCTTTATATTTATTTTTTTGTTATTTAAGTTTTTAAAAAAAGAGATCTTGATAAAGTCTTCGAAATAAAAGACGAAATATCGAAGTTTCATTTGATGAAGTTTGGAGTTTGATTATTAGTTTTCTTAGACCTATAACGGTACTGTAGTAATAGTATGACGTGTTACGGAAATACGAACTTTTTTTTTTAATTTCTTGTCTAACCATTTGTTGCAAGTATAATTATACTATTCCTGTTCAGAGAATGGAAAGTATCCCTTTTAGGTTTTTCCTTTTCATGTTGAATGTATCAAAGGTATTGACTTCAGTTTCTGATATCTTTTTGGAAATTGAATAACAGTAATTCTAGTTGTAGAATGTTAATACGGACATATAAGCTGCTTTGTCATCAAGGCAGACGTGTCGGAACCTGGGTTGGAATCTCAGCGCCGATATGGATGTTTGAAAAAAAATTCCTTTTCTGTGTATGTCTGCTTTTTCATCTTTCCCTTCAAGTCTGAGGCCATTCCATAATGGCTTCCTGAGGAAGGCAAAGGGAAACCACCTCAGTGCCTATTCCCTGAAATTTTACGGATTCTTCTACGGGTTCGCCATTAGGAACACTTAGAGATTTATTGGACACGGACCTCCGGAATCAAAGATCGCAATAGTTGTTGATCGTAATAATAATAATAATAAAATCACTTTAAGATACCGTTTAAATAGACTCTTGTATTTTTTTGTATTGTATTTTATTCATAAGGAATGAATCAAGAAGCTAAGTAAAGCTTTTTTTTTTTTTATTTTTACGGAAATTCCTATCAGGTTTTGTTTTATTGCTTGTTAAAGTAACTGACCTTATTTGAGTTAATAAAATAATAAAAACATAATAAAATAAAACAAACAAAACTATTTACTATGAATTAAAAAAAAAAAATGGTTTATAACATAAAATAATATATAAAAAAAAGAGAAAAGCTCAACCTCTTATCGATTGTGACAGGGTGTTGTCCATGCAGAGGAATTTGTTATTCCATGTGAAAGAACAGAAACGTCAATGTTTTTAGAGCCAAGTCACGATCACTTATATAAGATACTTGTGAATGACTTTTCTATCAGCTACGATAGATTGAATTTGGTAGCATTAATGTCAGGACATTGATCGCAAAGAAGCAGTTAACTTTTATAACTGTAAATAACTGACAAAGTAAGCATTTCTTTTGGAAAAGTTATGTATCTCCTTAGTTTTCATCAAAGAACGAGTGATATAAGAATTTAATTATTCTAAAATAACTAACAATATAGTTAGTGCAATATTAACATTATAATATTGCTGTATAATATCATACTAAGGAAAACATTCGGCTAATAACGGGTGGAAAAAAGTGTTTTATGTTACCAAAAAGCTAATGACCTTTAAAGAAGAAGGGTTTTTTTAGTTGGGGGGGGGGGAGCAAGCATCTACTTTAAAAAATTCTGTTTGATAAAATAATTTATCAAAATCCTTTAAAAAATTTTTGCTTACATTCCGAATCAAGAATTAAAACAATCATAACATAACACTTTGAAATTACAATAACAATTACAAATTACAAACCCTATTTTATTATTATTTTAACTCGTTACGATTTCTAAAAATTGCTGTAAAATATAGTACAGCATAAAAAAAATTATGCTCGAATCTTACAGAAGTTCATGTTTCCTGACTCTGGAAGTGTATGTGTAGATTGTGGATCTGACAAAGAAAAAGGTTGAAGATAATTTAGGCTTTACGAACGTATATGAATATAAATGGTCACTTCAATAAAATATGACAAATAAGTATTGTAAATCCTAAAGTAGTAGTCTCTGTTTTTTTTAGAGTATTATGGAAATCAATGCATTATTTTTTTAATAATAATAATAAATATGAAAGAGCCGTGACGGCGTGGCCGAGCGGTCTAGACGGCGGTCTGCCGTGTGGCCTATATGCCGGACACCTGGGTTCGAATCCCGGCGAGGACGTGGCTGTTTCTTTCTTCTTGTGTGTTTCGTCCGTTTCTCCCCTGGAACTTATTATTCCAGGTTTATTCTGGTCGAGCTGGAAATCTCGTACCCCCTTGTTCGTTGTAGCCTCCTCCTGACGTCGTCGGGACAGGATAGCCCCGTGGTCCGTAGTCCCGTGGTCCGTAGTTGGCCGAAACGAAACAAATGAACAAAAAACAAATATGAAAATTAATTCTTTATGAATATATAAACTTTGAATATTTATGTACACTTAACTCTTCATAATTAGTGTATTAAGCTGGAATGTAAATTAAGATGTTTATTTTGCACGATTACCAACATTTACATATTTTTTCTTGCCACTGAAATCAAAATTGTTGAATTTCGCCTGGAATTTGCAAAGAAACCATTCAAACCGCGAAATCGGTAACGAGCTGTTTTCCTCCCGACGGCATTGCATCAAAGT
This sequence comes from Thereuonema tuberculata, assembly GCA_023159025.1. Lineage (NCBI taxonomy): Eukaryota > Metazoa > Arthropoda > Chilopoda > Scutigeromorpha > Scutigeridae > Thereuonema > Thereuonema tuberculata. The sequence goes on from JAFIDM010009631.1 coordinate 198,871,290, forward strand.
ATCCAGGGACACGTTAACGAATTGGCATTTTTTATTCTGTTCTTAAGACTGATCTTGTTTAATTTCACTTAGATTAGGATCATCAGGGCAGAACAACAGCCCAACTGACGATGAAGCTTAATTGGAGTTAACGAAGTTGAAAAGAATCCTGTAAACATCGAAAGACTTCAACTCAGGCATCGTCATTTGTAACATCAAGTACGAGTGCTATTTCAGGTTGAATTCAAACAATTTCAATAAAAGAAAGGCGAGAAAATTAAAAATACATTTATACAGCATTCACTTAATAGGGAATTTCATCATTGGATACTAAGTAGAGAGGGTTATAACCCATCCCTGTCACTAAACACAAGAAACCGAGTATTTTGATTGGAACAAAATAAAAAGCTCGACATTTCGTATACAAGAAAATTGTCTATATAAGTTTCGCAAAGGTTATTCATGTAATAATGTTATTTCATGAATAGAATTGCTTTGCATTTGCAAAGAACAGGAACTTATTATTATTTGAGTTACAAAAGCAATTCAGGGATCCAATTTGTCATATACTTCTAATAAAACTTCTAATAAAATATTCAACTTCCTACAATTTGTGAGATATAAAATCGCAAGCAGATATTAGATTATTGCAGCATTAACGGGGTTTAGGAATGAATAACAAAACTTCTAATAATGACATTTATTTAACCGTAATTATTTTTTTTTTTTTTGACTTTACGAGAAATCGCTTTCTCAGAGGAAAGACTAAGACAGAAGCCTTGTTAATTTTCGTTATCAATTTGTCTTTTTTAAATAATATTAATAAAGGTTTAGACCACTCTTTAATTTACAAAAAAATATTACGGTGTGTATTTTCATTCCTTCAAGCATCTCAAAATTATTATTTAATTGCTATAAAATTAAGATTTTGTATAAAATGACTATGGAAATATATTCAGTTCTTCAAAGAGTTTTCATTGTGTTAGGGTAAAAACTGATTAACAGCAGAATACTATATTACTAGGTATAAGCTCACCTGTCAATCGAGTAGGAGACTGAGCTTGCATGCTCTGGTATCAATTTCGTGGGTCGGGGAAGTAGTGGAGACCAAAATAATTGTGTATCCATATCGTAAGTTGGTTGTTAATAGGCATTACACCAATTTAAAAAAAAAAAATCATTATTAATTCCTTTAATCCACTGATTTCAGGGGTTATTTTTGAGGGGAGGAAGGAGTGGAAACTAAAATAAATGTACCTATGTTTTCAGGTGGACCATAAAGAAATTAAATATCAAATTTTGTGAGAATCTGTTCAGATGTTTTAACCTGATGCAAATACAAACAGGCAACAATAGACAAATAGAAAAGAAAAACATTGAAGTGGAACAGTAAGGGAAAGAAGAAAGTCAACTTAAAAAGAAAACGCAGCAATCATTTAGTTAGTAAATATTCAGCTTACTAATAAGTTCAGTAGAGGATATGGTACTTGTCTGCTTATGTTCGATGTTTCATTCGTCAAATTAGGCTATTGTCTTAAAAATGGATTGGATCATAAATGATTGACAAATAGGCTAGCTCTGAATCGACGTCCTAATCTCACATTCAGCATTTGAAACAAATTTCAATCTGAAGAGAATAACCATTTTTAAAAAAAATATGCTAACGCTTTCATTCTTTGATCATCATCTTATAAAGTATATTTTTGAAAATCGTGATGTTTTTATATACAAAATTCAATACGAAAAGAGAGTTTTAAAAATTTTTCTTTGTTGGTCTCAGCAATTGAATATCAATTAAAACTATCTAAATTATTTCGTTTTCTAATTATTCTATTAATTAAATAAAATTAGAATTAACTTACTAATTAAAACAAACTCAGATGTGAAACTTAAATCAGTAAGATAAATAATAAAATTAAATCCAAATTCTTTAGTTGTTCCGGTTGACATAAAGATAAATAGAATTACTGAAACGTTTGTCACTTCTAACAAATTTAGAAACATGAAAACTCTAAATTTGCTGTAATTCGCTAAAGGAATTAAGAAGACAAAGTGACTACAAAAAACAAATTGATATGGTTACTGTATTACTTCATTGATTTGATTTGTTTAACCTTTGAAAATAAATGAGCTTATGTTTTAAGTTGAATAAGCTAAGTGTTGAATAAGTAGTCTACTAAGTGTTATGGAAATCAATCTAGCTGTTTTAACGTGATGAAAAAACAAACAGAAAAAAAAAAAATATTCAAATAAGACTTTGAAAGCTAATAACTATGTATGTTAATGTTTCTAATGAATATATTTAATATTAGAAGATTTTGACAGATTTTTAGAAAGAATCACGGATTTAGAATGTACGATTTTTTAAATAATATAAACTTATCAACGTATTCTACTTTCTTTTATTTTTTTAACTTTTTTCACATACAAATACTTATTGTTATTAATAATTTAATGATTAGGTGATTTTTTATATTAATAAGACAATGCCCTAAACCTGTAGTGAATAAGCAATTAAGAAGATTAATTTTGATCGCTCGATTAACTAGATTTAAATATTCCTTTGAACTGAAGAGAAAACAAATCAAGAACAATTGACCGTTTTATTGAGTTTTTTGGCATTTAAAAAAAAAGCAAACAAATATATAACGTAATTCTTAATTCAAAAATAATAAGAATCTTAAAATAAGAAGATTCTTAATTTTAAGGAAAATCATATTCAGTAGAAGAAAAAAATATTTCCATTACTACTATGTTAAAGCATAAGCCCTTCAATGAGCTTATGTTTTAAGTTGAATAAGCTACATTCTAAGTGCTATGGAAATCAGTCTAGCTGTTTTAACGTGATGAGGAAATAAACAGTCAATGAGTCTTATATAATTAAAAAAAGAATACCTGAATTTTTCAATACGATTATCTTCTTACAATTTACAATAAGCTATCTTAAGTAATTATTCCACTCAATTAATGATAAATGCATACAACAAGACTTATCAAACAGATGTAAATGAGATAATCTCAAGGAATACACCAAATGTAATTAAAAATGTCTGATTTGGACCTGACCTCACAATGGGTCAGATGAATTCGGCAATGCTAGAATATCGTGACGTCATAAATTATTGTCAAAACTTGTTCGAAATAATACAAGCACACAGCTCGGATTTACGTATGCGATTTCTCATTGTTTCTTGATCTAAAAGGAAACTGCCAGGTAGATGATACGGAAAAGACACTAATGCCATCATTGCTTCAGATAGAATTCTGGAAGATATTTCCAAATAGGAGGTTAGCAAAATATTTTTCGATAAAAGGAACGAGAGATGGGATAACTTACTCAGTCAATGGATATTGAAATCAAATCATTTTCATTTAACTGATTTTTCCCTTTATTAAATTTTAAATTTTATTAACACTAAAAAAAAAAAAGTTTATTTTAAGAACTAAAACTAATATTTATTTAATATATATTTTTTTTGTCTATGTGGTTTCTGGAATGATCTTGCAAAATATTAGGGGGAAAAAAATAGTTTTTCTTCTTAAATTCATGACATCAGAATAAACTTTAAATGTGAAATCTGAATGTAGTTCGATAAAATTTGAAGAGTTACTACAATGCAAAGAATGTGGCTCTCTCAGCAGTATCCAACGGTGGGAAGTTAGTTTTTGATGTAAATTAAAAGACCTCTTGTAGTTTTAAAAGACCTCTCGTTAGAATGAAAACAGGATTGGATTTTGAGAATCATCTTCTCTGAAGACTACATTTACTTCGACTATCTTTTAAATTTCTTAAAACTTACACAATTCAAGAAACTACGAAATCATTAAATTCATACGACGATGCAATTTCTCCAATAATAAATGAAAATTTCATTAGGAATCTGCTTACAATTCTTACTAAAATTATTTTAATAATGAAAAATGTTATTTTATCAATGCGGGCTTTTAACGCTTTTAAAACCTCAAAGGTAAATCTTATATGGAATACCTCCATTTACTACACTGCCTGCTCAATTGAAGTGGACACCTGTGATGTGGAACAGACGCTTTATTTACACCGTATCTAATAGCGCGTACTGTGGCCTTTTGCCCTAAGCACAACATCCACACGCCCTGGCATTCTCTCCACCAGTTTCTGATAGCAATCAACCGGTATTTTTGCCCACTCCTCCTTAAAAGCCTGCACGAGTTGGATGCGTGCTTGCTCCAATTCATCCCACAGATGTTCAATAGGGTTGAGGTCCGGACTCTGGGCGGGCCACTGAAATTCTTAAACATTATTCTCCGGAAACCAGACGCTGACAACATGGGCCTTATGACACGGCGCATTGTCGTGCTGGAACACAAATGGCCCGTCACCGAACTGCGACCACAACGTAGGAAGCATGGAATTGTCTAGAATGTCCAGATACGGTGTGGATGCCATGTTCCCCTCGATCACAACCAACGAACCATGTCCAAACCAGGAGAAACACGACCACACCATCATACCACCACCGCCAAACTTCACTGTTGGGATGACACAGTCAGGTAGCAGCCGCTCCCCTGGCAAACGCCACACCCAGGTGCCCCATCCGATCGGTAGAATGTGAAGCTTGATTCGTCGCTCCACATAATGCTCTTCCAGCGGTCCATCGACCAAGAGCGTCGCTCTTTACACCAGGCCTCACGACGCTGGGCGTTTACACGGCTGATGTTAGGCTTGTGGGCAGTAGCCCGACCGGTGAACCCTAAGGCATGAAGCTTCCGATGAATCATCACGATACTGACAGTTGTTCCCGTTGCCTGCTGGAAGTCCTGCCGCCATTGTTCCACTGGAACAGTCCTGTCCCAGCCCTCAACCGCTTCAGTGCCCTCCGTTCTCTTTCGGTCAGCATGAGGGCTCGGCCACCTCCATGACGTCGTGTTTCCACTCCTTCACGTTTCCACTTCGTGATAACAGCACCCACGGTCGACTTTGGCAGGTTCAGTGTCGCTCCTATGGCTCGCACACTAATGTGGCGGGCTATGACTACTCTACGTTGAAAATCGCTCAGCTGCTTTGATGGTGGCATTTTACCTCAGCACATCAAATGACTCCAACCACATAATCGTGTTGTTTTATAACGAATATAATCAAATTATTGCCCGAATTTGCATGGTTTGTTCCATTACGTCAGGTGTCCACTTTCAATTAAGCAGTCAGAGTTTTTAAAATTCAGTCATAATCCGCTTTGCGATAACTTGTTTTCCGACAGTTTTAAATTGCTAACATTTCCCAATTTTGCGACAGCTGATTCACTGATACGATACTTCTACGACATGATGTTACCGCTCCGACATTCCAAATAGTATCACTCTGCTTACGAAAAATAGTACGAACTGCAACTCTTTTTGTTACGCTCTGTAATTAAGTGAATACTAAACTGCCAATACTCTCATTTTCTTTGTTTCTTATAATTAATATATAAAATAACTAAGCCCTGTGAGTGCTAAGTCGGACTCTGCTTTGATTTTTACTGTACTCGCGTGACGATTGCAGTGCAGTATATGCTTCTTCAATTGGAATAAAAAAGGCAGTAATTCGGAATCAGACGATTTTTGTATTACAACCTGTTTCGTTTTGGAACCTAGCATATAATACCGGGGTTTGCCTGTATATTAAATCCTTGCACACAAATCGTAGAATTTTAAAGAATTATTTTTTTTTATTATTATTAAGATTACTTATAACATTTCATCTTAAAAACGAAAGTTATAAACGTTATTAGTATTATCCTCATGCCTGCTTTTTAAGAATAAAAGAATTTACTTTTTTTTTAGGTCAGTCCTTGACAAAAGTCATATAATCAATATATTTTGAAATGCTTACCACTAACAAGCAATGATGTCATTAATGTACCGAAGTCGACTTTCATTTTTATGAATTCTATTTCGTTTCGTAATGACAACACAATAATAAGTGATGATTCATAAAACACAGCATAAATACAAATGAAAGTTAAAACAAAAGATGAGCTTTTATTACGACATCATTAGTAGGTCTACAAGCAAAAAAATAAAAAAAATACAATTCTCTAACAACTTATGATACTCTTTTCTTTCCTTTCTTTCCATTTATCTACTAAAAGTATTAGTGGAAAAATCTACTAAAAGTATTGAGGATTTTCCATTTAAATGAGTAGTTCTGACCCACTTTTTTGATTTCGCTCAGTAGACTTCGGTCGCGAACTTTAACTTTTCGTCATTTCAGGTAAATTTGAAAAACGCATTAAAACATTTTATTTATTTTAATATTACTAAACTGAATAAAAAAAATGTTTTCAAATGAAAATTTGTAAAATGAAGCAAATGAAAATTTGAATTATGTTTGCAATTCCAAAAGTTTCTATCCGAATAAATCAATAAAAAGTGTTTTAGATAACATCCTGAACTAACTTCATTTATATTCATCACATCTCATTTTGATTTATTCATTTATATACAATATTTCCTGTCATTCTCAAGCCGCTTTTAAAAATTAATAATACATAGATTCGAAGAAACTTACACTAAATATAACAATAATTTACATATGCTTATTACGTTAGAAAACAATTTTATTCTAACAAAGTAAATATACCAAAAGGTATATAAATTGTTTTCTAACATAATAATCATATGTAAATTATTGTTATATTTAGTGTAAGTTTCTTCGAATCTATGTATTATTAATTTTTAGAAGCGGCTTGAGAAAGACAGGAAATTACGCTGGACGAAATATTGTATGTAAATGAATAAATCAAAATGAGATATAATAAAAAGTGTTCTTCGAATCATGAAATATAACTGTTGTAACTAAATTGTTGATTCGACTATCCCAGTAACAAGTAACAAGTAACAAGTAACAAGTACTACTACCAAACACTTGTTTATGGAAATCATCTAAAACAAAACAAAAAATCATAAATGTTGCAGCGCATATTAAATAATCCTTCGCAATTGACATGAAGTTTAGATTTTGATTAAAGAAAAAAAACAGAAAAAGAAAATTCTGTACAATGTCGACTATTAACACTAGCATGGTATCTTTCTTTATGTCAAACAACCGTAATAATGAATGAAGATATAAGAAATTCATTCTTACTGCAGTAAGAAAACAGAGAATAGATTCAACAAACGTTATTCTTTGCCACTTATTGTCGTTAGAATACAGATTACAGGTACATAGGTATTTCCCATACCAGCCTTTGTTGGTCATTGGGTGCCGATAGTATAGGCTCTAATGTCTCAATGATCATCGCTGCTGATTGAGATGGGATGGTCAGCACAATGCTCACCCACCTTTACCCTAGGGAAAGAAACGAGGTTCCCATTTTACAGAAGGCTAGGGAAGGGTCGTCAGGAGGAGGAAAAAAAAACCGACCTCTGCCAGGGATTGAACCAAGTTCTTCCAGCCACAGACCAGTGCCTAAGCCACTGGATCACGGGGCTGACAAGTCTACAGATGATAATCAACTTAAATTAACTTCAGATCATAAGGCCGCGCGCTTGGCGATGTCGCTAAGACACTGGCCTCTCACCTCTGAGTCCCGGGTTCGGTTCTCATGTGGGTTTCATGATGGTGGACGATCCGCGCTGTGCAGGTTTTCTCGGGGTTCTCCCATTTCCCCTGCACTTCACCTACCATACTTTCTCAGTCTTTCTCTCATCTGCCCTCATTTCCGTGGGTTTAACACAATAGATCTACTGGTCACAGTGCTTGGCTTCCTGCCGCCCACATTCACCCCATTCTAATCTAACTTTAGATCATTCTCAGATTTCTAACGATTCTTTAGATGGCTTATAATCGTTTGATGCATACTTTTTCTCTGTTAGAACCGTAACAAATGCATTTTAATTTCACACTGTTCTGTCTTACAGCGATGTAATTGAAAGGAAGCATACAGTACGTCAACGTCATCGTTAGTGCCATGTACAGAAATCTGTGAAAGAGACAGGATGTTTAAGAGAAACGTCTTTAACAAACAGCGTAATAAATAACTGATTTATTAGTTAGTAATTAATTTATTTGTTAATTACTAATTTTTTCTTTTACATTTATAGTCATCATTTGGTACTGCAAAATAACCCATTTTTTTGCAAAAAGCGGAACGATGCTAATTTTAATGACTGAAATCTGTATAGAGAACGTCTTTTAAAATACCTTTAAGTTTTTTGACTTTTTCTTTGAATAATGTGTCATTTTATAACTGCCTCAGGGGCTATTTCCATATTTGCGTGAATAGTTGTTTTAAATCTAGATGATGGGAGTAAATCAGGCGTTAAGACTTGCAATGTGAATAACTGATAAAATACATTAAGAAATTAATTGTTTATTTTCCTTTAACATTTATTTCCTTCATCAATTCTTCTTTCGAGGTCATTTGTAAGGAAAACGAAAAAAGAAATAGATTATCCTGAAACAAAATTCCCTTGGAAATAAATTAATGAATTCTTTTTTTTTTCTGCAAATAAAATAAACAAAAACAAACAAATAAACGTGATTGGTTAAACTAGCAAAGATATCAAATGTTGATCGTCTCGTATATATGTGTGTATGTGTGTGGAGAAATAAACATTGTTAAAACTTTCAGAATTTTCGAAAAATAAAATAACTTTTTTTTAAATTTCTTTCTCTCAACTTTTGAGCTTCTCTGGTCAGTTCGTAAATAATGGATGTGAAATTTTACGAGGAATAGAAAAAAAGAAAAAAGAATAATTCCGTTAAGACCATCATTCAAACCAAATAAAATTGTCTATTATATAACCTTTTCTCCTTTTTTCTTTTCTTTAGGTTGTAAGATTTATCACGAGATATAATTTACGACCCAGGAACTGATTTGTGGTTTACAGATGTTAAATTCATTAGTTCTGAAAATATTTTCTAGGTAACGTAACAATCATCCTTCAGTAGGATAATTAATATATTAGTCCCTTTCTCATTTTTTTAGCCTGTTTTCGTAAGAGACTCATGAAAGCCTTCATTCTGTTTGTTTGTGGATTTCAAACGTTTGAGCCCACTGGATGGTTGTTCTTGAAACTCATACATTTAAGGATAAAGATGATGTAATTATTATTATATTAGTTGAGTATTTTCTGTGTGGATCCTTGTCAAAACATCAGCCCCTGAATGTGACAAAATTTCCCTTAGTAAAGAATCAGAACCGAAACAATATGTCCTTCAATTCCTTCGATATGATTAAAATAAATCGGATTTCAGCATCTTAAACAATAATTTGAACTGATTGGAAAATTTAATAATTTGGATTGACTTTTTTTTTTTTTTAGAAAATGAAAGATTTTGCAGTCAGCAGATATTATAATTTAAGTGTTTTTTTTTTTTTTTCTTTCCAACACCAGGGCTCTTGGCACTTACTCCTTTGGTCTCAAGAAGGGGAAGATACTGTGAAATATTTAGCCGAAGAATCATTGCTTCGGGTATATTATAGGAGATAGTTCCCATTATACCATAGAAACAGACAAAACACACAAGAAAAGAAGACCATCTATATATATGGCAGGCCGTCGTCTTTATCACAAGGCTGTGCCTGAATAATTTAAAGTAAAGGTTTCTCTTTTTTTGTTTTTTGTTTTTGTGGTGTTCATACAGATATAAATAAATAATTAAATAAATAAATAAATAAAATAAAGGAAAAAAAAAAGGTAAATGTTAAGAAAAGTAGGTTTAACGTTGTTAACAGGATTGTTTTATTAAAAATGAACTTTATTTTCAATTATTAAAAAAAAAAAAGACTTTTTTTTTTTTTTTTTACTTCTTGAAATTGCCATTCCGCCATAGCCTAGTGGTCTAGCCGACGGCCTGCCATGAGACACATTTGTCGGAACCTGGTTGTAATCCCGGCGTCAGCACGAATGTACCTTTCGTCATCTGTGTTTTGCTCGTTTCTGTGGGAGCAACGTGAGCTGCCTCCTATGGCGTACACTGGGCAACGATTATTCGGCCAAAAGCTCACAATCCTCGCTCCTTGTCGAGGCCAATGGCAAAAGCACCAAGAGCCCGGGTATTGGAAAAAAAACAAAAAAAAACAAACAACAACAATTTCTTGAAATTCCCCTAGACTGAATGATTTTCTTTTACTCTATACTTAATGATTTCTTAAGACATAAGCTGTATACAGAAGCCTAATTAAATAACGAGAGAAGGGAGAGTTACAGAATTGTTGCAAGATTAACAGAACATCTCAACTTTCAATATGCTCAGAGATCTTTTTAGTTTTTCGTATTTCTCTATTCTAATCGAAATAAACCGAATTTTTTTAATCAGATACAAAACTCCATTACATGAAGTATCTCAGTGGATAAACTGAAAGCTCAAACGAAATTACTTTAGAACTACCTTCTCAGTCATAGAAATTACTTCTGACGTTCTGTCACGCTCTGTATCTCAAGGACACTACTACAGAACTGTAGGTAAACGCTATGCTACCTTCTTTTTTTGTCACTTACTAGCAAAATAAATGCAATCAGAATAAATCCTCCAGAATTAAAAATAAGTAAATAATTAAATAAATATTATACAAATATATATATATATGTATAAAATAGTGCAAAATTCATGTGACTTTTAAATGAATGTAACTTTTAACGCTGCTGATGATCCGTGAGAAAAGTGTTCCACGACATCATCAAGTAAACATTTGATTTTCGTTTACTGATGATCATTGAAAACTGAAATTAGTCCAATCACATCTAATGCATCGTTAGTTTCTGAATGAAGTCATAAAACCCTAAAATGTGTAGAGCGAAAAACCGCAGCAGGAACCATAGCAAAATTATTTTTTATTATTACAAGTCATCTTGAATCAGAATAAGGGGCGTTAAAAAATTAAATAAAAACTCGTATTAATATTAACCATAACGAAATAGTTTCGAGTAAAATAAAATATGCATCCACAAAGAGAAAAACTCACTCACGCAAATGGAAGTTAGTCTTAACCAACAGATTTCTTGGAGCGAGCCAAGAACCTATTATCGTTAAAAGGAAAACGTTGTTAATTTACGACAAAACAACCGAACCTAATTAATAGATGTCGAAGCAACTGACTCCGTAGTCTTTGACCAAATCAGTAGATGAGAGGGTCGCTGTTTCTGTTCCCCGAATAAAGACGTACCGGTAATTCACCTTAGCTATCTAATTATATTGAATAATAATGCGAAACGAATGAGGAGATATCACAAAAACTCCTCATCTGTCACATGTAACGATTTAAAATGTTAATTGTCAATGATTTTAGGTTGTTTACGATATACCTTACAAAGATTACAGCTTGCATGAGAATTCCGTCACACCCAGTCTTTGAAAATAACTGGGGGCAGTGTAACAGGAAGTAACTATTTGAAATTGTTAATCGAAAAAATAGCTTAACGAGCAACATGAGAATAGAATTGTAGTTTTTCCCATCACAAAAGTAATGGATAATTTTATTGTCATTAAATAAGGCTTTTAAAAATTGTCCCTCTTGTTATACCGTATCTTTTATTTAACAACGTCTATAATTATTGCTTAGGACACTAGAAATGTTTGAAACCTACGATTAAATATATATCTCACTCTATTTAATTTAATCAATCGAAATTTTACATATTAAACCTCGCGAATGTCGGAAAGGAGGTTATTGCAATGAATTAAAACTAAATTTGGAGTCTCTTCGCAATATTTTTCGAATGAGTAGAAAACAAATATTATAGGATTTCTAATTATATTTTATGTAGAGAAATGACGCTCTCGTATTATTTTTTTCGCTTAAACATTGATTTGAGATTATATATTTCATTTAAACAATTTGCTACTTATTTTATAATGGAATGTACTATAACCTAACCTAGCAGTGAGATCTATTCGCTTCTTATTTTACTGTAAAAATTGTTATAGTTAAAGAAGAGAGAGAACAGCCAAGTTATATTAATAAAATTTTTGAATATCGATGTAAAAGAAAATTGATAAGTTGTAAGAAAAAAAAAAAGATCTAAAATAAGATTTTAATTTTTTTTTTCTTTTTAATTTTTTACAAGTGACGTTTCACAATAAAAGAGATGTAGACTTATTAGCATAATATCAGAGTTCAAATGTTTAGGTCAGCTGAGTTTTTAAAAAGTTCTTCCGTTACAGCCTCTGTGAATCTGAATATTTTTACCACTAACAATTACTAAGGTAACTAGTTAATGATAGGAAATTAAGCCGTATAAAGGCAGTAACTAAAATAATTTAGTAACTGCTTTCAATGATATGCTTTGGAGATGAGAAAATAGCGATTTCACATTCCAAATATATAATACTCAAATTAAAAAGATAAGGTAAATTTATTTGAAATCTCTTCTTAAAGTCTGTAATTCTATAAAAGTGGTTTAAATTTGAAAAGCGTATTGAGGTTATCCGTGCAAAAATAAATATGGTACTAAAAACTAAATTAAATATAAAACCTAAAAAAAAAAAGTTGAAGTAAGTTATAAATATTTAAATAAATAAATTAATTTACAATAATTCTTTCATAATCAATATTGGTAGATTAACCGTGCTTTAATTGGGATAAGAGGATTGTTATTTTCGAATTACACAGGATCATAAAGTTTCTTCTGAAGGAACTATATTGTAGATGTAGATAACAATTTCTACATTTTGAGTAGTTAATTAATAGAAATTTAGTGTAAAAAGCCTGCGAACCACAGAGGATCGAATTACACATTAGCAAATAGATCTCAAAATCTAGCAACAATTCAAAGCAAATGCACTGAAGTCTATAAAAACTCTTTTTAATAAAATTCTAGTTTCAAATAAACTAAAGCCAGCAGAAAGTGCGACTCAAAATAATAAAGACAAAGATTTATTCCTTTCCGGAAGCAAACATAAAAGGTAAATAATAAAAAAGGAATTTATATAGGAATATACAGAAAGACTCGCTATATAATAACTATTGCAAATTTTTAAATATGAAGAATTTCAACTTGGCAGTTGCTTGTTAATAATTACAAATTTTAATTTACTGAATGATATTATTTGTGTAGTTCACCTAATTAAGAATACATTTTTATCAGATCATATTAAGTTAATATATCATTATGAAATTACATTAAGTTATGTGTAGTTCTGTACTATCCTTATATATTATTTCTCAAAGGTGTTTTGTTGTCGGTACGGCATATTTCTCTTAAGACTTCATCAAAATCAATGATTGAGACATCATTTTGAAGATTAGGTTCTCCGCTAATGACGAAAAATAAACAAATTGTTTAAAATTAATGTTTTCGTTAAAAAGCTTTATTTTAAAAACCTTTTTATAAAAATGTAGACATGCTTTAACAGAAGCGACTTATTTTTCGAAAGCGAAAGAAAATTTCAAATAATGCTGTAGCGTCGTAACTTCTAATACATCCTTTTTGGAATAAAAATGCACTTTAAAAAGATATTTCATCGTTTATTTAATAAGAACAGATAAAAAAACAAACAAAGATTTATGTTTTAATAAAAAATAAGCGGCTTATTACAATAAAAAACATAACAATTTGTCAACTTCTCATATATTATTTCTGAAGGTTTTTTTTTTTTTTATCTCACTTAATACTTTATCAAAATCAATGATTGAGATATTTTGAAGATTACGTTCATCGCTAATGACGAAAAATAAACAAACTGTTTAAATTATTGTTTTCGTTAAAAAAACTCTTTATTTTAAAAACCTTTATAAAAATGTAGAAGGTGCCATCTATTGAATCCGTTCATTTATTTATTTCCACATTACCATTCGAATTATTGGTAATAATATTCGATCAATATATACCATGCGAATTATTCGCACGGGTCAACATTTTATAAAAATGGAGAAGGCGCCATCTATTGACAATGGGTTTAACTAACATGCACGACAGCTGTTGGATTTGTTTATTATTTCTCAAAAGTGGTTTTTTGGTGCGAATTATTCGCACGGGTCAACTAGTTTGTATTATATGTGTTATGATCAATCATTATTCATTATTATGAAATTGTGAATAATTATTATATAAATTTTATATATGTTTACGTGGTTAAATTAAGTAAAATTTTAAATTTTGTTGATTTCATAATATTGTACATTCTTTGATGTTTCCATGCATCATACAGTGTAATGAAGCCTATTCTTAATATGCGAAAATTTAGAAATAAATAATGTTCATTCAATAAATGAAAGTTATATTTAGTAGCAAGCAAAGTGAACAATTTTAATTGTCTGAAGAGAACTGTATAGAAATGTAATAAATTATTTCTGTATATCAGATGTAAGCTATTAAGACAAGAAGAGCCTATTATCCAAACAACTTGGGTTATAAGCAAAAGATAAGCTAAGGTTGATAAGATATTGCCTTTATTATTCCATTCTAAGAGAATTACCTTGAGAAACCTTCCCTTGAATTCTCCCTTTTTCCGCTATCTATTGACAGCCATTATCTTCCATTTTAATCTGTGCATAAGATAGTCTTACACCTTACGTGCAACGAGTAAGAATAAATATTTCTTCAATGTAAACTCCCTAAATTTTAATGATACACAAAGAGAGAAAGAGCGAGTTTTTTTTTAGTTTTTTATTTTTTTTTTTATTTTTATAAGTAAATATAATTTTTTAATTCAGTAAAGGTGATACAGGAAACAGAGCAAATCAAAGCCTGATGTTCAAATGAGAATCACAGAATAACTTTCTTCCGATGACTTACTTTGACAACAGCTGCGATGCATAGCACAATTAACTTTATTATTACCTGTGATTCCATTACTTCTTGATTATTTTCATTTAAAAGCACAGTTTTTCTAAATATCTCTTATGAAGGAAGTTAATTTTTTCAATGTTAATTATTTTCGCTAAGTTTTTGAGACAAATATATATGTTTCGAAAACACTGAGAAATAAGTAATAATGTAACATTAGTAACTTAAAAGGTCGCTGTATCTTGGTGTATCCTGATTTAGGTATACAAAAATTTATTAATAAAATCTCACTAATTCAATAATGTCTTGTTAATGAAAATCAAAAACTTCTTTTATTTTTGGTTTTCATTAATTCAAAGTGTTTTTAATGATTTCGTATGTATATAATGTCTTGTTAATTTTTGTTATCATTTAATGTGACTTTGTAGTGATGTAAGTGACGATTTACTAACAGACTTATTTAAATAAAATAAGTGTAGGTTTTCTTCCCACTAAAAGTTTTTTTTTTTTTTTCCACACTATGATTAAAGAAGCTACAGACCCCATCAATCAATGCTGAGAAACATTAATTACATCAAAAAATACAAAGTAATACTTAATACAAAGTCTTCTGAAATCACGTAGATCTTAATAACAAGAAAAGTAACATGATGTAAAATTGTTTCATTTAATTAATATCTCGATTTGGCCGAATACCGTAAGCTCTTGTGTATTAATTATTCTGTTATATTTATGTTGTTAGTAATTGAAAAAAAGAAGCAAATAAAGGAAATAAAAAAGAAATAAATTGATGAAAATGAAACGAAGAAATAAGATTACATTTAAGATGATTCCTTTCACAGCTCAAAGAAGATTTTAAAATTGCAGAGATAAGGTCAGCATCACGCTTGAGTATTCTTCACGAATCACTCTATAGAAAACATTTTATTTCTTATAACTACTGAAAAAAAAACAAAAAAACAAACAAACCAATATTTTGAAGTCTTATAGCAACAATCCTCATTTTTATTTGAACTGGACCATGAGCAGTTGAGTAACCATTTAAAATAAGACAAATCTTTACTGACATGTATTTACTATGTTATTCCTATTTTTACTATTCCTATTTACTTTGTTATTCCTATTTCTCTAAATATCTATTATTGACAAGAAATAATAATCTTGTTAATAGAACTTAAATCAATCGTATCCTCTCAGCGTTGAAAGCTATATTGAATATCTTTAAATCCTACATTTTTAACCATAACTTCTTCCAAGTTAAAATATTCATCTTAATTATATTTTTAATTTTATCATACTACTCTGAATGCTCCAGAATTTTGGTCCTTTTGAAAAAACCTTTTTTCATCTTTAAGATGGCTTTTAATTTGAATATTTTTATCATGAATTTAAGTAAGACCTATTTGCTTAATTTGAAATAGGTTTATAAAAATTGAGAAACTGATTGCAGTGTGTTGCTCAAAAGCTTCCCTTTCTCTTTCTATACCAGTCGTGTCTGGGAATCACTAATGATCTAAAACAACATTGAACTTAAATCCTGTCTGGAATTCGAAATTATTTCAGGTTGAGCGACCTCTGTTTCGCCACTGACCGTTTGTGCAATAAACACACTTTCTAATGAAAGGAAACGATTTTAATGGAGGAAGAAAAAGAACATGTTTTAAAAAACAAATATATTAAAACCGGGTTATCGAGTTAAGAAAGAATTAAGAAACCGAGAGTAGTGAAATAATAAAAAAAGGAATTAGTTTAAATGTTAATGATTTTTAAACTGTTTATTAATTTCACTTACAGGTGAAACAAGATTTTCAATGGACTCATTTTGAAGCATTAATTTAACGGCTGACAGTTGGATATCTTCTATATTTTCTCAGAATATTGAGGTGCAAATAGACTCAAGGCATTGGAGAAACTGCAGTTTAATTATGCAACCAAATAAAAATAAAGATAAAATTAGTCAGAATACTGAAGATTATTTTGCTAAAATTTCTTAAGGAGTATTTATTCCAAGTAATATCTAAACTCATCAGAAATCCAATTTGTTTCCTAAAAGGATTTGACATTTCTAAATAATGATTTCAAAAGCTATCAAATTTAATGGGAATACGACCCGTTGTTTTTCAGATCCTTTTTAAGTTAAAAAAGGGCTCGCTATAAGGTTCACCAGTCCTCCGTCAGATGGAGATCGAGTTTCTTTCCCGCGATTAAAGGAGGGAGAATAACTACTTCATTCCACGTCCACAAAAGGCCAATATGCCTTGTATAGTAGAATCCTTTATCTTTTTAAGTTAGAAGAGGTTTTTTTTTTTTTATTTAAAAAAAACCCAGCCAAACAAAAAAGTCCAGCAATAGTGGATTTAAATATCTAATATGAACAATGCTTCTTTCTTTGCAACAATACTGTGTTGTATATATAAATCTTTACATCCTGCTAGATTTCGAACAGGCTTATTACCAACAATACAACATCCATTGCAAAAGTCACAGAAAAGTCATTGAATATTATTGTCTTTATTGTTTGGATATCTTTCGTTTTCTTTTACTTAATCGGAATCAGTTAATATTGTTTGCAAATTCAATCAATTAATTCAAATTAACAAAACTTTTTTTTTTAAAGTTTGATTTTTATGTTTCTTTTCCTCAAGAGAAAAAAGTTATTAATAATGAACTCTTTATAGTACAGGGTGGCGCAAATAAAACCGTCCCCAAAAGGTTTACAGGTATATTTTGTTGTGCAAATGAACACTATTTAACACTATCGTTCCTGTTCCTGTTATCTATATATTATTGCCGGTATATTTTTATTGTCATGTTCAGAGTAGATGTTAGAAGTGGCCGCCATCACCTCGATGCATTGTGGAATTAAATACGCCATTACTCACACGCAGGCCAACGAACACTAAACAATACTCATCAGCGCATGCGCGACCGTGGCGAACCATGTCCAGAGCGGATATCATCACATGTGCGTGATCATTAGCGTTGAATACTGTCTATAGCGAACATACAACATATACCTTGAAACCTACTGGGGCCGGTTTTATGTGCCTCACCCTGTAGTTTTAATTTACGAAAGAGTTGATTTTCCTTTTTGAAATAAAAGCACAGCAAAACATTAAAAAAATAATAGCAAAATGAACTCACCATCAATAATAACAAAATCTCACCAAAAGTGATTGGGTAATAACAGAAATTTTAAAAACAAAATTCCAATACCTAGAGAAAAATTTTCTTTAGTATATTTCCTAAAGCATATGAGATATAAAAAATCGCTGCATTTATTATTTCATTTTTTGGACAGGAAGATCGAATAATCTATAATAAAAAAATAACTTTCCGTTAATGTACGAGATAAGTAGATAGGTAATTGCTACATGAGCCTTCTTGGCTCATGGGACGAAGTATAGGCTCCGACGTTTCAATGAATATCGGTACAAGTTGAGATTGGATGGTCAGTACCCATGTCCAGAGGTCTGGACGAACACTAGGGTCCCTAAAACCCCGCCCTCCATCGGGGATTGAACTCGGCTCTTCCAGGTTACAACACTGGACTAATGAGTCTGCGTTAATGATGTGAACATTTTTGTTACTCATATGTTCGAGAGGTTCTATGGATTATTATTACAAATATAAAAGTGAAACAAGATAATTAACTAATTATTTTTTTCTTTTCTTTTCAAATATCATTCATATTTTAAACATAAAAGGACAAAGTGAAACTATCAATACATTTGTAGATTAAATGTAAGCCTATTGATATAAATAACCTATTGATATTTACAGAAATAAAGATTAAATTCGAATCATGTCTAGACTACTAATTCAATATTTATCTGCATTTGACATTTGACATTTCGACGTCATTCATAATATATACTTGCCTTCCAAAGTGACATCAATACAACATTTTAGAATAGATTAGAATTTGGAAACACTAATAAAATGCATATGTAAATTAGAATGTTAGAATTTTAAGTTTCTATTGAGAAATTACATAAGTCAAAGGTCTTTCCAAAGTAATTTCATTAGAAACTTTTTGACAAATCAAAACCATACCGCATTGCAGAAGTAAGAAAAAAGAAATCGATATGTAACTTATAGGATAATCTATGTTTTTATACTCAATAATGAAAAATGATAATTATTTCTGAACTAAAGATTTCTATGACTCCAAGATAAACATACGCTGCTGGTGTATTTGATACTCGGAAAAAGATAAAACATGACGTAGCTAGTACGTTAAAAGGAAGTATTGATTGACGTCACCTAAAATGGTTAATTGGTCTGAATATACTGGAAAAATAGTTGGTATGTAAAGTATATTTTATCGGTTATTAAAGTATGGTCAAGATTATGTGGAACGGGGAAATAAGGTTTACAAAAAAATAATACAGTACCAAAAAATAATAGCAATTCGACGATAAACACTTAAGCACAATATAGAACTTAATTTTTATAAATTTTATCTTTTGTGTTTGCGAGGTTAAAAGTTGCTGTCTGAAAGATCAATAGAAGATAAGAACTAGCGACTTTCTGAAACTTTTTTTTTTCAATTACAGCTAAGAAAATAAATACAAGTTGGTATTTGTCGCCATCAAGCGGTTACTTTATAGAATAGGTTAGTTTTGGTATAGCTTTAACTTTGCCATTTAACCTTCAATTAATAGGTTGAATGGTTATTTCAGTTGTTTGATGACTTCTATCTCAATCAGAAAAAAAAATCCGGATAAAAAAAAAAATGCGTGAATAATAAATAAATACATCACTTTCATATGTTAAAAAAAAGGAAAAAGCAATAAGAATTAAGTTATTCTGGTTTTCATGAATTATTATCTGCATTAAAAGATTTCAGAGTAACTTAGAGAAGTGATTCGCAAATAATGAAAGAAATATTCAAGAAATACTTATTAATGTAAAAGAAATATAAAATTTCTGAAAGCTCTTGAAAGAAAGATTGCATTTAACCATCATTTGTGACTTATTAGTATCAATAATAGATTACCATTAAAAAAAAAAAAAGGCTTTTCATAGGATTGTCCTTAATAGTTACTATAATTTTCGTTTTCAGTATGGAAAATTTTCAAAATAACTGAGTTTTTTTTTATGATTTCAAGAAAAAAATAAATTCAATGAAGTGAGGTAATTGTCAGTAATTGTTAGCCCAGATGTAGAAAAACTAAGATAAACTGTTTCTTAAATAAATTTTGGATTTCATTGAGAGATCTAGTGGCAGCTAATGTCCAAGACATGCCAAGCATATTGAGGATAACAGATGCATAACATACAAACATTACAAACCGAATTAAATCCAATTGAATTTGCGACCCGAGCTACAGTACTAATTGAAGATTGGGATAAAACAAAATCATTATAATATTCACTCTGTTTCCTTCCAAAGAATTTTAAAAGTAACGAGATTGAAATAAAAACAATGTTTTGAATTATTTCAATAAAGTTTAAATTGTCTTACTAACAGATCAAAAAGTTTCTGAAAGAACGTAAAGCCTATTTTCCTGAAAATGCTATTTTTAAAAAAAAAATTCTATTGTTATATATTAGTCGTGAAAACTACAACAACAACAATGAAAATATTATATTCAAATTATAATATTTCCTGAATACAACATTCTATTAAGAAAATTATTAAATTCGCTTTACATAGATACTTCAGTCGTATGATTTCATTGCAAGTCGTATGATTTCCATTAAAACTACAAGTAAATTAATGGTTTACTTAAAAGGATTAAGTTCGATGGATATCAATAAAAATCCTGTATTTAAGCTGTAATGCAAAAGCATCACAATGACATTATAGTATTTTTGTCAGTTTCTCGAGAAGGACCCCATGGAAGAGATTTCAAATTAGAATGTCTGTAGACCAGAAATATGCGTACTAAGTTTCAGAAAGATGTACCCAGTGGCTCAAAAGTTATTAAGGGGACAGAGTGTTCTGATAAACGTTACTTTCCTACGAAAGAGAAAAAATCTAAACATAAGATCTAAGCCTAAATCGGAAATTCTTTACTTGTCCTCTGCTTATTCTTCTATGGACTTTCCAATTTTTATAACTTTTTTTTATTCTTTTTATTGCCGAAAGTGATAGCGAGTTGAATGAACTTTTTTTTTTTTATTAGGTAAAATTAGAAAGGGAAAAATCTCCTTTTGAAACAGAGTTAAAACATCTTTATTACGCAATTTCTCAATGATATGTTTACTTTTGACAATTGCACTTTTTGCTTTTATTCATTATATTAAAATAATTCCGGAAAACATGTTTCCGGATGCTGTACACGAATATGCCAAACAGCATGAACATGTTTTGGCTATTTTCCGAATGTCAGTAGATTTCCTGGTGACAATAACTATTTCTGTTCATTAATTTAGTTTTATTTTAGATTTGATGCGTTCGGTTATATTTCATCTGAAATACAAAAATTACTGAAATATGTTAAATTGCCGCAACGTGTATATTTACCAAATAATCCTGGTGGGTGAAAGTCAACTCTTCTTAATAAATAAACTTTCTAAATACAAACAAGAGGTTTTTGGAAATTAAGGGTAAAAGGGATAAAAGTGGTGATAATTTTTGAACTCATCCTTACTATCTATGGTATCTTTCTTCTAATCCGGGTAGTGTTCCTACCAATTGTGGTTGTGTTTCACTCACTGATTCTCTCTGAATAGTAATACTTTTATTGGATAATTCAGTGGCATATTTACGATTTTTTTTCCTGATTCAATCTCGCACCTCTAATTATGCACGTTATTTGAAAAAAATCGTGGAAGTGGAAATAGCTGAGGGGAGAAATTACGACACTAGGTTTATCTATTTGAACTTAAAATTAAATTATAATTATATTTAAAATTAAAATAATGATGCAAGATATTGATGGAAAGGAATTAAGGAAAGACTGAAAATCAAAAGATTGGATTCAGAGTTTCATAGTTGCTGAAGTAGTTGCCTAATATCAACGAAGACTGGCGAATGAGGACCAACTTCAGTTTGATTCGACACTAAGATATGCATAGAGTCCATTCAAACTGTACCTTAATGTCTGCGCTTGTTTAATATTCTAAGTTAGATTCCAACGGTTCGTCTACAAAAGAAAAACGTTTCGAATTATAAAAAGCGATAATAAGATAAAATCACAAACTTGATTTTGTCAATAAAATTATTAAGCCTAATCTCTAGTAAAGACATTTTCTCTGGAATCAGAAAACGAAAACTGACTTCAACATTGAACTTAAAAAAACTCACCGTTCTCTAACAAAAACATCGTTGATTTGATTTAAAAATGTGAAAGAATTTCGTCGAAAGAAGAAAAGAAATAAATAAATCAGTAAGTATGGAAATAAACAAGTGGAAAAAAAGAAAAAAAAAGGAAGAATCCCGGGGCTTGTTCCAGGTTTTCCAGGGACTATTTTCAATTATTGGCTACTGAAGACAATCGATTCCAAATGGCAATTGCTGACATCCAAGCAGAATGTTAGGAATGACGTCACAAGAGATAGCGCTTCAATAGTTAAAAGGCCTTTTTCTTCCTCACACAAATAAAGAAATAACATTTCATAGATTTAAAGACGTAAAATTGAATTTGATACTGAATTTGAATTAGAATAATAATAATAAAAAAAGGAATATGTTGCCAGCAGAAAAATTAAGTAATAATTTAACAAAAAGTTCTAAGATGTCAAATTTGTTCTTCTAATGATGAATCGAGAAGTGAAGCAAATGGTATCTGCAAAGAGAAAGTTAAACCGCATGCTGCCCAGGTAGTTAATGATCTGCTCTACAGAAAAATAAATCTGCTCTAAATATCTTTCGCTACAGTTGAGATCTAACATAATGGATCGACCAATCGTTGTTATCTCGAGCTATTGACAATCCGGATAAAAATACCCGTGTCTTAACTTCCGCAGTTTGACAAACCAAACCTACAAACAGACAATTTTCTAGAATGAGATGAAAATATAGTAGTTTGATTTCTTACTACGGATTATGCATATAGCTAATATATTGTCACAATGTACTATTATTATTTCTGTTAAAAATCTAAAATTTTTAGAAAAATATTTAATAATAATAACAGTAATAATAACAACAACAACAATAATAATAATAATAATAATACGTACAATAAGATCTGTAAAGGAAAAAAAGTACTAAATTTATTTGATTGATTACGAAAATATTGTTGCCTTTAAGTTATTAATTTTTTTTGCCAAATTCAAGTATTTTTTAACTTTTCTTTTTTTTCAGAGAAAATAGTTTAAAAGTTTTTTTTTTTAATAATATCTCCAAATCTAAACATTCTTATTTAATTTTCGATCATAAAAGGTGAAAATGTCTGCTCCCAAAGTCCTTGCCACCGAACTGTCTGCTTTTATTTTATGATGTTAATTGAAATAATAACCAAATCTTTCCAAATGAGTGACTCCAATCCTATTTAATGATGTCTTCGGACAAACATTCAGCCAAGTCTCTTCTACATTAACAACAAATTAAGCAAATCGATGGTCAAATGCCGTGAGAATGGTAAAGATAATCCACTGAGTTCACAGAACTACAATACGGTATTATGGAGATTTTCAAAGTAGGTTCTAAATGTAGACACAATCAATCTCTTTGTTTTTTATTTTCAACTCTTTCTTAATTAAAGTTAGTGAAATTAAACTTTTTTCTATATATTCATGCTAGCGATAAACGCTGTAATTTTTTTTAACTTAATGTAAATTTTTGAAATTTCCATGAAAAATTACCAAATTAAAGATATAAAAGTATTAGAGAATGATTCACGAAGATAACTAAAGAAGATAATTGCTAAGGTAATTATTTGTTCTACTTTACTTAATTACATGTAAGAATTGTATATACTAATTTAATTTTAAAGAAAATTGTGTATTAAGAGAATGTGGAGTAAAATAGTAGAAAAGAAAACTGATTTATCAGAAATATACAGTTGTTTTACAGATGTTCGAAACTTCTCAGATAACTTCAAGTTATTCATCATTTTTATATTTTTAATAAAAAAACTCCTCTTTCATTATTTTTATTTTATTTTATTATGTTATTTGCAGTAGATTTTAAAACATCACATCTTGCCCCGTCCCTTGTGTGAATCACTGGGATTCTTCAAAGCAAAGCTGTCTGTCAAATTAGCTTGCAGTAAGGCTTGCACTTTTGTTTGGTACTTGATCATCCAAAGGAAAAACGTAATTGGTTTAGATCTGGTGACTTTGATGGCCAGTTTACTGGAAATTTCTTTTGAGTAACCATAGCGGAAAATTATAAATGACAGAAATTCATCTTATCAAAATTATAAGTAAATTTGTCTCATAACAACTTTCAAAGATAATCAATTGTCAGTTAAACGTAGATGATTTCGCATATCATAGTTACACGGAACTACTTTCTCAATGGCTTAAGGGTTGTTTTGGGCTACGTATGAGACTTATATACTGTCTAGGGTGAACTGTGCTTCATCGCCACAGAAAATACAACAATACGCGATTGCTGTTCATTAGAACAGGCTTTCCATTTTCAGATCTTGTATTCATGGATACAAATTTTCTGCAAAACGCTTTAATCTTTACTGGTAACCGAAGACGTGGGATATCCTTCGCGTACCATTACAAGGATAATAATCCAAAATAATAATTTTCTCGTCCTTAGCCATATCATGTTGAGCTTCTTGCTCGTATGATTTGTTAAATAGCAGTAGCTAAACTTAACCAAAGCGTGAAAACCTCTAGTGAAGGTTCCTGTTTCGCAATTCTGATTCGACAATAGCATTTCCATCATTTAAACCATGTTGTAACCCTTTCGGCATATTAGATAGTTGTAAGTTTGAATGGAATCACGCTAGATCACAACTTTAATTGTCGTAATTTCGAATTTATGGCTACTGTAGCTATCTCGTTACGTTTTATACTGTACTTAATTGCATAAATGCCAAGCAGATAGGGGACTGTGATTTGAAATCTATATTGATTGTAGTTTAGTATCTTTTTATTAGTTTGTTCGGAATCTCACTGGCAGAAACACTCACCTTATGAGAGTTCATCAATTATGTAATAGTCCTGATGAGTACTAATTTGCAGGAAACCGTTAACGTCATTTACAAAGTTGATGATGTGCTTTTGAAAATATAATTTTTTTCCCATTTTTTTTGTATCATTGATTGGTGGAAACCCTTTATTTTCAACAGTCTTCTTTATGGAATTCTAAAACAATTGTTTTTACTTTATATGTTAAAATATAAAAGGAATATCCTTCTACAAAATTGCCCAAGTTGTCTCATCTTCGGAATTTTCCCTTTTATTTTATTACATATATGTTTCTCAAGGACATTCAAGAGTCTCAGGCATTTAATATAAACAGCCCCAAGCACATTCCGAAGGGTTTCCCAAATGACCAAACAGCAATCTTTGTTTTTATCTTAAATTCTCATTGGATTTTTATTGATTTTAATTTCTGCTTTTTCACATATAAATTAAAATCAAGCAGAAAATATTTTGTTTCACACGAAGCAGGAGACTCGAAAGTTATTTTTCTATTTACATTACTATAATTCTTCTTTTAGGAAAATATTAATGTTGCAATCCCATCGAACATCTTTAAATTCCTACATGTAAAATTAATCACTGACTTTTATAGACTTATTTGCTTAATATTTTGTATGAGTCCTCTCTCTCTCTCTCTCTCTCTCTCTCTCTTTTAAATTTGTACAAAAAGTAATTCAATTAAATATGAAACAGTATAAATATAACCTGAGAAATGCTTTTTGCTTCATGAGTTACCGTTAACAACAATATCTGTCGGGTAAAACAAACCACAAGGGCTACGAAACAAAGTTAATAAGACTAATAATAAATTTACATCAAAAAAGAGATACTAAACATCACTGATCGCGATTTCTCTAATCCTTCGGAGAATGTACTTAAATACAAGAATCCTTCTTCCATTTCAATGCATCTCTTTGGTTACTGTATGATTTATTGACAAGATTTTTCTTCAGAAATGTTTAATAAGCGATATAGAACATTGAAGGTAAATTGTGCGTCTTCTTTCATATGTTAATCTGTAGATGATAATTTATGATGACTTAATTTTCTATATTTGATTTTAGGTTACAAATTTTCAAATTACATATTTTCCTATTAGATTATATTGAGAATTCATTATGCTATAACTATT
Organism: Thereuonema tuberculata; assembly: GCA_023159025.1. NCBI lineage: Eukaryota > Metazoa > Arthropoda > Chilopoda > Scutigeromorpha > Scutigeridae > Thereuonema > Thereuonema tuberculata. Next base: position 198,897,160 of record JAFIDM010009631.1, read on the forward strand.
GCTATTTCAACCAATTGCTAAAAGTATAGGGATAGAGTTCTTGAATGATAATCCATATCTCTGAATTTTCTGTAAAAACATTTTAAAAAAGTTTAAGAACTTTAGCAGTATTTCTAGGTTTTCTTATATATTATATTACATATATTTTCTTATATATTATTTTTCTTATATATATTAAATCTTATATATTATTATTATTATTCTCTACTTAAGTTGGTGAGGTACGGAATGTTTCTGTGTGAATTCCACATTTCATAGATAGATCTACTATATTTTTAACAGTTTAGTTCAAAAAAATTAGCCAAACTACAAGTAAGTTCTCGTATACTAAAAATATCACTAATAATTCCACTTTAATATGAATTAGAACAAATCTACATGATATGTAACTAACAACAGCCGATGCTATTCTTTAACTTCTTTATCAAAAATGCTATAACTATCCCAATGATGCTGTTGACAAAGTCTTCGACAGTTCAAACTATAAAACAATATCAAATTTCATTATTCAACAGAGCACTGTGTTCAAGGTTTTCAGATGTTGATAAAGCAAAAAATGTACACCTGCAATAGCAAAACAGAAAATAACTATACGGCAGAATTATACTTCATTTTGCAACCAAAAAAAAATTAATCATCTATTTCATCGATAGAATACTGCTGTTTAGTTCTAAAACTGTTCTTTAAATTTTTTTTCATTTTCCAACAAGGATCCACACGGGAAAAAATAAAACAACATATCACGCATAAAATTGAGATAATCACTTGATAATGCCAATTGGGCCTATAATTGCCGTCGTTGTAATTTTAATTGTATGTAATATTTTTAACTAAATTTCAAGTTTTTCAAGTATATGTGATATCTCTTACTTTATTAATATTTTATTTTTCATAAATAGAGAGAGAAATTCACCAACGGACAATAAATATGCCTTCGCACATTGAGCCAACATCAACGGGAATTCTGAACAGCTGTTTCATCCTTATTAGGAATCATCAGCAGAATATACCTTTGATGTTTGGCTCAGTTGCGCGAAAGCTTTACCCAAAAGCATTCTCGATCCCGGGAATGGGCCGCCGAGATAAAAAACAATAAAATAAAAAATGATCCTGAAAGATCCAAAGTGTTAATCCCTTGTCCTTTCACTGAAAGGCACTAAGGAAATTAATTACAAAAAGGCACGTTAAAATATCAGAAGAACGTTTATAACAGTTAGATCGTCTCTAATCCTTATTTAAGCATATCTAAGTTTCTAGAAGATCATCCAAAACTTCATGTTATTATGGAGACACACGGACAGACTGATTGATTTCAAAATACTTTCCTAGGGAAAAATAAAAGTTGTGAAATATCACTACTGATCCAATCTCCCTATGTTTAAAGTACATTTTTAAACTTATGTAGGCCTACATTAATTTTATAGATGCATAGGAAGAGATGGAGAATTGTAATGTATCTTAAGTTACATATTTATATTTATATTTATTAATATTTTAAATTTCTACATAATATTTGCGTATAATTTAAATTGTTTTTTTGATACAGTAATTTCCTTCTATCACCTTTTAGCTAAATGACAGTCACATTCTTTAAGTCCAGTCTTATAAATAAATTAACATATTAACATCTTAATTTAACAGTTTAAAGTAAAAGTAATGATCAGTTGACCATTTAAGAGTTATATGTTAAATTTTTTCTACATTCTATTAAAAAGTACTCGAGTACAAATACTGAGGGAATTAAAAATACTCCTTCACTGAACTGTATCTTATTGCAAAACAGAAATCAATCAAGAAACGTTAAAGCATAATAAAATGAAAAGAAACAATGAACAGGTGCTGCTGTGAGTCTGAAAGGAGTCCAAGTTCACGATGGTCGGTCGTTCAGGAAGTTACCTGAGAAGACCGAAGAAAAGGTGATAAAGATCGCGTAGACAGTCAAACACAATGGAGACGGAATGGAGAGAAAAGGTTAATGATTTGTTAATGTGAACTGCTTCCGAGTCTATGGGAAAACATAAATAATTGATGCTCAGATGGACATCTTCGATATCAAATCCAGTTTTGTAGATTAATTAGGCTTAACACCATCACTTCCCTTTCTTCCTTCGGTGACCTTCACTTTATTATATAACCTCATTAGCAAATCTTCATCCCTTTGTTAACAAATGAACTCATGAAGATACACCATTATTCCGACAAATCACATATCAAAATACTTGTGATAAAAAGTTAAATTTGGTAATAATAATTTGTTTAAGATATAACAGTTTCTTTCTGGTTATATTTGTATTTATGATGTCCCGATAACTTGGAGCAAAATTTTATTATAACTTATGTGACTATTTTAAGAAATTGCTGAATTGTCTATATACAAAATAGTAAAACCTCAGAAAATTCGATTTCCGGTAATCAAGTTATATACATTGTTTATATATAAATATATACATAAATGTTACCACAATAAGCTCAAAATTAAGAATCTTCTACACACTTAAAAGAAAAATTCACACACATTTGTGGCGTGAATTGTTATTTTGTTATGATCTCAAATTTAAAATCTTCGAGAAAATGTTAAAAAAAAAAAAAAATCGCGAACACAATTAATTACATCTGCCGTAACTTGTTTTGGTTACTTATTTTTTTATTTATGTAAATTTACGTAAATTTAGGTTGTCTTCAAAACACAGCCATTAAATTTTGCAATATATATGTTAATGCGATATATTTGTTGTTTATATATACAATATAAACTTTTCTATGAAAGTTAAATCTGAATGTTTCGAATGTTATCGTTGACTGATATTTTGCCATTGCAGAATTTGGGATTAAGATATAGACTCCGACGTACTTGAGATATAGACTCCGACGTTTCAGTGAATTTTCGATGAGACTAATAAAACAGTGATGGAATTTGATCCTTGGTCACGGAATGCTTGAAACCTTAACTCCTACGACCCAAAAGGCCACAGTAGGCCTGTAGTGAGATACATTAAATTTCAAGTGAAATAGTGGTTGTTCAGTCCAACGCTCGGTCGTCTTTAACTCTCTGAAGAGAAATTAGGTCGGCACTGAATAGAGGGCTGGGTGGAATTTAGAGCTAGTTTAGAGGAGAAATAATCTGGGAAAAGTCCCCCAACCCCGCCAGGGTTTGAACCCGACTCCTCTAGACAATATTTTGGTCAGTCTCTTTACGACTAAGTAACTGGGTCCTAATCATTCAAAATTTTAACATGATTTTCAATCAATAGATTTTTGCTTTAAAAGAGCAAATATAGTAGTTTGCTCATCTATTGCATTTTGTTTTATAAAATAGATATTGAGTGGAGCAGTCTAATCTGATATATAGGTTAGTAATTTAACAAAGTAATTTAATGATATGAATCTCAGGAAATATTAATTATTTTTTTTTTTAAGTGATAAATACGAAATTCATTAACATAAGCAATGAAATCCTGTTCGTTTTTGGCTGCTACGAGAATGTATTGTTTCCACGAGAAGCAGTTAAAATGACAATTAGTGAGGATAAAACTGAATATGTGTGAATACGTATGTATTTAATGTTAATGTTTACTTCAGTTTAACATTACTTAATTATGATGAAATTAATGTAGCGTTATACAAATACGACGATGACAAATAGCCATCCTTCGTAGCTGAAGTTCTGTTTAAATGTCGTTTAAAGAGAAATAAGACAGGATAATAAACTGTGCTTTTATGGAAGCGAAAGCAGTTCCATTAGACGTTCCTTTGAGAGAACATTCGAAACTGACCACGGAAAATTATTTAACTGCAGTCCTAAAGACTGTTTCGATGACTGGCAAAGCGTTCAACGTCTTTATTTGCGAATTACATTCTTAATTAACTAAGTTCGTTACTTTATTTGCTTCTTAGACCACTGTGAATGGATCCTCACCAGTAGAACTCAATTTGATACTCATTAACCTTATAAATATTCTTGAAATTTTTTTATTTGTCTACAGAGATCTCTTGAAAAAATAAGAGCTAGAAAACAAAATTTTGCAAAATTTTTCATGAGCAACACACAAAAAAAACAACAACAAACAAACAAAAAATGACACTTGGAGAAAGAAGACAGGGAACGCAGAATAATGACAGGAATTCTGCGCTGAAAACATAAAACCACGGAGAGCAAATAACAGCAGAATTACAAAAGATCCATTTCAACCATAATAATTTATCGGAAACTTTACAGATTTATAGCCATACTACAATATATAAAGTTCTCGTGACATGACATTAAAACCAAAAAACTATGCAGAAACAATTAAAACTTTGACCTTTGACGACTAGCAACAACCTACGAAACGTCTCCAATAAAAACCACGGAAACGTTTGGTATGGAGATATGCAGCAAAACTAAAACAGCCTGACAGCTTGGTTCCAACTAAAAAGAATGGAAGAGGGTCTGTCTGGTGTGGGCTGCTGTATCCTGAACCTTTAGTCATTCTGAAGATTACGTATTCCTCTTATGAATTAATGGAACTTAGTTAATCCCTGAAATGTTTGAATTTTCATTAACTTAAGTCAATCAGGTAAGTTGCTTTCTAACTGAGATTTCAAACCTTAATTACACCTAAATTTTATTCAGGAAAAAGAACCAAACCTCAAAATTACATCTTAATAAATTTGAAGTTTAATCAATTACTTCTTCTATTGTTTTTGTAAGAGGTGTATGTAAATAAGATAACAGGACCTCCTTTTTACTCAGATGGTCTCCCTCCCTTCTTTCTCTATTAGTTTATTAAAATAAATAAATAAATAAATAAGTAAATAAATAAATAAATAAGTTTTCTTGTTTTGAAATCGAATGTTAAAATTCAAATATAACAATATAATATATTTTATTATTAAATAATTATATAATGTACTTTGTTTCTATTTTATTATTAAATACTGAATCAGTATTTCATTGAAACAGAAAGACTGCATTATTTATTTGTCAAAAGGAAAGCACTTAAATTTTTTGTCCTATTTAGCCAATAAGAGTGAAACAGAGTATGCCAAATGACACTGTATGGTTTTTCATTAATATGCTAATGTAGTAAGACAGCAATGAGTGAATTGGCATCAGGGTCAGGGTAAGACTCCTTCATCACGAGCACATCATGCAAACGAGCTTAAGTAAAAGCAAAACAAAAGAAATGCAAACCAGTATTTTAAGAATTACTATCATTCAAAAGAAAACTAAAAAGTAAAATCAAGACAAAAAACTTAATATTATTTAAATGAATTCAAAGTTTTGAAACATTAGAAACATTAATTGGTTTTTTTAAAATAAAAAGTAGTTGTTAATCTTCAATTTTATTACTAATTATAATAAAAAGAAAATATCAAAAAGGATATTTTTACAATATATTCGTAAAAGAGCAGACTTTATTTCAAAATCAAATATGAGGCGGTGACTTATACCAACAGAACCCTCCTTTAAGGGTCTAAATTTAATAACTATAGAATCTACGCGATAACATTAAAAAATGTTTTGAGATTACTGTAATATTTCTAAAACGCTGATCATATTAAATAAACGAAGAAACTTAGACTTTTACGAAAAATAGAATCAATCAGAAACAATAACCTACAGACTAGTCTTTAGATTCTGCCCCCTCCTCCTTAATATTTTTGGGAAAAATTGATTCAGTAATAAGGCCGCTCGGTTGGCGTTGTCGCTATGACATCGGCCTCTCACCTCTGAGTACCGGGGTTTGGTTCTCATGTGGGTTTCGTGATGGTGGACGATCCGCGCTGGGCAGGTTTTTTCGGGGTTTTCCCGTTTCCCCTGCACTTCTCCCACCATACTTTCTCAGTCTTTCTCTCCATCTGTTCTTATTTCCGTGGGATAGTACAATAGACCTCCGGTCGCAGTGCTTGGCTTCTCTGCCACCCACGTTCACTACATACATACATACATACATACATACATACATACATACATACATACAATTCAGTAATAATCTTATTATTACTATCATCAAAAATATATTAGTCTTGAGATTAAAGAAAAGAATCTTAAAAATTCTCAATTTATATCAATTTAATTTAAACTTAACAAAAAATTGGGTTAAATTTCTTATATTAAGTCGAAAAAATTAAGAAAAATCATAAATTAAAAAAAACAACAACAAAAACAATTAAAAAAAAATAGATTCGTTATGACTATCTTATGAAGGAAGAATATTTTATCGCTTTCATACATTAGTGTGCAAAACTTAACCAACATTGCTGACTTTGCTGTAATTCCGCACAAACTCAACTGGGAGACATGAAATTCATACTACAGAGGCACAAGATAGTTCTGAAAGGATGACGAAAGAATAGTAACAGAAATGAATAGGACGCATACAGTATGGAACGAAGCAGAAAAACGCTTTATTGACAGAATGGCGTTGGTACAAAACACCCTCTTGGCCAGATAGAGAAAAACAATCCAAAGTCCCTTAGTGAGGAATATGGCCTCCCCTAACTGCAATCGTTGCGTGGCATCGCCTGTCCATACTCAACACCAGATTATCCAACAGTTCTTGGTGTAACAGTGCCCATTCCTCGATGAGAATCTTCGTCAGTTGTCTGGTGAGCTCTGAAGGATACTATCCCCAAAGCATCCCACACATGTTCAATGGAATTTAAATCGGGGGAGAACACTTGCCAATCCATTCGACGGATATCTTCAGTTTCGAGGAGGTCCACACAGCACGGGTCCTGTGTGGCCTTGCGTTGTCGTCCATAAAAACAAAATCTGGACCAATGACACCTCGGAACAGACGTACGTGGGGGAGGATAACTTCATCACAGTAACGATCTCCGGTAACTGAACCTCTGTCGAAAATGTGGAGCTCCGTCCTTCCGTTCATCATAATGTCTACATAAGCACGCCAGGACCACCCCAACGGTCTCTTTCCCTGATGTTAGTGGGATGAAAGCGTGTTCCTATCTCTCTCTATATCAACTGGCGCCGAGAATCGTTTGTGAGACTGAAACGAGACTCATCGGTAAAGAGGACGTGACTCCATTGATGAGATGTCCAGTCTTTGTGTTCACTTACATCATTGTAAACGGTGCCATCGATGGGCTGCTGTCAAGGGAACGCAGCGTTCATGACGGCGGGCGAATAGGCCACCTTTATGAAGGCGTCTGGTCACAGTAAACCGGACACCTGTCGCCCGGTTGTCGTACGCAGCTGTTGAGCAATGTTGCCCGCTGTCTGATTTCGGTCTCTTTTTCGCCTGCAAGACGATATATCGGTCATCACTTGCCGTTGTTTTCTTTGGCCGACCACCACCAACCTTTCTTACATCTGTACCTGTCCTTTGGAAGGCTTTCCACACTCGTGAAACAACACTTTTGTCAAGTCCAAACTCTTGGGCAACACTCGTCAAACTACGCCCCTCCTCAAGCTTGCCGATTATTCTACCACGTGTAAAGGCATCGTGGTGGTGTCGTGTAGCCATATTGCACGTATGCTCACACTTTCACTTGCAGCGAATGTCTGGAAATGCGCCTTTCCTCCTTCATTTGAAGTTGCCTTGCACTGCGCGCGAAGCCTCCACGTGCTTTGTGTGCCCTCACGTCACCTCTGACGTCATGCTCCTGATATTTGCAACGCATCACCTTTCTACTGCGTTAGCATTTCGTTGTACGGAATGCAAAACACCCTTTTTTTCCAATTTCATGGCTGTATGCTGAAACATGACGTTGTTGCTTAAGTTTTGCACTCTAGTGTATTTGAGTTCAACACATAACACCATTAAAAAAAATGTTTAAAAAAAATGCGGATCCGATTTGCGAATCTGACCACCTTCTCCTTAATCTCAGGAGTAATAACATATACCTTTTCAAAAGTTTAAAAGAGCAATAAATTAAGTTTTTAAACTTCGCTGAAATTTTTTCGCTTGCAAATTAAAATGCTAAAACTTGGGCTAATAAAAGAAAAGTGATTTTCTTTTGTTTAGATGGGATGACTTGCTGATTTTTTTTAATGTTTAGTTGAATGGTAAGTCGGAGAGATATATTGATACCAAATCAGTTCAATTATCTGGCCGGTGTTCAATTCCATGTATCTGTAAGTTTTAGGGCAAATGAAACATTACTACTTAGATCTGTTCAACTTGAGAAACCCTAAATGCAAACAAATGCTATCGTCGTTTCTGAAATACTTGAATGAATAGAAACATTACATTTCTTTAAACAACTTAGAAATTCATAGTAAAAGATAGAATAAAAGAAAACATGCAAGACCTTTCCCCCATTTACCCTCCAACAACAGTTGTTACACATAAAGATCTTATATTTCTTGTGAAAATTTACATATTTACATATGTCATCACATTTCAGGCGTTCCTCTATTGTACCAATGTTAACTTGTTGTTAGAAGGAAAGCATATTCATTGGTGCACATATCCTGGGGAAATAAAATCTAATTAGGACATTGGGGATTTCGATTTACAATATTAATTACCATTTTAATTATTCGATTAAAATTTTCTAATTTTTAACTATTCAGTTTCTACTTTTTGCTGACTAGTTCATTAATTGAGTATTGATGAATATTGAGTTCAAAACTTTTATTAAAAAAAAAATTAAAAAAATCAAATTTTTAATTTTTTTTTTTCAGCGGATGAAATTAATTTATTTCGGAGGATGAAAAAAGAATTAAATCACTGCGGAGTTTTAATTTTTCTTATTAATTGCGGATAAGGAATAAAACGATCAATCCATTAAGTAACGGCAATAGATTCGTAAGATTACGAGCGAGGCAACAGCCGCCATTGTGTCATTAAGCGTCAGATGCGCAGTTGGATGAGCAAAGTCATTATTACTTCAATTGGAAAATGATGTGTCGTTGAGAAATCAAGGGACGATCGTTAAAGGGCTTCACTTTTTCCCTTGCTTCTGAAGTGGGTTGAAGACACAGATGGGAAGGAGCATTTTCATTCTGATCACGTGCTTTCTATAGATAGCAGCGACGTCTTTCGACAAAACGACCAATCAACATTAAAAAAAAAAAAAAAAAAATAGAGGAAGAATTATTCGTTGTCATTAAGGACTGGAATTTTTCATCCTTAGTCTAATTTACTGAGTCTCCATTGCAGATTTACTATCGTCTATAAATAAAGAAGGAAATAAATGATACGAAAATGATGAAAGTCCACAGCTTTGAATGATAAGTTCGCAGAACGTGTTAGCAAGTTCAAGATTTTTTATTGTTGAATTTGCTCGAATATAATCCAGGGGCTTTCTCAGCCTTCTGTCAAACGAAAATTGAAGTCTTTATCTTATCATTCAGGTCTCAGTTGGACATGAAAAACTTCAAAAGAAAATCAAAAAATCAAGAGTATCTTCATTTCAGAAGACTTCAAAATGTGAACATTATCTGAAAACATCAATAGAGACACTTCTTACAGTCTCTGATATTTACAGTGAAATATAATTAAATCCAAGTGTCATAACTATTCAATACTGATTATCTTTAAAACATTTAAATATTCAAACAGCAGCAGTGAATATTTAAATTTCATTTTGTTTGTTTGCAGTTAATAAATTTTTAAGCAAATTAATAAATTTAATGAAGTTAAAAACAATTTTAACTGTTAATTGCATCTTTTTACTATTTGAACTGCAAATCCCGCCTTTTTTTATTTTTTCTAATTTTATACTATCCTTTTCCCCATCATAGGATTGACAACGATACCCATCTGCTGAAGGGGAAGCTACTCATATACTTGTAATACCAGGAGGCGGATGATCAACAAAAGAAATTACCAAAGACTGAACAACGAGGGCCAAGGTTGACACTTTTTTTCCCTTAGAAGATTCAAGCAATGCTCAATATGTAGTTTGAAATATCTAAAAAATAGAAAGAAAATTATGGAGGCTTCCTGATGTCTAATTCTATCTTTCCAAAAGTATTACAGTTGTGGCACGTACACTGAATACACTTCCGCAAACTGAACAGAAGTTAGAATGTACGAACAAAATATACAATCCCAAATGTACAAACGAAATAGTCATCAGGAAGCCTCCATAATTTTCTTTCTATTTTTTAGATATTTCAA
>JAFIDM010009631.1:198907632-198928586 GCA_023159025.1 Thereuonema tuberculata
TATCCTGTTAAGTTAACTTTACATTCACAAGAAATTTGCAAATATGAAAGAGGTTTCTTAGTATAATGAAAATAATAATATTTTCATTACGCTCAGTATCGTTTGCTTTTAGTAAGGTAAATAATAAAACTAAAGCATAAACATGTATTGAATAAATACATTGTCAGATTGCAATAATGAATGTAGGAGTTACTTTATTAAAAGGAAGAAGAACACTAAAAGTTTCTCTAATGAATTGAAGCTGTGATTTGGCTCCGGTAACTATTTCTCTTTTATCAAGAAAAGGATATTAGTTTTTATAATATTGCATTTCAGTTTTTAATGCTTAAAAAGTACATTTCTTTTCTTATTCCTAATGATTGAAGGAATCTGCCTTATATCCATCAACAGACTTAGTATAAAGGGCACTAAGAGAATGGAACAGCGCCAAGTTCGGAAATGTGAGCCAATTCTTTTTAGTCTCTTACATACGGAGTTTACAGTTGCTTTTTTTTTTTTTTTGATGAAGAAAGTGTTGGTTTGATTTCAGCAGCACTTGTCTATAAGAAGAGAAGATGGATTCTATATTTGAATGGCCGGTGACTGGGGTATCGACATCGTCATGCATCACCAGCCCCACCATCAAGTTGAGAGGCTCAGTTCGACACAGGCGCCACCTGCATCTGGAAAATGGATGGCCGTGAAGATAGATGGCGGCACATGTCAGAGATCAACTGGCCACAGGGTCACAAGATGGCGCCCGTTCACTTGTGACATACAGACGTTATAAGTACAGATAAAAACTACTGGAAAGAAAAAAGGTCTATCGATATTTTGGTTTAAAACAACGTAAAATAAATAAAAGAAACAAAGAAAGAAGAGTTTTCTGCTTATTTTCCATTGTTTTTTTTATTCCAATACATACAAAAAGCTCAAAACTGAACTTGGAAAGAATTTGTGTCAAATTAAGAAAAGATATGAATGATGACCTAGAAGGTATCTTTTATATCTTAATGGAATTTCCATAGAGTAAATCAATGAAAAAAAAATATATCAAATGCTCAAAAAACAAAACAACGATACAGATATTTAGCTATATAATTTCAAAAATTTAAGAATATTTTTGAATAAGATATTTTTTACTTTCCATAGAATGACAAATAACCAAATCACTAAAGAATTTTTTATAATTTCATTAAATATTAAAAATTAATGGAATGTAATAGAATGGTGGTGTAATTCATGGAATTGCTTTTAGATTAAGGGTGAAAAATAAGACCAGCAAAAAATTTAGCTGCTTTGGAAATCTGAGGGTGTTGAATCAGGGGGAGGGCATGAAGATATAATGTTTCTAAATCTTGATATTTCAGAATTACCAAATCTTCTTAACAACTCTGATGTTGGCAGCCCATTTCAATCGAATCACATTCTGGCAAATCTTTTTCTGCCAGAAATAAGATTTTTTGCAGCAAGTTCTTCTAATGGTATTTATTGAGTTTTCTATTTGAGTAATAAATTCAGTAATTTTCATGCTCTGACCATTGCGAAATTTATTCGTAACAAATTTTCTGGTCTGCCTTATTCGTAAATAATTAAGGAAAGCGAAATGTTTATTAGAAAGTTAAAATTTAAGTCGTTAATTTTTATTTCTCCTAAATGAAATTTGAGAAATTTTCATTGATTTCTCTAAATAAGTTTTATGAATATCAGTGAAGTGGGAGTCGAGTTATTTGACGAACAGACAGATAAATAAAACTGGGTTTTATTTACCTACTTTTTAACTGCGGAAATGCTTAAAAGTTATATGAAATGAAAACCCTCACTTATTTATGGATCTTCCTAAGTTTTAGGTGAGTTGTCGAGAATTTCAAACACTTTTTTTTTTGTTTATAAGTAAGTTTAACATTCATCAATAGAACATTTACAAAGTAAATAGGCTACTCAGAATACACAGTATTTCCAATCACGCCTTGAGTTGTGCATCAATAGGAATCTGGAACAGCTATTTCGTCCTTGTTAGGTTTCATTTATCTTTTCAAATACATTACTTTTTTTAGTTTTGTTAAATCTACTAAGCATTGGCTTGAATTAAGAAAAAAAAAAAGGATTAATTGTTATTCTATTTTTTAATGAACATTTTTATGTAAAAATTAGAACAAAATATAAAAGTAAGAACAAGGATTTATGAGCTAATCACCTACTTCTTTAAATAAGCCAATCGTAATGTTATTATTTTTTTTTCTTTTTTCTCTTTAAACTCGTGGAAATAACTAAAAGGATAAGCCTATATTTTCCAATTATTATATCTTATAAAAAGAAACAGTAGACATTTTCTATTTTCTATTTTTTTTTGAAAAAAAAAAAAGTAGATTGGTATTATTCTTTCCAGTGTCTAAACCGCGTTAATTTAAATAACACCAAACTACACAAAAATTAATGGATTACCTAAAAGGATTCATTGTTCAAGATATAAAAGAAATCCATTGTTTAGCTTCTACTGTTTTTTTAATGGAGATTTTTGTCGTTTGGAGAAGATATCAAATATAAAAGTTAAATCATGAATATCAAGATACCAAGTGTCAAGAGGATCTATGCAGTTGTTCAAAAGTTATTATTGGGAGGGGGAAGGGCTATAAGAACTGACATTAATCATACGGACTGATTGAGGAGTCTCACTTTCCTATTAAAGTATGATAAAAAAGTAGCAATTGACAAATTAAAAAATAAAATAATAATGGCTAATTTAAACTTATCATTAGGTCTTGATCATTAGTGACAACAATTATGATGTACACTTTCTTTCTAAAGGTCATCATAAGAATAACAGAAAGAAAACTTGCATCCAATTCATTGTTAGCCGTTAATAACCGTTACAGAAATCTGAAACGAATGTAACAAATTAATCTTCTTATTAGTGCTTTAAATACTGTCTATATTCAATCTCATACTTCAGTGGATCACTGTTAGGTAGCTAACAACGTCAAGATTTCCTTGCTGCTGGATCTTGATGCTAGAATACGAAATTGCTGCGGTCACCTAATGAAAAGAAAGCATGCGTCAATGCCATCGTTAGACATCTAATAATGGTATGCAGAAATCACAAACGGATAAAAATTGGACTTACAAATGGATAGCTGAGAAAGCAACTCTCAGTTCATTTCTAATTGCACAGTTACAAACCAAAAAGAAAAATCACTACAAAAAATAAGGTTTTACAAGTAAATGATTTGTTTATTCGGTACATCAGAAGTAAATAAATAAATAAATAAATAAATAAATAAATAAATAAAAAATGCGTTGACAATTTCTACTTCTATAGATGAAAACGAAATTCCTGGTTAAACAGCATTAATAAAGAAAAAATTCTTTTATACTTTCTACTACACTTTGTCGATTAATTTTATTTTATAGTTAATTGACATTCGTAAAAAATGATATAAATTAAACTATCATTTAGTATTAATTTAAATGCTGCTATAATTAGTTTTTTTCTACAAATTTTTTAATCTTTTAATACTATTTTATTACATTCCTGTATTATTTCTTTGTCGTAATTCTTCGTGTGAAACTTAGTATTGTTTAATTTTACGTAAACTGTTCCTTTTAAATACCTTTTACTTTCTGTTTCCAATGGAAGCTTTGAATGAGATTGGAAACTGACCTTTGAACACAAACAAAGAGAAAAAAAAAATGATAAGTCCGAGTCTAAAGCCAAGAACAACGTCTTACATTAAGTAGCCGTACTTGTTTGTCTCACGATAAAAAGAGAAACAAATAAATAATTGAAGACGAAAGTAGTAAAAATAAAAATAAATTGCAAGAATTAATAATGAGATTAAGAACTTTTTAAATAAAAAAAAAAACAAATACATTTTCTTATAACCAGTAACAATAAAGGAATAAAAAAAATGTAAATAAATAAAATATTAATGATTTATAAATAAATATAAGATCCAGCTATTTCTGTTCACTATAGTCATAATATAGATCGATGTTACCAATACTTATCATAATGATACATAATGATAAAACAAATGCTAAAACGATCAATGAGCAAAGGAATGTCTTATAACGAATCAGTGCTAATCATAATGTTCCGTTCTTATTCGGAAGCTTTGTTTTGCCATATTATTGCATTGGTTTTTAGAGTTACAAAGGTCAAAGAAGTCCATTTCAAATTTGTAATTGATAAAAGACGGTAAATCAAAGTACAAGTCTCTAAGTTCTTTCTTGTACGCCCAACAATCTTCAATAGGATCGATCCAACGACTTTTCAGTGCTCGACGCCTTGTCTAGAGCTAACTCATTCGTGATTTATTTTCTGTCAATACATTCTTTATTAAAGTAATATATATATCATGAAAAAAAACCTTCTCTTTCTTTTATTTGAATTTTAAGAATTTAACTTTATTTTACAATTCCAATTAATTAATTTTATAATAACTTGTAGACTTATACTTCTGTAGTACTTTCATGAAGTTTCTAAGAAGCCCCCCTACAGTCCCATAAATCTTCGGCTGAGTGTCAGCACCTTCTGATAACACAATGCGAACTATCTTCTATCAACACCAGATGGGGCCACGGTCTGAGCAAAGAATACACATGGAGCTCAGTTATGAGTTATTTCATTCGTCATACACCGTAATAAAAATGAAGTAAATTTAGCTATTAAATTTTCAAGATTTTAAATAAATAGACACAATGAAAGAATAAACTATAAATTATACCATCAATAAATTTAATGTTTATAATCTTCTCTATTATATACCAAGCGCGCTAAACAAGAATAGCATTCTATCTTCTTATTGAGTGAGGGTGAAAAAAATAATTCTGACTAAGATATCTGAGAATTATGTTGAATAAATGACTTCGAAACAATTAGATGCAACTACAACATTTAATTTTACAACATTTACTACATACAAATTGTAAATCGGTACGTTAAAAATAAATTTAAAAATTAACAGTTCAAATATACAGTAGCTCAGTGTTATTCAACTTTGGGTATGAGAAGACCTCTAAGGAGTACATGAAAAAAATTCTGGTTAGAATCACATTAATCATAATGTTTGATAGGTTAATTTTGATTTGCTAAAACAACTTTTACTTATCCGGAAGCTATAATTCAGGTGTACCTTTGTTCATTTAATAATCTTGATACTACAGGAAATAAGTAAATAGTATTTGTAAAATTCAAACTTATTGTTTAATTATTAGAAAATAGTAAGCTTTACGTGTAATAAAGTTTAATTTGTAGGATGGAAATTAAGTAATTTATTTTAGATTCTTATTTTATGCTCTATAATTTTATTTATGTTTAGGTAAATTGAATACTTTGAATTATGTAACTGAAGTACATATAGATAAATTCTGTATAAGGGCACGAAAAATTAAAAGGTTGAATACCAAAATTTAGTAGATGATATATACACTTCATACATTTTTTACTGTAAGCTTCAAGTTTAATAGAAAATATTGAATCAAAATTTTCTGCTTACTTACTATAGAGAGTGTTGTTTGTATTTTATTTTTCTTGAATTTATTTAAAGCATAAATTTGAAAATTCATCTCCAAAAGACTTAATTTTGCTTGTAATGCTATTTGTTATTTACTGTATTTCATTTTCTTCTTCTCACTTTTTACACCAGATGGCGCAGTGTATCGAGAACTCGATAGCGGCTTCAGACAGTATGGACACACGATCTCGTTATAAAAAATTATTAAAAAAAAATACTTTCGTAATAATAATAATAATAATGAATTCCTTCCGATTTTTATAAAGCATGATTCGTTTACAGGAAGTAAACAAGAATTTAAGATACGGTATACCATTTAATATTTAATACAAACTATTTCAAAAATAACAATTTTCTAATTTAAATAATAGCCTTTCCGATAAAATTTTATAAAAAACAGCTTCTTCAGGATTGACTTTCCATTTTATATTCAAATTCTAATAGTTTCGTACATAATATTTTCCGGATTAAATACAGGGCGATTCACGAAGATAAGCAGAAACTTCGAGAGCTCATTCTACATGTAAAAGTAAAGAAAAAAAGTTATATAAACATAGGTCCGGAAATGCTTTGGTATCGAGTTACGGCTAGCGAAAGATTTCGCCCATGGACTACACCTCAGTTGTTAGCTCTGACAATACATCAAAACAATGCAATTCACATTATTGTTGAACAGCTGTTATTGTGTTGCCAACTTTTTTGTAGGCTCCACGTGGGATAAGCTTCAAACCACTGGGAGATACAGTTCTGCGACATGTTTCATTCGATTTTTCAGGTCAACAACCATAAGAAACCACTGATTTCGCCCCTTAATTTACAGTCCCAGACTTCCAGCAAGTCTTCATTTCACCCAGGGTACTACATTACGGGCGAAATCTTTCGCTAGCCGTAACTCGCTATCGAAGCATTTCCGGACCTATGTTTATATAACTTTGTTTCTTTACTTTTACATGTAGAATGGGCTCCAGAAGTTTCTGCATATCTTCGTGAATCACCCTGTATTTAGACTTATAATAATTTTCAATGCTTATCTATTGAAGAGAAATGTAATTTTAAGATCATATGTAAAATTCTATTTAAAAAATAGATTTAGTATGTAATTTTGCATTTTGAAGAAACCACTAATAAAAGTGAATTAGAGACTGTCCGTACAAATTCTGTGTGTTTATATTATATCCTCCTACAATAAAAGCTTTATTTTTAACAATCGAGGACGATATTATCAAAAATAATAATAAAAACATTATTATTTAACCAGATATTAAAGAATATTTGAATTAATTCCATTTTTTATTTAACCAAAAAGTAATGTTGAAAACAAGAATATAATTTTAAAAAATGATGCAACGAAAAAAAAAAATCTCATTGAAAACATTGAAAAAATAGCTCATTCAGATCTTATAGAAAATATTCACTACATTCCTTATGAGAGAAATAAGAAAAAAGAATTGCTTCAACAATGAGGCCAAAATAAGACAAATTTGATTTACATAATTCTCTTTAGTTATTTGTGGTGGCCGGTCATTCTACCCAATTTTTACGCTATAATAAAAGAATATACGCTATAGTATGCTGTCTGATTTATAATTTTTCTAACCGATGAAAGCTATTTTTGTTTTTGTTTTTATTTTATTTTATTAACAATGCTTATTAAACTTTTTGCATTATTTACAAAAAACAAAAAAAATTAACCTTTACAATACTAGTCTAATAGTCTGAAAATGTGTTACGTTTACTAACTTCAACCTAAATTTGAAAATTGAATTGAAAAATTTTGAAAATAAAAATCTGAATTTTTTCAAACATGATCATGAACACAGAAAAATGAATAATATTGTGAGTCTTAAAAAAACTTTTCGCTGCGTTCTTTAGAAATTTCTGAAAATTTTTAAAAACATGCAGGGACAGCGACTTGTCCCCTAAAATAATAATAAACATAATGGTTTATATTAATAATTAATAAATATATTTAATAGAATTATTATTTAATTAATATATTATATAGCATTTTTTATTATTAATAATCTTATTAACAATAATTAATTAATTGTTATTAATAAAATTTAGTAATAAATAAGTTTATTATTATGTATATAATAATAATAATAATAATGCCTTTTATATTTTTAATTATTATTAAATTTACTTTTTATTTATTTATTGATAATAAATAAAAAGATAAATAGCCGTGCCGGCATGGTCTCCCATGAGGCTGATACGCCGGCACCTGGGTTCGAATCCCGGCGTTGGCTTGGACGTTTACTTTCTTTTCTGTGTTTGTCTTCTCCTCCTCTTTCTCTTCTTCCGCAATGGAAGTAAAATTAAAAATGAAAATTCAAAATAGAAAACAACAATTTCACCATTTCTGACCATTGTAGGGTGAGAGCGAGAAATCCAGAAGGATAAAAGCTCACGTGGGGTGTGCTCACGGCCCTACGCCCGATAGAGATAATAAATAATAGCCTTTTTATTTTATATCTAGTTATTTCGTTATAACGTAATGAAAATGAAATTTAGGTTTTAGGTGAATTCTTTTCCCGTTTGAGAAGCAACTGAAAATAAACTCGCGAGAAAAAGGCATCGAATGAGAATTTATGCCATTCGCTCACTTTTTTTTTTCCTAAATGTCGTATTGTTATTTGATTCGATTCATTTATTTCTAGTCCTTTTAAACTTCTAGAGAACATTATTAGTGATTAACAATGGCATATTGTTGGATTTTCTCTTTCTATTAGATCGCCGTAAAAATGAATTTTAGATATCTTTAATCATTATTTTTGATAAGAAAACATGCATCCATATCATTGTTAGCTGCCTAAAAATGAACTTAAGATGCTTAAAAAGGGTTCTAAATATTTTCAATAACTTTTATGCTATTAATTTCAATACGGTTACGATTTTTCTAGAAAATCTTCAAAGGCTTCCTTGTTAACTTGGGAACAATATGGCGGACTTATGCACATTGACCACACTGTCTTTTGAACACATGTACAAGCACTTTGTTGATGTACACATGTTAAAAAGGACTTAACTAGGATTTCTTAATTTAAGTATCAATACTTTTTTATGTTGTTTTATTAATAAATGTCGTAGGAATTTTTTTCTTTTTTTTGTTGTTGTTAATTTTGTTATCTATAAAGAGATAGCTCAAATTAGGAAAATTATTTTGATAGATAGATATATAGATACACAGAAAAACACACAAACCGTAAGGATAAAAATCAAATAAACCATGTCTTTTTGAAAATTGTAGATTAGGATTTTGTTTTTTTCAAAGAAAAATTGCTTAAATAATATTATAAAAGTATATGTCTATGTAAGAAAATGTATGTTTATAGGTTAATGCTACAATTCCAAAGCTGAAATATCTAGAAACCTCAAATTTAGCAAATGCATTTACTAAAGTTTCGAGTGCACTATTCGGCCTTAATTTTATGCATTTATTTATTTAAGAAATTATTTTGCCCCATCCCTAAGGGCTGTGGAAGAGTTTAGGGAAGTTCAGTCGCTGAAATTATCATTAGAATCTAACTTAAAGTATGAAGCCAATATTTATTATTGCAAATTTAGGCTATGTCCAGTACAAGTGAAGTATACACTGCGATACAAACTAATTTTACTTCAACTACAGGAATGATTGCTAATTTCCTTTAGATGAAATGCAAGGTCAACTCTAGATCCGAGGTGGATACTGAATTTAGAAGAAAAAATTCTAGATTAATAGTTGAAATCAGCAGGGATTTTCAAGATTGCTGTTGAGTGTCTATCGTGCCGCACTTCTCTTGACATTTCTGAAAAACTTACTGCTTCTGAAATGGACTTAAGTGACTCCTTTAGGAAGATCTGAAACTCTTTGTTCTTCTATGAACGTCACTGAACGATTCAAGTCTAATGAAACCATTTCAGAAGTAAATATTTTACTTTACGAATATTTAAAGCTTAGCTTTAAAGAACATAGGATTTAATGTACTTAAGAAAAAGTTCTCTACGTCTGTTTATATACTTAGGTCGCATCTTAAAACGTTTGCAAATAGTTTATTATTATGTAATAAAAACTTGCATAATGAATAGTCGTTACCATAGAAACAATTCTATGACTGAATTAATATTTTAATATGACTAATTTCAATGTATTAAGTAAAGAAATTGGTCTATCAAACTTGATCCGTGCTATAATGACAATTTGCAATTCTCATAAGTTAAACGAAAAAATAAAAAAAAAAAGCTTTTGAAAATATATATTTATTAATATGCTATATTTATTCTTTATTTTAAGAAGTTTTTATCAAAATTTAATGTTATATTTTTCTTTTACATTACAGTAGAAGTTGAATTAACGTATAGATTAAACTTATTTCTAGAATAAAATAATCGTCTTGAAGTAAATGAAGTTTCAAAGTGTAGTCTACATTAATCTACCAAAAATACATATTTTAATATCGCCTTCTCTTTAGTACCACTCCTAACAGCTAGGCTTTCTATCAACGAACAACAGCAGTTGCCATTTATCATCCAAAAAATACTGATTCAGAGTTTGTTGGTTTGGCTCTCAACTAACATAGGCCTATTACATCCCAAAGTTATTCGGTAGATTCCAGTCAGTTACGTTCTAGATTTCACAATAACAACTAAAAGATTGAGGAATCATAATATAATCGTTATGTTGTATTATAATTATTATATATATATAATGATTATACATATAAATCGCTTTATGCTAAAATTAACTTCTTTTTTTTTTATTTTCGCGATAATAATAAAAGTTTTAAGCATTTCTAATTAAAAACAACAACAACAAAATTCTTTGTTTAAAATGAGCTCATTAATGAAATTCATTATAAGTTTTTATTATTTTTTATAGAAGAAATCCAATTTGTGCTCATGCTGGATTTGAGGCTGTCGACGTCGTTCGAATAAAAGCGTCCCAATTCAACTCAATAAAGTGCGAACCTTTTGAGTCTAAATGCTAACAACACAATAAATAATAATCGTCGATCAATACCGGGGGATGTGATTTATGCCACCCCTCTCGGAATCCCAGTGCAACCCCCGCAATGAATGTCGAATGAGATCTCCCCCTCCATTGCAATGACGAAGTGCTATATCAAACATCACGTGACGGGGAACGCTTAAGGCTGATTTAATTTCTGCTTCGCTAGAGAGACAAGAACGGAGTTGGAAATGGCAGCGCTGCGACAGTAATGGTTCCCTAATAGAAAGGACGCCAACCTCCAACAACAACCTTCCAATGTTCGCATTAAATTATTCCGTCACGTAAACTTATCAAAAATACGAACATTTGACAAAGAAATGCAAAAGTCTAAGGAAGAAATACGGAAAGTAAAAACATAAAATTAAAGAGTTTTATCGAGACTGTTACAATGGTTATTATGAATCATATTCAGAGTCCTAAGGGATACCAAAACTCGGAAACTGACTTGACTGTGATGAATGTTGCAGGTGATCTTGAAACTGTCCGAATAATGCCATTCCCGTACAGTCCATTGCAAATGTCTGTCGAGTTCTGCTGGAAACCTAACGATATGGTAGATATTTACATTGTTTCTAATGTAGCAACACATTAGTGAGTTAGCTCTCTATACTATTATTATTGTAACGAGTTTCTTGTAAAATTCTATTCCTTCTTGTGATGATTTCAATTCCTACATATCAGTGGCCCTCACCCAGTCTACCACGAGACTTTTGTCGACTGAGGCAACATTTCAAAGAAAAATGATTTAAATTTACTCACGAAACCGGTTACTAGTAATTTCCCCCAGTATATTCTTTAATTCGTAAACCAATAAACTTGGGCAATGTATCGAAGAAGCAGAGAAGGATAGTGAACAGTAAACGACACTGTCTACAAGTATATATACTTTCAATCATAAATTTTAGTTCTTTATTTTAATTAGAGATTTTTATGTGGTTCCAAAGCTTTTCAGTCCTCATATTCCTTGTCATTAAGTGAACTTCTCGTTGTCTTTATTCAATTTGAAAGGCGATGAAATGTAGAGTTATTTTCCAGACAGCAGCTTCAAATTGTCAGCCAATGAATGCTCTGATCTTAAGATGGTAGTTTACTTACAGTTGAGTTCATTTCAGAAAAA
This sequence comes from Thereuonema tuberculata, assembly GCA_023159025.1. Classification (NCBI taxonomy): domain Eukaryota; kingdom Metazoa; phylum Arthropoda; class Chilopoda; order Scutigeromorpha; family Scutigeridae; genus Thereuonema; species Thereuonema tuberculata. The sequence continues at coordinate 198,919,238 of JAFIDM010009631.1, forward strand.
CTTCCTTATTTGGCAAATTATGATCACTTACTTTCCCCTGGAAATCTTGATCTCAAACATAGAAATGGCGTCTCTGTGCAGTGACAAGATATTGTCAGTACGCGAGAGAAGACATTACACAAATTAAATTTATAATTTGGAACGCTTTACAATATTTCAAGAGTCAGAGTGATGAAATATGTATTTCTAAAGCACTGGATAGAACGGTACTGCAACAAATTTGTCCGCTTAGACGGTGAAGAGAATTGTTTGCGAACGGTCTTTCAGCAAACAATCGTTTCCACTGCCGGGAATTCGTTCACCACTGCGACATGAAGCGGATTCGTGTAAAGATGGACAATTTTGACTTACATATTGTTAGAGCCACTAGCAGTGAAATTATTCGTTTTTAGAATTAATACCTGATATCATTCATTCGAAGCTTAAGTCAAAGATTGAATTCAACGGAAGCAAAACATCTTTGCACTGGGAATGAAGTATGGAGGAATTAATATGAGGAAATTCTACATCGGCATAACATAGCCAAGCCAAATTATTAAAAAATTATAAAATATTTAAATAATAACAAAAATATAAAAATATATTCGTAACTATAGAAAATATAAAAACCAGAATGTTTTCATTATGTTTAGATTCAGTTACGAAGTTGCGCAATACATGTCGCTGTTGTAGCCTGAAAATATCAATCTATGAGCATATTACGTCATAGAAAGTTTTCTTTCACGGACTTTAGCCGTGGTTATAATATTAAAAATAAAATAGATCTTCGTGAGTTGACCAAGGCCCAGTTTGCTTCTTGGTTGAATAATAAAATGATAGCACTTCGGTTTTTTTTTTGTTTTGTTTGCTTTTACTTACACCTTTTATTAGGAATATTTCAATTGTTTACCAACTCCCACTGATAAGCACCTTCTGAAAGTAAAGTGCACCCTAAGGTTGGAAATGTCTTATCTAAATTGCCAAAAATTGAGAATCACTGCTCTAACATTGCATTTGTTATAATTTCGGAGATATTTGAAATATATATATATATATTGGTCTCTTTAATTTATAACATTTCTAATTGATACAACTTATTTATTTAAAATTCATGACATTAATAAGGTGTATCAATTAGAAATGAACTTTAAATTCAATTAAATAAAGTTACACCTCAAAAAAAAAAAAAAAAAAAAAAAAAGAATATTCAGTAAAACTTTTAATAATTGCTGTTGAATTTCAGTGTTTCTATTGACACAGAAATACAAGATTTGAGTAGGATGACACAAAATATTCTCAGGAAATTGAAAATTCAATTCACCACTTAAAAAATGTGACAGACAAATTGTGCAATTCTTCATCAGGCTCAAATTCCAATTAAAACAGTCTCGGGAATTTGATGAGGTTATTATTATTAAAAATTAGGGCTTAATTATTAAACATATTCAATTAATTTAAAACATACGCATTAATTCAATTCAATTCAAAATACAAATAAAACTTAGAATCATTAAGTTAAATTTGAATATGATTTAGTCTTTGATAATAAACATTTCAATTGATACAGCATCATTCTCAAAAAATAAAAAGAGAATTAACAATCCAATAAATATCATTAGTATGTAATAAAAGAATAATTTCTTATTTAACTCAATTAATTGTTTTTGCTCTTCGTTCATCAACAAAGTGTAAAAAAATGAATCATTAAACGAGCCACAAAAAAAAAAAAGAAGAAAGTCGTGAGTTATGGATTACTACTTCCATGTATGCTCAGCGACATCTATTGCAAAGCATTGTAACTATTCTCTACATTTCTGCAAATGAAAGAAGAAAACAAGATTTTTTTTTATTATTCTTTGCATCTTTAACGTACCTGTACTTTATTATTACTTTTATATTATTCATATTTTTTTTTATAAATATAAGTCAAAAGTTAATTCGAACAAGGAAAAGAAAATGCCCGGGCGAGGAAAACGAACTACGTTCCTGTCGTTTTTCGCTCGGTGACAATTCTCTTCACCGACAAATGAGGCAAGTTTATAAGGGACGTCGGGGAAGTTACGCGTACTTTTTATTTTTTGAACGATCACATAAATACTGTTCTTAACATATTTTTGAGAACGAATACAGAGGTCGAAAGATTAATCTACTAGGAGCAATTTAAAAGTTACATAATTTAACTAGAATTTGCCAACGTTTAACTTTCCTAGGATTTATATTGTTTATAACTAGCCTTCAAAAGTCAAAATTTACATTGAACACCATTACCTGACATATTGGAGTAATTATGCGCATCCAATAAATCCCTAAGAAATCGATGTTTTTTGTAAATTAAATTTGTTTTATGCATTTTATTGAGTTTACCTTAAGTAGAGGAAGGATATGCGAATAAATTTACAAATTGTTATTAAAGGTTTATTATTTCACAGAATACCAGCTTACAATTCAAAATATCAAAATAGTAAATTCTTTTTAAACATAAAAGGCTTAAAAAACATAGAAAAAGGCTTTCAGTTAGAGACAAGAACAGTTGTCACAAATGTTTTCAACGTGAACCCATGCACCAAAACTATGCAGTGAAACCATAGTTCGTTTCTCGTCCGAACTCTGTGCAGATGACACATACATCTTCCATTTATTTTCTGGGGCAGAGAATCTGCAATGTCGTCAAATCGTCGCGGATTCCTCGTCGTCACATAATTGATTACTTTTCAATGATTTTAACTGGAGAGAACGGACATTCCTATTCTTCTGCCTCATCAACATCATCTTTTCCTTCTTCACTATTCTTCTTTGCCCTGCTCTTTTCTTTCTTCATACTCTTCATCCCTTTTTTCCAATAGTAAGGCCTTTCGTGGGGTTGCAGTAAGAATCTCAGAAGTTTGCTTAGGTCTATTCTAGGATAGTTGTGCTCAGTCCTGCGTGGAATTACCCCAAAGACATCACTGCTTATTTTTGTCATTTTGTGTTGACTACAGGTGTCTGTGCAACGTAATGCTACCTAAAGCACTGAAACAGAATATCTTCTTGAAATAAAAGTAACAGGTAGAGATGTACCTAAAGCAGATTCATTTCACCCAATTACAAGAAAAATTACAATTTTATAAAATCACTTGCAGCAACGCAATGGCTTCTCTTCTCAATTGAGCACTGTTTCGTAAGTCGGCCGGTATGTAACACCACTTTCCAAATGCATCACTGCATCTGATTGGCAGGTAAAGCTGTGCGCGCCATTACCCAAATTGCGCCACTGCGCCCCGACTTCCCTTAGCAATAGCCAGTCTTACTAGTAATTCAGAAATACGTATTCCATCAACTGACTCTTAAAATAGTGAAAAAAGCCTTCCAAATTATACCCCTAGTTTGGCTGCAGGCCTTACAGTAATCTGTTCTTATGACGCCGCCATATTGCTTTTTTGCGGCAATGAGTTCCAAGATCAACTAAGTGATTCGCTTTTCGCCATATATGGTGATTCTTCTTTCTTTGTGCGTACAATAAAAACAACTGTATTTTACATGAAGAAAAGATATAATACACTAATAATTTTTTAATGTGTATAATTTTTACTAACTGTACAAAATAAGTTAACGCCAGGACTGAAGATACTAGACGGTTCTTTTCACTAGTGAAACCGGTTGTCGCTTTTTAATTGTATATATTTTTAATTTTAATTATGTGTATTGGAGTTAATTTATTTTGTACGAAAGATTAATAGTTTATTAAGGTGTTATACTAAAGTTTTAAATCTGAAATTATGCTGCAACTCAGAGCGATAATAACTTTATTATTAACAGAATCACTTCATGCATTAGATCTATTTAATATTTAGATCTAAATATTAAAACAAAGACATTTTGGAACTGACTTTATCTTAAAAAGTTCAATTTGATGAAGCCTCGTTTTATCATAGGATTGTAGATGTGATATCAGTAAAAATTATTTATTTTATTTCATTTTATTTTATCTACTTATTTTAATTTTCTTTTGTGGATGTTACTTTTAAAGACAGTTCTATTTTCGATAGAACTCAGTTTATTTTCTAAGTTAACATTGCTGCTATGTTACGTAATATATTTTCCTTGATTTGAGGTTGCTTTTTTAATGTCCAATTGTAGGCCTATATTCCATTTACGGTTATATCAGATTTCAGATCAGAAATTCATAATTATTTCTTCAAAGTAAATAATAAAGTATTAAATCAAAACATTCAGTTTAGAAGCTTCATAAAAGCAATTAAATACACATACCTGAGTCTGCGTCTTTCCATTTTCTTAAAAATACATCTTTGTTTCAAAAAATATCACCTACCTGAAAAGAAAGAAAATAAAATTATTAAAAATATAAATATAATATTTATGTAATATAATTTTACGCCATTGCAAAAGAACGACACTCTATAGTTCGATTTACAGTAGAGACCCTCTTAACCGGCCTCGGATCAACCGGCCATCGGTTTAACTGGCCGCCCACCTGCTGCAGTGTGACTCATCCGGTTTCAATCATAGATTTCTCTAAGTAATTGTTTTTCTTTAACTGTACAGAACTTTTACAGTTTTCTTTTATTACTTTAGCAAATGTGTTTGTTTTGTAAATTTATATCTAGGACGAAAGAAAGTTTCGTTTTTGGTTATTGTGATATGTGCTTCTGACAACAAGTATATGTAACTTGTACGTACAGTAAGTATATAAATTTTTATTTCGTAAAACTACATAATCTTTGCTTCTTTTATTGGTCTTTTTCATATAATTAAACAGTAGAAGTACTTTAATTCAGTTAAAGCTAATTTAAATGTATTTCGGTTCAACCAGCCATTTGTCAACCGGTCTAGGGTCCGGTCTCAAGTTGAAAGGTTAAGAGGGAGTCTACTGTATTTTCTTAAAAAAATGTTTCGTGCAACATTAAAATGTAATTTATAGACTATCAATGTAACCAAAGACATGACACAAGATAATCAGAAGACGAGAAACTGTAAAATTAAATTTGTAACAATAGGCCAAATAAAAAGCAATTTTAAGAGCAATGGACTGTTATACAAAATGTATTAGAATTTTTATTAATTTCTTACTTTGTTGGAATCTATTATAAGTTTTTAATGTCTTATTCGCTTCGTATTCATAGAATATTCACGGATATTTCAGAATATACGGATAAAAATAGGAATGTTTTTTAATTATCCGAGAACGAATCATTTTTCCTGTGGCAGTTAATTCCTGCTAAGTCTCATTAGGATTCGCACGTGAAAGTTCGCACAAGAGAATATACGGCGCAAATATGTTTAATCTGGCCAGAACTAAACTGCTGTCAGCAAAGCAAAGCCATCATCATCTCCGTTGGTTGGATTATAAACGATGGCTTCCAACATTGCAGTCCACAGTTTTATGTTCTTCGACAGACACAAAATTTCTCCGGAATCCAAGTACTTGAGCGCATCTGGTCATAACAAATCAACCACAAAGAGTAATAAAACGTTAGGAAACTCATCACTTTCACCCAAATCTCGTATTTGATTCATTTCCTTTCCAGTGTTTGGGATTCTCATGACCCAGTTGTGTTTCCAACAAGTACTGGATATTATGTTCTAAAAATAAGTTTGTTTAAATGCTTTCTGTTTAGAAGAGTTTCTCAAAAATTTAGAAAGTAAGACATTTTCGACGTCTTAAAATGTAAGATAAAAGAATTTTATTAACTAACTATTTTAAATCTCTCTCTCTCTCTCGTTCAAATTCCACTAAGTTTTCAATTGTTTTAATTTCATTAAATACTTTTTCAGTCATATCATGGATGGCATCGCATGCTGTGAAATAGGCAATCAAAAAATTAGAGAATTTTTTTCCCAAAATATCGATTAGTAAAGAGCAAATACAAATAGGAATATTACACAACTCAATCATAGAGTAGGAATTTAGCGTTAAAAAAAAAATCACCAGTTCCTGAATGCATTACTGCTACCTTAGCTTATTAAAGATAACAAGTAATTACATGGTACACTTACATCGAAAAGTATCCAGATAGCTTTAAAAATATTAAGACTCGTGACAGTTAGAGCAGAAAAAGTATTTAAAAGTCTTATAAAAGCTTTATTATCACCACAGGAAGGCTAGACTTCGAATAAAATACTTAGGAGCGGAGTACACGAAGCTTACGTTCAAATTGAGGGTTGTTCAAATCTCCCCTTAACCTACTTTTTTTGTGAACAAGCATTCACCGATCACTTTTGAATCATCAAAATTTAGCAGCCAAATTTTCTTCTGCTAAATCATTCCTCTCTTAGAAAACTACCATCAGCCCTCCGCATAGTTCACCGTTAACAAGATAGTTTGACATCATCTCTGATTGAAGTCCACTCCTGTGGTTTTAACGATGAAATAAATATATTTATTCTACTAGAAGTTCCGAAAATAATGTTAAATACGACTAATTCCTTTGAAGGTTATCGGCTTAACAATTCTTGTCTTCAAGGGAAAAATTAGGCTCACGTATTTGTTTCTTCTTCGTGGAAGCTGCCATTTTCAAAAGTACTTCCGCATATGAAAAGTGATCCGGAAATTACGGTTAAATGTTGTTAACCAATAACGACCACTTTAGAAACATGATACGCTATCAAGAACTCATCAGTGAAGTTTTGTCCAATTCTGTTTGGTGCACGCCAATTTTTATTTGAAGACCTTTGTAGCCTCAATTATGGGTAGTGGCTAATCAACTGATAACCGCTTTAAGCAGATCATTAGTGCACGCCGTCCTTAGTGACTTATAAGGAGATTAATAAAGTTAATTTAATAGTGTTCTTCTTTTCTGATAACCAATTTTTATAGATTCCATCGATTCAGGTAATTTATCCTGAAAATTGATAATGGTCGTAACTCTTATTTTTTTTAATTAAAGTTATATTAGTTTTAATTTAATCTAGAAAAAAGACTTTTTTTATTTACGTGCTTTATACATAATACTTAACTAACAAAATTATAGTTTAAGGATTTTTATTGCACAATTCAACAATTAGTATAGTTACATTTATTTACAAGAGGTGATGTATCGACAGGGGAAATCTCAGAAAAAAATCTTGATGTACATCTGTGAAGCTTCAATCCCCCCCCCCCCCCCCCAATCACGAATTAAAAAAAAAGACACCTTATTTCATTTGTGGTAGGTTTATTCCGAAAAAAAAAATCATTTGTTCCTAAATAATAATAATAAAAAATCCAATTAAAACCATGAGGGGATTAGAATTAATCAATCTTAAATTTAAATTAATCTTAGAATTCTTAAGGGTTCCATAAATTTTAATGGTTTAATAAATTAAATCCATTAATTTTAAGGGTTTAAGTATTAATAATATTAACAAAACTCCAAGAGAAAAGCGTACTATATTATATAAAAGCGTTATTCTGTCTGTCATTGTCGTAAGACTTTAGGTTTTTCCAATTTTGTGACCAAACTAGGTTGGTCATGTAAATGGATAAAATGTAGAGCTTTTTAAGATAAACAAAATGCTACAAAAATCTTTCGTAAAAATTTTTGTTTCCAAGATGGCGCCTTTCAAAGGGTCAAATTTGGACTTTTTCTCAATTTAAACGAAAAGTATAAAAGTTGGAAGAGAACATTATATTGAGAAAATGTTGGTATTTGAAAGTTCTATCGAACGGTATATCAGTCATTAACAAACGTTTCTGCGTTTGGAAGATACATGCAAAAATGAAGTGTTTTTGCGGCAACCCCTCTATGAGTGCCAACGTGCAATACAACAAAGTTAAGCGGAGAAGCCCACAACGAGCTGGGAAGTTGTGTATTCTCCGATCTCCGTATTAATTTGCTAAATAAATAAAGTTTTTTTTTTTTTTATGCTATATATGCAAGGGTTCCGGAGCGAAGTGATGATACCCGTCTGGTTAGTATAGAAAAGAATAAAAGGTAACATTAAAAAAAAATAGCTAAATATGCTTTATTTTATTTTAATAAAGTACAATACTTACAATAAAATAAAAGTTAAGGAGAATACTAATTACATATTTCTAATCGTATATTACTTTTCTGCCAAATATTCATAACATAACCGAAAAAAAATACATTATCTTAAAGAAAGATGGAAAGAAAAGCAGATAATAAAAGAAAGAAATGGAAAAAACAATATCTCTGCCGCGCATCCACCGCGATAAGTGCATTTTCCAAAAATTAAAAATGTTTAAAACTACGTTTACAATTTTGAGGTCAAAATTTAAGCCCTGCCCCCTAAAAACTCGTGAAGAGTCCTTTTTTATTACTTATTTGTAGTGAAACCAATGCTCTAAAAGCTCTAAAAAGCTGTAAAAACAACGTCAGGATAAAGTTTTGAAGATATAAAAAACGCCAAAAAGTGGAAATTTCTATCGCCTACCATTTTGAAACGGGTGATCCGATTTAGCTTAAATACAATACCAGCCGAGTAAAGGCCCGCCCCCTTAACACCCGAGAACAGATTTCGACTTTTTTGTTACTTATTTATAGCTAAACCAATGCCCTAAAAGATCTAAAAAGTTTGGGGCAAAAGCTCTAAAACAACTATGACTATAAGGGTTTGAAGATAAAAAAAAATCGCCAAAAAGTGGAAACATATATATATCGTGGGAAGAATTTGAATGGCATATACAGTCGAACCTCCATATATCGAAGTAGCAAATTGCCAGAAAAAAATTCGATATGTAGAAATTTCGATATACAGAATTTTATCATAATTACTCGTAAAACATTAAAATTATACCTAATTTTCGTATACGAAACTCAATTTCTAATTTATATGCGAATCACATTAAATGTAAGTTAATAAATTTTCATATTAATTCATTTTTTAATTGTATTGAGTACTACCTACCTTTTAATAAAACAATAATCCAGGTTACAATGATCACAGTTAATTTTTTTTTTTAAACTTCGATTATCTTGCTGAACAGCCAGTTTTGCGGAAAGTTTATCAAAGAAATGTTCGCATTTATTCAGTCCACTAAAAACTTCATCAGGAACCTTTTTCGCGAATTAAAGTCCACGACGCATTGTTTCAAACGCTTCTCGCATTTCTTTTTTCGATGGCTTGGAAATGTTTTCAGATTCATTTACTTCCTCTGGTTCTTCGATTTCTTTTTCAGTTTCATGAAACCAATTCAGTACGTCTTCGTCTGTAGGATAATCAGCAACGGCATTCCAATTTTTTATAATAGTAGACACTGTGCTTGCGGAAATACTAAAGTTAGCTGAAATATCTTTTTTGCGCATTTCGCTATCTACATTCTTCAGCAATTCAACTTTATCCACACTTTTATCCCAATAAGTCTTGAAAAATTTTTTCGATATTGTGACAATACTCATATGTCGATTTATTATAACTATTAAAATATTAG
>JAFIDM010009631.1:198928596-199011137 GCA_023159025.1 Thereuonema tuberculata
TGTGACAATACTCATATGTCGATTTATTATAACTATTAAAATATTAGAATATTAATATTATTATCATTGTAAAGACAAAAGAAATGTCAATTAAGAAAAATAATTTCAAAGTAATTATTTTGTAAAAGCTAATGGCGAAAGACTTCGTTAGGGACAGTTTTAATTATTGTCAGTGATTTTTATTTTAGTTTAGGCTTTAATTTATTTTAATTTAGGATTTTAGGAGATAAATCTTTTAAATGTAACTTATTAGGATTTAATGCAATTTAGTGTTAGAAATTTAGGTGTTTTAAGTAGTTGTGTAATTTAAGATTAGTTGAATTTAAGGATTTTGATAAGGAATTAATTTTCTTTTTGCTTTAATTAAGCTGAGTTTATTTGAGTTTGGAAATTTCCTATTCTTAGGAATTTCCTTGTGGCCATCATTCCATATTTGGAATTGTTGTAAGCATTGTAATTCTATTGGTTAATTAGCATTATCACTCCATGTGAGGTAATAATGAGGTAATCTCCCTTATTTGGGCAGATATGCAATCCTGCTATCCGTATGGTCGGTGCGACGCGTGACGTCACACAGCGGCGCTCTTAAAGTTTATAAAACGGGGTGTTCGAGGAAAATCTCTCTCTCTCGCCGCAGTTTTGCTCTCTTAACCTTTGTTACAATGCATCCGGCCTCGTCGATCGCCACGGACGATGTATTGGCAGCCGAGTCTCAAATTCTCGATGCGTTTGTTAGAAATAGGGTGTGTTAAGTCAAGTTATCTTTAGCTAGAATAGGCAACCCGTGGATAGCCTACAATTTCTACAATTTATTTGAGCGAAACATTACTGAAATCAATTTGCAAGATAAAGCTTGCAAATTCTGTGTTCAATGCACGTGTACACCCGTGCAGGATTCCCCAAGTTACTTAGTGCTTCGTAAGTGAAAATTTGTGCTTCGTAATTTAGTTATTTAGTGCTTCGTAAGTGAAATTTCGGTGCGTCGTAATTTAACTTTATGCTTTAAGAAGTTATAAGCCATAGCTTCGCCGAAAGTATTATTCTGGCAGTGTTGTGTCATGTTATTATTTTGCTGTGTCGAATAAAATGGTTAAGTTTGATTAATGTGGTGAATGCGTTGTGCTTCTTTGTGCGTGAACGTGAAGTGTGGCTCCCCCACGCTCCGAATGGATTGGATTAGCCAGGGCATACCATGTAACGACTTTGGAGGGGGTAGATAGAAAATTCACCGAACGGACTTTTCGGTTGGCGCCCAACAAAATACCCGAACAACCCCTGAAGGACTAAAATTATCGCGTGGTACCGTTACAATATATAGAGATTTTTTCGATATGTAGAAACAGTTTTTCTATGTAATGAACATGGAGATTTGCTAAGAGTTCGATATATAGAAAATTTCGATATAAGGAAGTTCGATATATGGAGGTTCGACTGTATATATATTCGTGATCTAGGATCCCTGATCGGCGTTTATCACAAGGTCCAGGGCTCGTCTGCTCAGGTAGGGGAGAATATAATAGTGTATTTTTCCTTTGGAAAATACACTAAAAGAAAGAAACAGGTCTTCTCTCAATTGAATCTGTTTTCAAGTTGAATGTGATGGATGTCAGGAATGATCTCAAAATTTAATGCAGATTTTGTTGCAGTAGGATGGCATAGGGCTTTTTCTAAGCAAACATGGTAATTTACAAAGAGACATCAATGCCGGAATAGTTTGATGAAATGACTTTCTCGAACGCCTGATCTTAATCCAATACAGCATTGAGGGATGAATTGACATTGCCAATTGCATCACAGGCTAGCTTGCTCAACATTAATAAGAGGGGCTCAGTGATAGAATAGTGACAATTCTTATAGTACCGTTTATAGTACCCCACCAGCCAGCTTATTTCCTTTTTTTTTTTTTTTTGGTTGTTGCTTAATAATGGAACTTCCGCCCCCCAAGGCGTTGCTACGCCACTGCCTTCAGGTCTTAAAGTAAAGACATTCCGGAAACTTTATTTTGATCAAAACAGTTCAATTCAAAATTTTATTTTTTTATTTCTTATTGATTGATTTTCTGCACGTTAATTTGTTTTTCATCATATATTTAAATTAACCATTGAAATTCAGGCCCAATGACCAATCACCTTAATTGTTGTAAGTTTGACCTTTAGTTTTACATAATTAGAAAGTTCGCTGTTGGCACAATCAGAATATTTTTTTTTTATTAAAAAAAAAAAATTAAAAAATTATAAAACAATAAAGAGCTACAATATAGGCTGTTCGCGCTTAATGATTATTCATTAATAGTGGTTGCGTGGTCAAATGATAGTAGAACGCACTTAAGAATTCTCAGTATTTATGCGGCTTCGCTGGCGAATGGCGAAATTTTGTCACACCATATTATCTACGCCATCCATACGACGTAGAAAATGTTGCAAAACTTGAGCGTGGATTAAAAGACTTATCTTGTTACAAAACAATTTTTAAAAAAATCTTTCCTTTTGCGGCAAAAAATTAACGGTCGATGTAATAATGATAGAAACACAACTAGGCCCGTCTGAAATTCCATTGCAAATTGTAAGGGTATATGTAAAAAATAATTAGTAATCTGAGAAATAAATACAAATATGAATAATAAAAGTGAATTTTCACATTTTTATAATAGTAGTTTCGCAGTGTTACGAGCCCGTTAAACATTTTCCTCATGATTTTCTTTGAGTTTATGGTCCACTGTAAGTGGTCATTTTTAGCCTCAGTGAGGACGGCCTGTATTTCGATATCAGGTTTCACTGATCTATCTACGATCCTAGATTTTCTTTTTTTAAATATTAAGGACACTTTACTGAGGGCTTACACTCTTTAACCTTAATAAATAAAATATGAACGGACCGAAATATTTTGAATTCCATAGTTAAAGATTTTTAATTGCTTTACTACTACTAAAGAAAGTTTTTCATAGAAGGAAATGAGTACAACTCTTAATAATCTTAATCTTCAACAACTGTTGATCGTAATCCATAGGCAGAAATTATTCAAAATATAACAAAACAAATCGATTAATAAGTAAAAATGATAGTTAAAAAAATATTAATTTAATATTTGAATTTACAATAATTATAAAATAGACAGTCCCCGACTTACGATCCAAATTTCCAAATTATAAAAAATCGAACATTTAAAAAAAAATGGAATATTTTTATTATTCTTCGAATATTTTTTATAGAGAACTTGGATGTATGTAGAACATGTTTAAATCATATATAAACTTGATATGTCAACATGTACTTATAGAGCATTGTCGTAGTGCCAATGTTCTTCTCTTTCCACTTCATCAAAACAGTTTAGTCAATGTTTACTAGAACTAGATGGCGTTGGTGGAAGCAAGTCTCTGTTCTCTTGGTAACAGTCGTCACTAGTGTTTATACTCGTACAAAACAGCCGTAGCAAGTGTGTTCGTTTGAAAGTATTTCTTCAATATATCTTAGGTCTACATACATAAAATTATTGTACTTAAAATTTATTTGTTAATTTCATGAGTTAATGAGCTTATATATATACAGCATTTTTGACTTATGACCAAATTCAACTTACGACCAAGCTGTCGGAATGAACCAGTCCGCAAGTCGGGGACTATTTGTATAGGTACACACAAGGTGATATAAGGAATTACAACAATTTGCAATATTTCATTAACCCCTGATATATTTTCTTTCTGTTATCAACTTGAAATACGTCGTGACAGTACGACAACTTAATAATGGATGGCATTCAAACTGAAAAAAAATAAAATAATGATAAAACCAATCTTTTTTATAGACAGAAAAGCAAGACAGTTGTCAATACTTTGCCGCTTTTGCCACTTGTTGTTGTCTTCTGTACAAGTATTGGACTTTTAATGGCATCTTGTCGAGCTAAAAAAAAAAGGCCTGATATTTTTCGGCAGAAACCGTATGACATTTTGGTTTCCGTTGTCAAGGCAACGATAGTAATGAAACAGCTGAAAACGATATTTGCCGTCGGCAGTGAACGAAGCTCGCTCTAAACCGGAAAAAGCTGTTCGGGCACCAAAATCAAATTTTCAAGATTAATATCGAACATTACAAAATTGTAACTGATAACAGGAATTCAATTTATAACATGAAGTTATATCAAAACGGCAGATATTATGGTCATTATAATATGTTTACGTTTAAGCATTGCATTTATTGGGAAAGGGTCTTTACGATTGATTATAAAAGATATTTATTTAAACAGTATCGTTTATTTTAGGAAATTACGTAGTAAATCCTGTGAAACAATCCACAAATAACAGCTAATGAAATTAAATAAAGAAAAAAAAAAATAAGCCGTATTTTTCTTTGAAATCTTGAAGTTCAAAGTTGAGAGATGGATAATAGCCAAATTTTATAACAATTTTTTTACTAGATTGTTTTCATTTAGTTTACTGGTTAGTTTTAATTCAAAGTAATACGTATTGCATTTCTCTGTGATACTATATTTGGGTAACGATTATCTATTCCGGGAAACCTATTAGTTTGCCATCGATTTATATTTGCAACTTTGGTAAGGTTTTTGAAATTACTGGGCTCTAGCCTGTTCGGGCTGTTAATTTATTCAAGAGAATGGAGGCTAATAAAATTTTTTTAATTTTAGTTTTTATTTGAGAATTTAACAACAACATAAGAAAAATGAACTATAGTGAAAAGATTCCCCGGAATATTGCAAATGCATCGTAATCTAGCTTTAATGGCAAGAAATCGGAATCTCTCGGCAAAGTGTTGAGCCAAAAGCCTTGTTTTGTTTGTGCTATTTATTATGAAAACATTGTTACAGCTGGTGCAGTCAACATGCCACTTGCATTTCTAAACAAAAATTGTTTTCAATGAGAGTAGATTTGGTCTAAAATCCAATTAAATTGTTGTGCAATTGGGAGAGAATAAGGAACGCGCATCATCTCGCAATAACAGAGTTAATTTATGATGAAAGACAGGACCTAGTCTTGGATTACTCAAATCTTAAATATTCATGAGTTCGTTTCGACGCTACATACAGTTTTGCAGAGATGCAATCCTCAGTAACTACACGACCTAAATAGCTTAAGGTAACTGGTATATTTCCTAACTTAAAATGTAAATGAAAGATCTAAAGCAAGATCCATAAACCTAAATTCCATCGAACCTTGAAAGGAAAATTTAGGGATAACATATGACACCTCAACCTTTTCAGTCAGTCTCTGAGTAACATTAGCTTTTTTAAAATAATGCACTGGTTTCAAATATTTAGAATACAAGAACATCATACTCCACATTGCCATCATACGAATACTGTTTTTGGATCTCGGAATCAATGGTATTCAAATAAATTTATTATATTTTTAACATGATATAATAGTAATATACTAAAAACAAAAAAAAGGTAAAACGGTCTTCTAAAACGAAAAAAAAATAAAATATAATAAGTGAATATAATTTTGTGCTAAAGCGTAAATTTATGGGCGACCCATAACAATGTAAACAATTGAAAAATAATAATAATAAATGGAATACATAACATAAGGAAAAAAAATAGGAAAATAAGAAAAACAAAAAACAATCCACGCGGACATTGAGAAAAAAAGAAAGATATACCGGTTTGACCCGACAACATTCAATATATGAATCCGAAGTCTTATCCATCAAGCTATAGCTGACAACTGAAATGAGATTGTTGCATTTCTAACATTTAAACTAAGAGCGGAAATTCAATGAAAACAATGCCAAATATCTCTAACGTGGGAGGGGGGGGGGCATTGGTCCTTGAAAATACCCTATTCCTACGTTGTTTGGGCCTCTGAACAGGATGGAGAAGTTCGTTGGTCGATCCAACCTTTCGTTCGGGAGTTTTTAGGAGGGTACAACGACAAATTTCTTGAACATGAGGGTGGCGTTGACCTCTGAAAATACTTCATTCCTACAGTGTTTGGGCCTCTGAACACGATAATGAAATCTGTTTGTCGATCCGATATTCCGTTCGGGAGTTGTTACGGTGGACAGATACGGACGGTCGGAGCGGACAAACGCTACAGCTACCGTTTTTTGGTCGCTAAAAATCTAATTGAAAAGACGAATCTCAGTAAATATCCTACGAATATCTCAATAAATGTAATACAACGATTAAAAATACTGCAGCAGGATAAAAATGATATCTAGTCATTTTCCTTTTAGTGTTTTAGTCTGCAGTATTAATAAGCGCTATATTGTTAAGAGAATTTTCAGATATCAAGTTGGCTAGCAATTTACATCAGCGCGGAAGGATTTGGCTGTGGCTATTTAGTAATGTAACCTTCCCTGGAGGGTTGGTCTCTTTATGTCACAGCTTATAAAAGGGTAGTTAACCGAAATCATTACCTTTTTCAACTTCAAAATGCGCCGTAAAACTAGTTATCAAACACTGTACATTAAATCCTATTGAAATGTGATTCCTTCATCAATTTCCACACCCGTGAATCTGTGATTTACAGTCAAACGAAGCCGTATTTCCCTAAACGAAGTGGTGTCATTTCAATCACAAATGCTTTATAGTCAAACAAGTAAATATCTACTAATCCAATTGAATGGAGAAAATATTGATTCGTTATCAAATTATTACCGATCGATACAACAGGTAGATATCACCTCAGTTCTATCTATCAGTTATTCACAATGAATCAACGAAACTTACTTAGCGGAGAAAAATCAAGGAATAAGCAATAAGAGTTTTTATCTTACTTTTCTAAGAAACTGGAGTCATCAAATCAGTCAGTTTGTATCCCCTCCCAAATGACCTCTGAATTCATAGATGGAATTTCTTGAAACATAGTTAAGGACTGGAGACCATCTAAATTTTATATCTCAAGACTTTCCCGAGGGGTCCTATTCGATAAATTAATGCGAGAAAGTGAAAAATTCCCTTCCAAAAGTTGAAGAAACAAAACAATGATGTGTAACAATGAGTATCCTTCATAAACGGGATTTACTTACTTGTTAATAATTTTAGACAAGTAAATAATTTTGATTAAATTAAGTTTTCAGAAACGAAAAAATACTAATCTATGTATTCAGAAGAGATCATAATTTAAACTTAAATTCAGCTTTTATTAGGTTTCACGACTTTAAAAAAATAACTAAAAGAAATTTTAAAAAATAACATGATAAGGAAATTAGTTAAATCTTTAAAAATATATTTCATTGAAAAATGTAAAACACATAATTCTATCAATTCTTGTTTATTCAACGATATTTCGTCTTCTTTTACAAAAGACTTCATCAGATTATTTATTCGAGGACAAGAAAATTCCATTCCCTTTCCTCTACAGAATTCGTTAATTTCTAAGTAATACTTTTCAATGGATGTTATTTATTGAAAGTAAATAGATTGAATTATTATTGTAATACATGTAAGTATTAGGTTTTAATGTATTGTTACATTGAAAAGTATTACTTAGAAATTAACGAATTCTGTAGAGGAAAGGGAAAGGAATTTTCTTGTCCTCGAATAAATAACCTGATGAAATCTTCTATAAAAGAAGACGAAATATCGTTGAATAAAGAAGAATTGATAGAATTATGTGTTTTGGTTAAATCTTGTCTGTTTTTTGTTTTTTTAATTAAACATTTTTCGAATTATCTTATTTCCGAGTTAGTATTATAAAGTAGGCAGGCATAAAAAAAATTTGAAAAATCATATTATTATCAACTATCAACTACAAAGTAAATATTTCCTTATAAACTACATTTTTTGTAAAAACAGCATCAGATCCTTCTGTCAGATGTCCTTGATCTATTCGGTCAAGAATTTTGATTTTAACGTCGCAAGCACGACGTGCTCGAGAAATAGCAACATATAACTGTCCATAACTAAAAACAGGCTCTGGTAAATAAATACCAACCATATCTAAAGTTTGTCCTTGTAAATAAATTTTACTAAAAATAAGAATGGAATAATTATTATTTATCACCCATAACGCCGAAAGACATTTAAAACTCACCTTTGCAATCTAAATACTGCGCTAACTTGTGAACGAAGCTTCTACGGCAAAAATGGTTTTGAGTTTCGAAATCAGCGTAAATAACTGAGTAAGTATGCCAAATTTCATTAAAATGGGTGCAATGGTATCAAAATTATTTAGTTTTGAACGTATGTTTTGTTAGAATTTCAGTTGTTAGGTCAGTTCCCAAGGATAAAATTTCATGGAAACAAGATGGAATGACAAAATGAACTAATATTTCATCCAATTTGAGTACCCTTGATTCAATGGTACCATTGAGAACCCTTCGATCTATCTTAATAGCTTCATTATATCGAGTTACAGACAGACAGACAGACAGACGAACTTAGCCAATTATATAAGTTGATAAATATTATGCAAAACAAATAAAGCAAGTTTAATAATAAATCTAATAAATAAAAATCATTAGAAAATTAATTATTTAAATGAATTCTTTCAGATTTTTAAGTAATAATAATAATGATAGTAATAATAACAACACTTGGCAATATGTGCTTTGGTCCTTGACCCGCCATATTGTCTTTGCTGGGGAAACCCATGGTTTGAAACTTTTACAAAATAATAATAATAATAATAATAATAATAGTAATAATTAAATAGCCTCTTAATCTCTGACAATTACAAGAAAATCTAGATACAAGATCTAATTTGGATTGTAGCATGCCTATGAATATCCTCTGTTCTGAGTAGATATATTGTGGATGAAGATCACTGATCAGATAGAGGCAAAGCCTGCTTAAAAAAAATAGTGGTATTGAGTATGTTCTGTAAAGATCAAGTAATAATAAATGTTAGAAAATCTTATTAGTTAAATATTCTGATAGGTAAAAATAGCATCCTTAAGTTTCATCAATAGAATGGTATCTGATGCTGGATCTAGTCTAATAGATAATAAATCTAGATGTTAGTTGACAGAAAAGAAAAAAAAAACAGAAATCCATGCACATAACAGACGATATAAGTGTTTAACCAGATCTGCAAAATCTCAATGAGCAATCTTTCTCAAGGTTTTTGTTTAGTAAGTAGTCCTTGCGTCCATCGCAGCTGTTGAAAGTCATGCTTGGAATTCAACAAAGCATGGAATACATGTTATACGACTAATGGTGGTCAACGAAGTCCTTTCTAAAATGCAGGCATAGGAAATGTATGCAGCTCTATAATAAATGTTATGGATTGAATTTGGACCAGTCAAATAATCTCAGTAGGTAAAGTCAGCAAAATCAGAACGAGAAACTAATCTGTAAATGTTACATGACATACACTTATAGAATAGAGGGTGAAACGGTTTTCTCAAGAAATCACACCTATTATATACTGTAATGCTTTTATCTCATATGCATTGGACGTGTCTCTTCATTTTACTGTTTTTGGTTTTGATTTAAGCTTTGTAATGTTAAGGAAAGTCACTCTTGCTAAATGTTGATCCTATATGGTGTTAATACAAAATTAGAAGGGCTACAAACACAAAACAAAATATCTAGAAAGAAATGTAAATGGCAAGTTTGGGAATCTATATTACTAAAATCTTTTATTTCTCTGTCTGTCCGGCGCAATTGTTAATTTTCTGTGAAATGTTCGCAACGGGAATCGAACCTGCAACCTTTTGATCCGAAGTCAGGCGTCTTATCCATTAGGCCACGGCGACTATATTCAAATTATCGTTTCTTATCACTCCCTTTGTGTGTGTGTGTGTGTGTGTGTGTGTGGCGCAATGAGAGAAGAGCCAGAGGAAAAAAAGAAAATAACTCATTAATTTTAGCCTACTAGATTAAATTTTAAATTTCAATGTTTATTTTTTTAGCTTATATCAACTAAAAGCCGTTTACTCTATCTCAACTAAAAGCCGTCACATTATTATCCCGTCATTGTTCACGGGGCGTATATGTACTACAGTTGGCCAAACCAGAGGATGACTTTGACCTTGAACGAGACCCATGATCTCTTAATCATTCCAGGACTAAGAGAGAGAAGATTAAAAATGACGACTCTCCGACACAGAAAACCGTTGGAAGCAAAACAACGGAAGTTATTGCTAACGTTACTTCATATTTCGAAAAGGCCTTATGACATGCTTACTTATGGCACATCAGAGAAATTGTTTTCAATCCCAGTGCCGTGAGTAAAACACGAGACGTGAGTAAAAGAATCCCATCTTCGTCTTCGTGTTGTCGATCTCAGGGATGCAATTTCGTCAAAAAACGAATTGGGAAAGGTAGGAGACTGATTTTGAACGATTGAAACGAACGAATGAATAAAAATACATTTTTGAAATTATATTTGATGAGAAATCAGAATAGTTCAAGAAAATAAATATCGTCTTTTTTCCGTAAACTTCAAACTCCCTAAATGTTCACTTTCCCACCATAAACACAGACATATACAATCGATTCAAATTCTACTATTGCGACATCTGGTAGCCACGGTCGTTCTCTGGTTTGGCGGACTATAGTTAGATTTAATACAAAAATTAGTGTTTGGGACTTAAGTACTGCCTTCTATTTTAAGTTTGTAAAGCATGAAAACAATGCACAGGAATATGCTGCCATCTATTGGTAATACTTCAAACTATCTGGAGAATAGACTTTTAATAGAAACATATTTACCCTACTGAAAATATTTCGAGCATGGCATAAAAAGAGATGAGCAAAAAGTTATGGCGAAAACATGAATCAATGTGGCTATATTTTCACGATCTCTGACTTCTGACCTCCATCCAATTTTGGTCACTTTTTCATGCGGAAGCCATAAAAATATTTTCAATTTAGAATTGCAGCTCACGTCTATGATGTTGCATACGATATCATGTATCACTACAATGAATGTGGAAGGCTAATAAAGGAATATTCGCCACTCCGTGCTTCCATCTTAATTTGTATACAATTTCATTGCATCATTTTCTATTGTTTGAAGACTTTTTGCTTGAAAGCAGATTGATGTTCAAAATAAGAACAGAATTCCTTCATCTCCACCATTTCAATTTTAATACTTTTTTTTTTAGGAAAGACATAGTTTCTAAAGTGAATGTGCCATTATAACGATATAAACATCTTCAAAATGATAGAATGCTGCTTTTAGGTTATGTATGGGAAGAAGCTGCATTTTTATCGCTGAAAGACAGATGAAAGTCATGCAGGCTGCTGCGAAGGAATCGAATTTTTGATTTTTCTCTTTTTTAATGTTAATTCTGAAAATTCAATTTGTTTCTCTACTTTATTTGCTTAGAAAGTGGAATTTGATCAATCAATCAACGGTTAACTTGTGATGAAAGATAAGAAATCTCAAGAAAACTGAGATTTCCTACAATCTCATTTATTTCTTGTTCTAGAATCTCATTTATTTTCTTTCTATATTTTATATTTATATTTTTTCTATATTTAAGTCTATCCTTATACTACATAAAAAAGAAGATTCAGTTCTGCTGAAGCAGAATTGTTCTTTTTTTTTGGTTAACCTTCTTTGTAAGAAAGTTAGGCTTGTCAAATCTGTTTGTGTATGTGTGGTTCTCCCTTAGTAATTTTTGAATCTTCTTCAAACCTAGCATACCAAGTTGGAGACCATCTAACTTTTAAAGTTTTAATTTTTTTTTCGTGTGGATACTTGTCGAGAAATTAGCAAAAGAAGAATACCAAAAATTCCCATAGAAAGCACTAGAAGTACAACATTAGATTTCTGTAAATATCTTAAACAAAGGATATTAATCCTCTTAAAATTTGCACGGGCTTGAGATGATTCAATTAATTGGACGCAGATAAGTAATTAAAAATTTACTAATTTAATTATTATTGTTTTTTAAAATGGAAAAAATTATTTTGCATTCAATAGATATTATTAAAAAAACATAAAAAGACCGAGTGGTGGGTGAGGCTTTTCATTTGTATTTCTTTCACAATTAAAAAAAACCCAGCAACTCAAGATATTAAAGAAAAAGTAGCCTATCAGCAACTTCCCGTTTTTTAAGTCTTGTCTTTATTCTTGTAAAATGACTCAACTGCGTCCGTTTGTTATCATTGAAAGAATACATTTCGTTATTCGTGCAACTTCAAAAAAACAAAACAAAACAAAAAAACAAAAAATAAACAAACAGGTGTAGATAACTTTCAGCGAAACAAAAACAAATCTTTCTATAAAATCCTTTCCTTTCTGCACCGTATCTGTACAATGATAGATTTTATTATTATTAATAATAAAACTTTTTACGTGCCGTTAAATCAAATTAAGAAAGCCAACTATATCGACACATAAAAATAAATATTTTTTTTTTTTTTTTTTTTTTACAAATGCCCGGGCTCGTAGCTTGATCAGCTTTCTTTAGGCCACAACTAGGGGCGAGATATGATGCCTTTAACTAGGGTGACCAGATTTTTACATTGGCAAAGCGGGACACCATTGACCGGGGGGGGCGTGTGTAATAGAAAGAAAAAAAAAAACAGAATCTCCAGGTTCAACAACCAAAAGAAAAAAAAAAAAACAACGGAATCTCCAGATTCAACAACCAAAAAAAAAGGAATCTCCAGTTCGACAATCAAACAAAAAAAAGGAATTCCATAACCAAAAAAAAAAAAATCGGGACTTTTTTAAAATGCCGCGGGACGCGGGACAAATTGTTAAAAATCGGGACTGTCCCGCCAAAATCGGGACGTCTGGTCACCCTACTTTAACCGACGAATCGTTGCCCAGGGTACGCCAAGGGAGGCAGCATCAAGTGGCACCCGCAGGAACGGACAGAAGGAGAAACAGAAGAAAAAAAGAAACATCTATGGCACGATCGGGATTCGAACCCTGGTACCGGCACACTGGCCACCAACGGCAGACCGCCGTCTAGACCGCACGGCCACGCCGGCACGGCTAAAAATAAATATTATTTACAATAAAATAACGCGTATATATTCGTTTAGCGATTGTCCGCCAGGGGATAACGTTATTTAAGATTATTCATTGAAGCACTCATGCCTCTGTCATTCTCTGACGACTCCCGATTAGGGAAGAGATTTTTTTAAACTTGTAAGGTAGGGGGTTCATTTTACTTGATAAAGGAACCTAAAATTAGGGGTTCCGAATACGTACGTGTTATTTTATTGTAAATAATACTTATTCTTATGTGTGTCGATATAGTTGGCTTTCTCAATTTATTTTTATTATTTTATTTTTAGCAATTAAATAACTTCATTAAAAAGAAATGTTTTACTCAGAAGAAAAAGTGTTGAGTTGCTATCAAATCTCTGAAGGTTTGATATAGATGATTTAAAAGTTATTTCTTTATTTTGAGTGAATTTCGGTGGTTAAACGTCTAATGAGAACCTAAACATTTGAATCAAATTAAGTCCGGAAGGACTTTTTACAGAAATACAAAGAAAATTAGGTATGATTTAGTCAGTAGCTTTTACTTAAGCCAGAAATAGACGCGGAGAAAGGAAAGTGAAGAGTGGCCTGTAGTTACCTAGGCAACCGTTCATTATTAAAGCTTAGCCGATGGGATAAGCCCACAGGATGTCTAACACCAGTTGGACAGGAATAACAGTAGCGGAACAGTAACTTTAAGAAATACATAGAAACAAAAAAGAAAAGAAAAAGGCAACGTTTCACTAAGAGAGACCTATGATAAAAAACATCCCTTCTGTATTAAATAGAAATTCCTTAGAAGCATCTTCCATTTTAGATACCGTATCGAATGAGTTCAAAAAATTAAAACAATGTATCTTTCTTAAAATGAAAAATTAAAGTAAAAAAAAGTTCCAAAGAACATAAAGTCTACTTTCCTTTTAATGTTATTTCTTAATTTTTTTTTTTTTTTAAAACGGAAAAAAAAAAAAAAAACAAAAAAAAAACAACAAACAACAACCTACATTTGTACTCAAATTATAATTATAATAACTATTAAATACAAACAGTACAAATTATCCATTTTCTGAAAAAGTGAATAAACCATTACTATTTACTTAAACTGCCGCGTATTCATTGTTTAAGACAATTAGAGAATAACAAAAGTAGGATAGATATCCATGTTTAGATTACAATGCTTTTCTAGGGGACTTTTTGAAGCATTCCTCGACCATCAGCAAATGTAAAAGTTAGATCGATGTCTCGAATATTTAAGTTTCAAGAAGATTCGCGCAGTCGTTCAAAACTTGTTAAAGGATGGATGGAAGGGAAAGAAACAGGCACTTCTACTGACTCATTTGACGAGTCTCATTTTGCTATTGTAAAGAAGACTAAAAGAATTTAATTAATTTATATTGAAAAATGTATGTATATCAATGTCAAATTAATAAATAAATAATTAGGATTCATTGTGTGTTCAAAACTATAAATATGAACCCAGGACCAAACACACCAAAATAAAACATAAAGAAACTTTATAAACATACATTACATGTTTCGAAGAGTTAAATCTTCATCATCAGATAAAATACAAGCAGAAACTAGGCCTTTTTACGGACCTAGAACATAATTCTTATCGTACAAACAATCAGATTACATAATCTCATGGACACCTTATTACAAAGTTAAAGACATAGCAATGCCTTAACAGTATAACGTGATATACAATCCAAGCCTCAACTGTAAAGAAACAATCCTTCTTGTTACAAACACAAAACAATTTAGTATAACCATAACAATAATACGTGATCTAGAAACCATAATCTAATACATTTTTAATGGAAACCTCATTATTATAGCAGGTCTTTGTTTTAATAATGACAGATTCAAAAAATTTTCGTATGTAATCGTCCTTCTGCTGGCCAAAAATCACGAGTTTGTCTGTCATTATAATATGTCCAGTGTCCGCTGTAAGGTATGCATAATCCCCTTTTTTAATAGCTCTAGAATGCTCCCCCATACGTTTTACGCGTGGTTTATCCAATATACCTGCATCCAACACCCCCATTTTGACAATCAATACCATAAATGGTATGGAATTTATCCGAATTACCAACACATCTCTTATTAAAATTAATTAAAAGATTGATAGTGTTGTTTGCTTTGTACGCCAATTTAATATCAACTTTGCCTAGAATAGGGGCTAACCAATTATTAATGTCATTATCAAATGGAAGAGAAACATACTTAGAATTTTGATTGTTTACATTCATAACCCTCCTATACCGTTAATGCAACAATGTATTATAATTATAACTAATCCACAAAATAAGATCCCAGAATCTTATTTCTCAAGATAGTTAAGTATTTACAGTTGCTGATATTCCTCTTCTACGACAATCCTACAAAAGACTTTAATAAGTAGTTTCGGTTTACGATCTCCAATTGCGATCATTTATTAAACACTGAAATTCTCTTCCAAACTATCCCATTGCTTCCATATTTGTTTTTAACGTATCTCTAAGAAAGGAAATAACAGTCATAATTCTACTTCGAATGCAAGGTTGATTCTTTACCTCTTTTGTTATTGGTGTTATGCAACATCAAAACCAAGAAGAGAGACTATTTAGAAAAACAGACATTTAGGCACTGACTTTCAAATGAATTTATGATCTATGGATTCTATTCAATTCTTACACTTAATAGTTGGTGATTTAAGAAAATAAAGAAGTATGCATTCAGAAAAATACAGAAAATCGATGGCTTTTCATTTTTATCGTTTTCACGATTTAAAAATAAAAAAAATAAAAAATCAAAGCTTAAGGAAAGTAGGTATTGAGATCTTCGAACTTCTTACATAAAAATCCATTGTTTATCAGCTAAAACAAAAACTTCAAACCTGCTGTATAGTGAATAAGCTTTACTGTAAAGATGGAATTCTTCTATCTTCTTCATTTAAAAGCATTTTTTTGTTTCCTTTAAAGTATTTTTTGAAATTTCTTTGTTTTGTTTTTTTATTATTATTATTTGTGATTTTTTTAAATTAAATAGTGAAATACAAAAATGCTTAAATTTATATTCAAATACTGATAACTAATAGATAATAAACGGTAAAATCTTTTTCCTTTTTCTGAAAAATAAATTAAATCCGCATTATTGACTTAAATTAAGAGCTTTAATTTTAATCAATTTTAACCTCCTGCAAAATATTGGATTACGAAGAAATTCCTATGTTCAGGATAATGAAGTACAGTCGGACCTCTATTTAACGAAACTCTATTTTGCGAATTTCTCTATTTTGCGAACTTTTCTTCGGAACCAAGAACATTTTGCTAATTTCTTAGTAAAATAACCTCCAAATAGCAAAGTGCATTTTCTATTTAACGAACTTTTTCGTGGTATCTACTTTTTTTTTTTCTCCTTGAAATGTTTTTATTATCAATATTCCCTTAGAGGAAATGAAAGAAATGTGGATACAGCTGAGGGAAAAAGAAGAAATTAACGATGATGTGCTGAGTGATGATTGTTATCTTTCACTTGATTTTGAAGTTGAGACCTCGGAAACACTAACTGAATAGGAAATTTTGGACAGTGTGAAAAATAAAAACAATACAGCTATGAATTGCGATGAAGATGATGATGAAAATGGAAATGATCAAGATGCAGAAATCAAAAAACTTTCGTATGATCATTTGAAACAATGCGACGCGGATTACAATTTAAAGAAAATACTGAAGGGGTTTTTGGTGCATTGCAAAGATGCGAGACACATTATGAGCGAATACACTTTTTCAAAAAAAAAACAAAACCTCAGACAAAATTAGTCTGACTCAGACTTTATTAGTAAAATTTAAGTTCGCATGTGGTAATGTATGCTTTATGTCATTAAAATCAATACTTGATTATTGTTTATGTATTTTAAATCTGTTTTATGTAGTTTAAAGTAATTTTAAATGGTGAATCTCTATTTAACGAATTTTCCATATAACGAATTTTCCTTTTTTTTCGGGATTTAGCGACTTCGTTAAATAGAGGTCCGACTGTATTAACAGAAATAGGATAGAAATCCATTGTTGAGATTCCAATGCTTTACTGTCCGAATTGTTGAATATATATTTGATGTATATTCATAAAATTAAATACAAGCAAAAACAATATTGAGTTGCTATCTGGCGAAGAGCCAAAGATGAGTGTTAAGCAACAATGAACTTATAGTGACATGGTTATAAGCATGAACTGGCGGACGATGATGGTTTTCGATTTGTTTGCATCAACAAAATTTATAATTATAAATTATAAATATGTTCGTATAAGGAAGATAATTGGGGAATCGGAATTGAATGAGAAATGCGAACAGGTGAAATGTCTGCCTAGTATGCAGTGGAAGTAATCTGTGTACGATGCAACATATCCTACATATCAGCAGGGCCGTCGCGTGGTTTGTTGGCGCCCGGGGCAAGATTTCGTCAGGCGCCCTACACTTGATATTTGCGCTCCCCCCCCCATCCCAAAAAACTACAACCACAAAAAAAAGGAATTTCCAATTTTTTTTTTATTTTTGCCGTGCCGCGGCGCCCCCCTGGACGCAGCGCCCAGGGCGATCGCCCCGGTCGCCCTGCCCACGCGACGGCTCTGCACATTTCCTACATATATAACTTTCGACTGGAGAAAATCTGGTTTAGCATTCAGGATTTTATAGGGTGCTCCATAAGAATGCATCGAAGGTAATATTATATATACACATTAATTATTGAGCGAAGGAACATTTACTGATAAAGTTGACAGGAAGCTACGAGGATTAATCAAGTAGAGGCTGAAACGTTTGATTTATATTATTAATGAAAAATTTAATGTTTACTTATAATAACATCGTATTAAAGTATTTACTAAAGTGATCTAAAATAACTAAGAAGCAATTTGTCTTATATTGAAGTAATCAAACTCTGCCATACATCGACTGTTGTCTACAATTTATGAACTAACTATTAGTTAACACGAATTTTTATCGCCTTCTCGAGGTAATACAAGGACCCATTTGAAAAATATTTTAAATATAAAATGTTAGGTCGTCCTTACTCCTCAAATAGGCATACCAAGTTTCAAGAAGATATATCTACGGGTTCAAAAGTTATTAGGGAAAGACACGCAGATATACGGAGACAAACAAAATGCTTCTTATTACAAAAATAGCCTAATAAATATATATTTCATTCTATGTCTGAACCATTTCTAGATTTCCTTAGATCAAGCTAAGATCAAACAATGGAGTCGTTCCTCTATCGATTCTTTGTTTTCGAGTGGCAAAGCACTTTTAAGCTAAGTAAATATCCAGAGTTCAAACGAACCGTTTGGCGAACGGAACAAACAAATCGCGTTGTGTTCACCTGTTGCACACGATCGATACTCCTACTATTCTCTGAATTGCATTCTTATAATTAAATACTGAATTAGTCACATGAACCGGAAAAACGGAAATCATGTGCTTAGCCTCATTAAAACGGACAGTGCCCTTGCCTTTACTGCAATTTAATGAAGCAAACTGAAAAAGAAATTAAAACAACACATACAAAAAATAAATATAACTACCCAAGATATAAATAATAGTAATGAATATTTCTTTCCAAATGTCAATAATGATGCAACCACAATTTTTAAAGTCAATAAATTCATCTACGACTTCCCTCAAAAAGTCCTACTAAATTATTTATCAGTGAAGCTACACTTATAAATAACTACACGAAAATAAAACTGTCTCAATACTTTGTATTAGAAATTATTTGAAATTTTTTTTTGAAGTTTTTTTTTTGCAACGAATTTTAGTACAACGTTCATTTACATCATACACAGCATATTTCCACTATTTTCCCCCTTCTCAAGAGATCTTACAGTTTTATATCACACAGCATAAAGTATAGTGAAGATATGAAACTATATATATTCGTTACTTGTATAATGATGATATAAACTTAACTGAAAAAAATATACTTAAATAAACCTATATCAAAAAATATACAGGGTGATTCAAAATTCTCTGTACAAACTTTAAAGGGACATCAGGAATTTTAAAACAAATCGGATCCATAGTAGAACATATGTCCGCAAACGCCACCCGAAAGTGCTAGAGGGCGCTGTTTGGCAGCACATTAGTTGAGCAGTGTGAGCCATCGTCATTTGAGACGTTGACTTTGTACGAGTAGGATGTACCGCTTCATTAATGCTGAGATAAGCACCTGAGATAGGCTTATGGGGTAGCGAACAGAAACGGACGAGCCACTGTAAAATTGACAGGTTCCCCAACAGATGTGTGCCCAATCATCAAACGTTTACTAGTTTGCACCAGAGATTGTGTGAAACTGGATGATTCGATGGAAACAGGCATGATTGTGTACACTTTACTGTCATATTGTAAACATAGGGATCTATATTCTGAACTTTAGTGTATTTTCTAGCACATTCGGGTGGCGTTTGCGGACATACGTTCCACTATGAATACGGTTTGTTTTTGTATTCCTGTCCTACCTTTAAAGTTTGTACAGAGAATTTTGAATCACTCTGTAGGACTAAATAGATATTTGCAAAGATTATTCAAGTGATTTTTCTACAAGTTTTTATATTGCACAACGGAGATTCGCAACTCGGCAAATACGGAGCCGCAATTCGCACATCAACTTTTTATTTCTCTACTATTCTAAAAAAAAAATGCATTAGCCAAAAATTATATATATAATATTTGTAATAAATATTCGGCTTTCTCTTTAATTTGCGATTCTGTTTTGGCCGGTAAAATATAACAGCTAAATTTGTTTTAAAGCGGATCTAAAACTGTGATGCTTGAAAAATTTACTGTCACATAATTAATAATTAAACACACACACACACATGCACATGCACATACACACATACACACACACACACTTTATATATATATTTTTATGACATACAAACCCGAAGACAAAATTCAAATCCTTTTCTTGGAAGAGCTTCCCGTTGCTATGACTTGATCAATTGTAAATATTTTTCGGAATATTAAATCCTTTCTGTTATGGAAATTTTGAATTTGATTTGTTATCTGTTATAATTTATTTATATACTTATTTATTTTTTAAAATAATTTAAAATTTAAACCAAAAAAAAAAATCAAAAAGATAGTTTGTATGAAGATTGAAAAGAATTATTGATTGTAGTGAAATTAAAAAGTATAATAGCTCTGGATATTGCGTTTTAATGTTAATTAGCCAAATTATTTAGAATGAGCATCAGAAACTGTTTATTCTTTCTTCTTCTAGGGTTCCTAGAGTTAAAGGAACCCTAGGGTTCCGTCTTTGTTAAATGGGTACCGGGTTTCTTACTCTGGGGTTAAAGCGGATGAGCGGGCATCGGGATGATCATCCGACCTCAACTAGTTCCGTTGGTCGAGAATCATTGAGAGTCAAACCTCCTAAACCTCTGCAGGACCTATATGGCCTGTAGTGAAAAACTTAAATAAATTGATATATATCCGTTTATATATATATAGCGTATCTCAGGTCGTGAATATTCAGGGAGATCATAGTATTATTTTAAATTGTAACAGATTTATTACTAGAATACTAAATATTAGAAAATTACGTAATATCTGTTTATTTTTTTTAGAAAGAATTTTTTTACTTAATAAAATTTTAAATGCAAATGAAATACTTGACTATTTTATAGAAGTTAAATATGTAATAAAACATCCCTTATTTTACCGAACTTTGCTTTAATTGCTAAACTATAAACTAGTTTATAAACATAATTTATGAACATTAGTTAGTAATGATCAACAGATCTCCCTAAGAAATCCGATAATTTAAGTTTACTGTATAGTTCTCATCAAGATCATTTACCGTATATGCTCCAATAAACGCCGAGTCTCTTAAGCCTGTTTTACATTTACCATTTCACTCGCCATAACCTGGACATTTCACTCGCCATCACCTGGACATCACAGATGTCCAGTAAATGGAGAGCTTAAAGCCTGTTTTACATTTACCATTTCACTCGCCATAAATGCAAGCCATAACGGAGGTCATGTCAGGGTAGATTGCGAGTGATTAGTGCATCGCTTTACACTTACCATAACGCCTTCCATCAAACGGAACATTTATACTTCTCAATTGTAATCATGCCTACGTTTTATTTACGGAAAAAATAGCATTAATTTATATAAAACCATTTAGTCAATGCATCGGATAGGTGAAAGAATGTCTTTAATTAATTAAAATAGGAAATTTTCATTTTTTTTTTCATCGTTTTGTGTTCTTTGTTTTCAGTTTCGATAAATCAGTTTCGATAAATAATTCAGTCTCGTTAAATCTCGATCAATGGCGAGATCTTTTCGAGATGCTCGGTCGCTGTCGATTCAAATTTTCAAGCCGAAATTCTGAAATGATTTTGATTAATAATGTAACATTTTATGAAAGCATCCACGAAAACATAAGGAAAAGATGCCCTCCGATCGTGAAAATCATTTTTGTAATCGGTAATTTCGAATAAATAGATACAAATCGATTGGACTTCCAAGTTCTACAATTCGTCACCAGGAGCGCTATTTGAAATGTCCAGCCATTAGATGTCTAGACATTTCTTCGAAAATAGCCCAGGCTCTAACCTCTCCATTTACTGGACATCTGTGATGTCCAGGTGATGGCGAGTAAAATGTCCAGGTTATGGCGAGTGAAATGGTAAATGTAAAACAGGCTTTAGAGCCTGGGCCTGGGTTGTTAATAAAACAGTCTAGATCTCATAAAGGCATAGTGTTTGCATTTATTAAAGGTTACATTAAGGAAAATGCAACTATTAATGGAAACAATAATTTAACAATAAAATTCCAAAATTAATATTAATTTTATACTTAATACTGGGATTTTAATTGCTCGATTTCTTGATTTTAACAAAATTTTTTTTGGACTGTAAGTGCAATCACTCAATATAGTCTATCGAAATATTTCAATTTTAATATTTATAGTTTGAGATAGAGCCAGTACTCCTTCATTAAAAAGTAAAATATTGTAAAGTTGGTCTCAGAGTTTTGTAAACAATTGTTAGACCATTCCTTCTATTTGATCACCATTAGATGAAAAGGATAACTGCTAGAGTGATTCATCATTCCTAAACTTCTTAGCCATCGAGAAAATAGTCTATAGAAAGTTAAGACGGACGGTGTCATTATATACACTAAGGGTCTTTTCACAGGATCATGGCCGCGAGATCACGTCGTTGTATAGATTTCAGTGGAGCCTTGGTCGCTTCTGGCTGCGTGGCCAGAATTTTGGTCGCGACTGGCCGCGTCACCGTCATTCTATAGATTTCAATGGAGCCTTTCACACGAGACGCGATTTTCGTTGCGGCCAGTAATTACTGGCCGCGCGACCATGGTCGCTTCGTGTGAAAAGTCCTCGCTCTACACGGTTCTAATGTGCAAGAATTTTAGTTACCACGGTTTAGTTAAACAAGACCAGTTCCCCAACAACTGTTTCAAGTGAGTTTCACATCTCAGTAACCACGATATATTAACGGTGCAAAAAATAAAATGTTGGAAAATAATTCAAATTTAGAAAGGAGTATGATAATTTAACAAGAATAAAAAAAAAAAGAAAGAAAGAGGATTTCTCCCTATCATAAGAGAAGGCAGAACTGTTCAAACTACTCTTGATAATCTATTTTCAGAGAAATAAAATCATTTTAAATCACGGGTGAGAATTGGGTGGTTCTGTGCAGGATGTTGGCTAGGAATTTGCTGGTGTTTCACCGGTTTTCCATCAAGGTTTTTGAGTGTATTACACGATCAGCAGGAATGCATCCATCCATTTGAAAATCACGTGAAGATCTCGTTGTTGACGAGATCCCAACATTTACAGTTGGCAATTACAGTTATACCTACGTTTTATTTACGAAAATAAACATTGATTTAAATAAAAATCATTTATTCAATGCATCGAATAGACGAGAGAATGTTTTAATTAATTAAAACAGGAAGTACGAACGTTAATTTTATGCACTGTATATTTCTTGTTTTACAATTAATCTCTTATATGCTAAGCGAATCTTAGCGGGGATTAATTCATTGGCCCTTTTTATTCTTTAATTAGATTTTGATGTTTTTTTAATTGGAGGGCCGTTTTGATGTTTACTTTTGGTCTTTTTATATATTTCTCGAGTTCACTGGAATCTAAGATACTGGGTGGACCCAACTGACGAAAGTCAGGAAACCAGAAATGGTTCATCTTGGGTTCCCGGTATCGCAATTTCAAAAAACAGATCAGTCAACTCTCAGTCTTGTGCGTTTTATTCTTATTTTTTTTCTTTCTTAGAAAGTATTTCATTTTTTCATCTTTTTGTATTTCTTTGTTTTCAGTTTCGATATTTCTCGTTATGTTTTTGAGGTTTCAAAACGACGATATGTTTTCGAGGTTTTAAGCGCTAGCTGCTTCAAATTTTTAGGCCGGAATTCTGTTGTGAATTTGGTTAATAACGTAGCTTTTTTTGGAAGCCCCCACGAAAACATAGGGAAAAGATGACCTGCAAATCTGTTCCTGAAAATCAATTTTATAGTCAGTTCAATTTTCATATGAACAGATACAAATCGATTGATTTAAAGTTCTTCAATTTGCCACCAGGAACGCTGTTTGCCATAAAACCATCCATCCATTCATCAAGAAAATAGAGCATGTCCTAACTGCTGGCCAGCAGTAATTCCCAGCACAGAACCACCCAATTTTCACCCCTCTAAAGACAGCCTAAGGTTTTAAAATTACAGTATACTAAATAAATTTTTTGTTTACTGTTTGTTTTACTTCCTAAACCGACAGTAATAGAGTTTTATTGTTTTGAGAAAAGTTTTTAAAGGTGTTAAAAAGCATTCAAGTACCAATAGCAAGTTTTCCCATTCATTATTATGCTCGCTTTTCACAGCTATTTTTACGGCACCGTAGTACCGTGAAAAGCGAGGATTACCTGCATATTTTCAATAACTTCTTCTCCAATATTGGGGGAGTTCGATTTTTGTTAAATTTAAAAAAAGACTAATACTCAACTAGAACTGCAGATACTTTCAGAGTTCAGCGAATTTGTGTATAATGATTTAAATACTGATTTATGTAATCAAACGTAAGAGCAGCATTACTAAAGGGCCAATACATTTCAACAGTCTATTCTCATCTACTTCAAATTAACTAAAAGTCATGGTTACAATATGTGATGATGCAATTATTGCAATTCTCTATACCAAATTTATTTTTTTTTTTTATTATTTGGACCGTTTATCGTTAGAATTGTCTCATATCATTATTTATAAGCTCATATTTCTTTTAAATGCATTTTGCATTCATTCATAGGTAAAACATTTTTTTTTAAAAGCGTAGAAACGAAGTTGTTGATGGTTACTTCGAGGCACCGTTATTAAAACGCAACGTTTGCAACGGAGTTGAAGATTAGGCAAAATGCCGCTCACCTTCCGCAAGTCATCGTCATATGGTGTATGCCCCGTGGAATAGCTCTGAGCCTCTGAATAATGCAGCAGGGCTCGTGTGTTGATGCCGCTTTGGCTACGAGCATCGCTCGAGTGGGGAGTCCCCGCACAGCGGACAGCGTTGCCAGGGGCTCCATCAAGGTTCGTGGAGACGCGATTTTAAGGAGAATCCAGTCATTGCACAGGCGTTGGTATGGGTCAGCAAACCGGAAAATATGGAGCCTTGTTAAACTTATACGTGATCATCATCAAACATTTTATTCAGAGTCTTAAGAATAATATTACAAAGTTTTCCATAAAAGTACTGTAATTATATAATATTACGAAACTTTTTTTAAGTCTTTGAAATTTTA
Source organism: Thereuonema tuberculata (assembly GCA_023159025.1). Taxonomy (NCBI): domain Eukaryota; kingdom Metazoa; phylum Arthropoda; class Chilopoda; order Scutigeromorpha; family Scutigeridae; genus Thereuonema; species Thereuonema tuberculata. The sequence continues at coordinate 198,953,267 of JAFIDM010009631.1, forward strand.
AGATATTTACCCTTTCTGAAAATTTAGACTTTGTTGATTAACAAAAAGAAAATAAAAAAAAATGGATATATTTTTAAGTTTATGAAAAAATTGAATCTTATAATGCTTAATTTTTCTGTTTCTCTACATACCTTAAGTGAATAATATCTTTTGATAAGGGTCCAGTTGCTGATTATAAGAACCAAAGGAATGCTGACAGTGCTCTACGTACTTCATACTCTCTGAGTTTACTCTGTTGATTGAGTCAACTTCAAATGTATTATTTTAATCACTGCAATCGATCTACCTCACCTCCTTTTCAACGAATTAAAAATGATTTTTAACATATCTCTTCACCGCTAGTTTCGCTTTCATTTCAGAAATCTGAGGATTGGTTAATTAGATGTTCTTAGACGAATAAATCTTATGTATTGTTTTGATGGTATAATTATTGCTCTATCAAGATCCCTTTTCAATTTGGAGCGTCTATCATTTCAAACCAAGATGCCTTGAATTTTGGAAAAAAAATCACCTATAATATTTTTAAAAAATACACAACAACCTACTAAAACAAATATAGTGAATTTATGAATTGTCAAGACTCTATATGAAGTCATTGAAAAAGTACAGATAAACAAAGGTTAAATTTAGGAGTTACAATTCGTAACTCCTAAATTCACATTAGGAAAGTTGCAATTCATTTGACAAATAAAACAAAAGGGGCAATTAGTAGTGAATTAATCATTCCAGGTATCTCAGCGACATCTATCGTTGAAAACCTGAACTGTTCATGAATGGAAGTAAAAATGATGTCTGTAACTGTAATTTCTTTTATATTGAACGTTCCCCTTTAATTTAATTTCTTTTAATTATTAAAATTTCATTATTTATTGACTATATACTGTCGTGTGGGCTGGATTAAGAGTTAAGGCAATTTCCTTACATGCAACGAAGGAATCCGAAAGCAAACATAGATTTGGCGAAAGCAAATATAGATGCAATGAGAAGAAAAATGTTATCAAGAAATTACGATTATGTATCAAAAGCAAGCAAAGATAATAATGTCAGATTGCCTCGAAATTATCCAGAAACAATTCATAGCGCTTTGATAAACAATGTATCTGATAATTAAAGACTTCTTAAATTTGAAATCTTCAAAATGTCGTTCGTCGATTTTCTTTATATTCTTTCCTAATAGATATATTCCATTTTCTTCTTCTTATTTTAGCCAAAGTTTAACACACAGTCTTAGAATGTATTGAAAAAGCATTGAGATCCGAATACTTGATTGCTACATTAACGTTAACTCTGATGAATTAATAGATTCGAAATTAATTACATTATTAAAACTAAAGCACAACTGAGTTTCATTCGCACAGGTTATAAATATAAATTTTAATTATAATGAATAAACTAAAGCTCATCCCACTCTGCTGCTGTTAACCTTCAGCTCATGACTGAATTATGTTGGTGTCCATCCCTGGAGTCCTTATTAGGTCATTGTCCTAACATTGCGCTTGATAAGGGCATTCTGTTTTGTGATGCCTTTCAAACTTGATGCCAGGAGATTAAATTAAAAGTTAGGAACTAGCAACAGCCGCGGAAAACTTTACTAATCAGGTTCATTTACCACATTAACAAAACTGTTGTATACTGTTATCTTTTTTCTACTCCAGTTATTATTGTTTGCGGAACATTTTGAAGCAGTTTCTGTTTGAAGGTTAGAGATGAATTTAACTACAAGATATTTTTTAAAATAATATACAGTATCATTAATTGCTAATAATTTAATAATATGCGTTAATTATAAAAGCTAAATACTATTATGCACATTAATGTAACATTAATAATAGCTATTAATACATTATTAATGGGTACTGGGTTTCTTACTCGGAAGTCACAGGCGGGTGGGAGTTGGGCTGACCATCCGACTTCAACTTCTCCCGTTGATCGAGAATAGCTGGCAGCCTAAACATCCCGTGCATCTAACTGTACTCCCGTACGGCCTGTAGCAGTATAGCTTTAACCTTTTTTTTAATGCATTATTTGGAACTTTAATTTCTTAAAAAGGATTAAAAACAAACACACATAAGTAAACTTCACAACTAAAAACATACATTACGTGAAGCTTTTCGGATCCATGTGGCCTCCTTTGTCAACCTATTGTATATTGCTATCGGCTCAATATATATGGAGAAGTCTTCTGTCTACCCCTAGCGGCTGCCTGATTCCAACCAATGATTACTGTCCTCCCTCTTCTTCCAATGAAAGACGTTCTAGATGACATACTATCATTTTCGTCATGGAAACTTCTGATTTTTGTCAATATTTTTTTTTTCTGTTACATTAATATTTAACTCAATATTTAACTCATTTGTACTACATGAAGTATCATTAAGTAACTTACTGATTTTTTGGGTAATTTCTTTCTTCTTTTTTGTTTTATATTGTTTATATCTTTGGGTATTGATGTACGTATTTATATGTAGATTAGGGATATTTCTATTGTATGGTTGTAAAAAAAAAAATAATAAAAAAAAAAATTGAGAAAAATCAGAAGTTTCCATGACGACAATGATAGTATGTCATCCAGAACGTCTTTCATTGAATGAAACAGGAGGACAGTAAGCATTGCTTGGAATCAGGCAGCCGCTAGGGGTAGATAGAAGATTTCTCCATATATAGAGCCGAAAGCAATATGCAGTAGGTTGACAAAGGAGGCCACAAGGATCCGAAAAGCTTCCCGTAATGTATGTTTTTAGTTGTGAAGTTTACTTATGTGTGTTTGTTTTTAATCCTTTTTAAAAAAATGTCTTTTTAACACACGTTAAAAATTTGAAAAGAGTATTAATTTCTTGCATTTCATGTAAATGTAGAGTCTAAAAAAAATTATAAACCCACATTTTGGTTAGTTTTACAATGGACAGATTCAAAGGATCTTAAAAACTAGAGTCCATTAACATAGATACAATCTTAAACTTTATTATCGGATAGAGAAGATGGATTGAACAGTCTCCATTAATGTTCCTACTCTCTTTGCCAATATCTTTCTGAATATTTCCTGTGCCTTGGTTTAAAAGAGTTGTTATTCTTCGCCATCTGTCTTAGAAGTCTCTTATCTTCGTTTTTTTCTATCTTCGTGCAAAGGAAATACTCATTGATAAACGTTTTGAAAAAGCTCCAAATTTATTGCCATAAATAATAATAAACCAAACTGAACCAAAGGCCTTTTTATGGCAAACATTTCCATTTTCTCGAAAAACTCAACTACTCTGCAGAACTTTGCTGTCATCCACAAAGCAAGTCAATTTTTTGACATTTTTTTTTTCAATTTCAAAAATTGTCGCTGGTAATTTTTTACTTTTATAAATGTTTTTTTGTAGTAAGACCCTGTCAAAATTAAGTACTCACTTTATTTTATCTATGCAAAAATGCAATTAAAAAGCAAAGCAATTTGCACTGTTATATTTACAACTATTATCTACATTCTTATATGCTTTACTATGTTTTTGTAATTCAGAAAATCTTAATAGAAATTAAACTCATCGAAATAACAGGCTTTGCTTTTTTTAAGATCAGCGCTTTTCAGACGATGGTCGCTAACCGCCTACAGGGTTCTCAACAAAAATTCTGTAATTCAAATTACACACAACTGCTTCCATGAATGTTGTTAGGAGTAGACGATAAAATTTAATGTTGAAAGAGTTTGGTGAGTCCAAATAAAGATTGTGATACTGCTTTAGTTAACCTACGGTTTATGTAAGCTCAAGTTGAGTCGTCATCGCTGTTTCTTCTTGTATTCAAATAATTCTAGCAAATATTTTCTCTTTCTCTTCTCTATCCAAGAATATAAATAACAACCATATCAATGTCAGTATTCAAATCGGCCGACTGTTTTGAGCAAATTCCAAAATTAATATTTAGAGAAAAGTTGCTAACTTAGAAAATTCTCGAAAATAAGAAATAATATTAAGAAAAATGTATGTGTGTGAAGTCCAACATTGGGTTTACTAAATCTCTTTTCGATGTACGGTTTTGAGAAATTACAATTTTTCTTGAAAAATTAAAAAAATTCTTGAAAAAAGGAAACTATAATTAAAATTTTCTATGATTAAAAATAGAACATAGAACTAAACATTAGGATAGGTTTATTTTATTCGGATTAATGTATGTCCGAATAAAAGGGGTCGTCCATTAATCACGTGATGTCGTTTAGCAACTTTTTAACCCCCCCCTCCTCCCCTGGTGATACGTGGTGAGGTTTTAAACTACCCCCCACCCCCACCCCCTACCCAAAATCACGTGTATTAAAAATTTTCAGAATATTATCTTTAAATACAGGTATAATCTAATTTAATTCTGGAAAATTAAGCACCGTGATAAAAATGTCCAGACAGACATTAAAGTTGCAGCTTGTTTCTGACCGGCATAAAAATAATAAAGAAAAGGTGTAATCATGTGAAAAACATAATTGTACTGGTACATGAATATATTTAATAGACATTGTTCTTGGACCAGGGATTAGCGAGATTTTCTTCAACACTAACAAGTGGATAAGCATCTTGCAAGTCAGCTGTTGGCACTGTGCTTTGTTCAAGATCAATGTCGGCGTTCAACGAAAAAATAAATACACGTGATATCTCACTACACCTCCCTCCCCCCTTGTGATAGTTCGTGATTTTTTCCGAACCCCCTCCCCCCTCCTTTCGAGCCTCACGTGATAAATGGACGCTCCCAAACCTATGGAATCAAGTTGGCTTTACAGTGAAAAGCCACTCTCATGATAAAAAAAAAACCGATGAATACATCGTTGAAATTAAACAAAATGGAACCCATTGCGATAGTGGACTGACTGAAGATCACCAAACTCACAACCTTCTTAATACTTTCACAGTTTGTTGCATTTGGCTTATTTATATTGTTGGTATGTAATATTTTAATGCTTGAGTTATCAAGTCTATGGGAATAATGTATAACGTTTTACTCTTCTAATTGAACAGAATGTTCCTTTTCAAGCGAATAGCATCAAACTGTCACCCTTTTCTTCAGTTCGACATTGAGACGACAACTATCCAAGTGATGTTTCAGTATAGCTTTAGTACTTCTCTGCTTTGCCTTTAATGCTACGTTCCCGTTCTTTGAGAACTCGTTCAATATTTTTGTCCTTCCAACATCTGTTTCTTAAGCTTTTAGACATTCTGATCTTGCGTTAAAATATCTTGGTGCAAATGATTTGTATGCAGCTCTTCAAGGGAACGAGGATTCCATCCTGCAATGCGTCTCCCGAACATATCCCAAGCATGTTCAATAGGGTTTGCATCGGGGGACCTCGCTGGTCCGTCTATGCGCCGGATATCCTCTGTTTCCGTGGACTCATTGACAAGATCCGCTCTATGAGGACGTGCATTATCGTCCATAAACAGGTCCCATTGCACCCCTGAAGAGACGGACGTATTGTTAAATACTCACATCCCTGTATATCTGACCAGTTGCGGTACCTCTATCAAAGACATGGAGAGGTGTAGCAGAGCCCATCATAATGTCAGCCCACACCAGGATACCAGCACCTCCTAAATAATCCCGTTCAATGATGTTCTCTTGGTTATATCGACTTCCATGTGTCCCTCAGGTCAAGTGCGGCAGATTACTACGTATGATACATAGATTCGCTTTTAGACAGGACACATGACTGTCGTGCAATTTTTCCCCCCAATTTCCTCTGATCCTTAATTTATGGACATAAGAGTGTACTTTCAATCTTAAAAAGCGAAAAGGGTACAGTTTCTAACGATACACAAATAGTCTTTTCATGAGAGTAGAAAAAACTTAATAGTGAAGATTATGCTGTACTTGTACATATGTTATTGCAATGAAAGTAATTTTGCTAAAATTTATCTAAATAAGGAAATGGAATGTAGATAAATTATATTGATTCGTTGTACATGATAGTATTAGTGAAAGCTGTCTGATGTGATCCGTACATAATTATATCTGTCGACAAGATAAAAAAATTAAAAAAGTCTTCGAATCACGCTATACAATATATTCAGACCACATCGTCGATTTCTTTGCCTATTATAAATAGAAACAAAGAAGTCATATGTGCGAAGTAGTCAGGCATCGAGGAAAAATATCGAGTGAATCTTATCACAGTTCCTATTCCAAAGTGAAACTCTTTTCATCTATTTGAATTAAAATATAATTATTAATAATAAATACTTAATGTTATGTAGAAGTCAATTCATTTTGTTGTTGTTTTCTTTTCATTCTAAACTTCAAACAGACTTCAAATGCTTTGAGTTCTTCGTTTAACTTCCCCTTCTCTTTTGCTTTTGGACTTACCCAACTCTCTTCATTATTTACGAAAAGGATAAAATTCCCTTTCAAGCAAATCTTCACCGCCTTAATCAAAAGATGAGAATCTTCTTTCTTATGATTTATTAACCAGGTGTCTTCGAGTTTATTACTTACTGGAATTGATTGAATTACATTTCGTTACGATGTTGTCATGTCGTCTTTCAGAGATTTGGAAAACAGTTTTGTTTGCCATTATTAATTGAAAATGTTCTAAAAGCAAGTGTTTGTAGTATCTAAGTCAATTGATAAACTGTGATTTCAGTTCTAAACATAAATCATTAAGGCAGTAATCACTAACCAATTCTAGTGAGTGTCTTTTCACTTCATTACTTACTAATGAACAAATTAAATAAAATGGAGAAGATTTTTTTTTATTCCTATTTCTTTGCAGTAATAAACCAGTACATAAGCATGCTGCCTTGTTTTATCAAAATTTGTATACGATTTTACTTTTGATGTTACGACAATTTTTCATTCTTCTAACAATACTTCCGACATGTTTAAGTTTATTTTCCCATTCCAGAAGATTTTTATCTGAGGATTTCATTCCACAGCTATCACGTCAAACATCAACTACAGTATGTTCAGACAATTATAACAGACATATTTAAAACTTTATGAAATTTTAACTAGTATAAAAACAGATAAGTATTATAACAAGAAAGTACATACAGCGACGTAGATCAATTCATGTTGTAATTGACAGGAATACTTTACAGTGATAACTAATATTTTACTAATCAAACTAGCTTAAGATCGGAAATCATGTAGTATTTTATAGCTATTTCTAAGATAAGAAAGTCTGTAATTTCCTATTGAATAAGAGGGGCTAAAACGTATGTATGTGGTTGCCGACCGTTGAACTAACCTTTCTTTCGAGGTTCCAACGAAAGGCGCTTTATCAGATCATTAATCAGGATATTAAATTTAATTGGTGTATTAAATTATTACATATTGAATTTCTACGATAAACTCTTCTAAGATAAATATTAATTCGAGGTTTCGTTGATTCAAATAATGTCAGAGTAACTCTAGAAAATAAGATTAGTTAATGCTTTACCAATTTCGACCATCTGCAGTTACCGTTTCATTAAATCCTTTTTAATTTTCCGGAAGATTAAATCCACTCATTTAAGCTGCTTACAAAAGAGCCTAGAATTGTTCTTCTGGTATGTGGAGCAACTAAATCTTAAGTTGTAATTTAATTTCGATTAAGTGTGTGAGAAATCTTCCATTCAGTCATAAGACTCAAGCCTTCCCTAGTACATATACAATGAAGAAGTTCATTTAGTAAGAATTAGATAAGATTTTATCACAAGTGGTCTCATTGGGTTATCGACAATAATGTAGAAAAGAGCTAATAGGAATAAATCTAAACAAAGAATGTAACACTCACTAATGTACTTTTGAATGCGATATTTCAAGTATAACTCAAAGTCATGACTTAGCCATTATAAATATTTATATTACAAAGGTTTGTATAAAAGACATAAAGGTTGTATATAAAGACATAAAGGATAACACGCGATCTAATACTATCTAAATCAGATCTCTAGAACTGTAGAAAAACCTTCTTGAATTAAAATGTATACAATTTGAAGTTTATGTTTTCTGTGTGTTTGACAGAGAATCCCCTAATATCTTCTGAAGTGATAATGAAGATAATGACGATTTCTGAAATTTGACATGCTTATTTTTGAAAAGAACGATCCATCTTTTGTACATTATTATTTAATGAATTCAATATCGATGAAAAACTGAACCCAACTTGACAGTATATGGAGGAAACGATTATACTTATAAAATAAGCGGGGTATCTTTCTTTTCGAATCGTATCCACCGAACAGAATCTTCTGTAATCCATCTATGAGATAGAGAAGACTCTGCAGCGAACCATCTCTCTACCAGTAGCAAAGCAGCCTGCAAAGATATTAAGCCGTATGTGGAGTGCTGGATCGACAACTACATAATCAGAATATTTTCCGATAAGTCTAGATTCAGTCGGATGCACGTGCAGCGACGGTCTAGTGAATGACTATGGGCGGCATGAATTTTGGAGCGCCGTAAAGCCTTCAAATGGCCTCATCTGTGATGATTTTTGAGGAGTTCCTGGTATCTGGGCCTGCGCGACCATCAGATATTTCACTGAATGAAAGTTGTGGTATTTTGGCACCTGCTATGACAGATCAGAATTTGGAATTTAAAGAAAAACTAAGATAAATATCAATAGAATCAAATTTAAAATACATTTAGCAATTACGATTATGCTACTGAAGAATTTTCAGGCAACTGTTAGATATTGAGATATAAAATTACGAAATGAGAATAAAAATCTTATTTAAATAAGTACACAACAATAATCAACTGAAAATAGAAGAATACAAAAGAGAATACTTTATGCTTATTCGTAAGAAATCAATAGAAAATATTAAATATGAAAATTACTTTAAGAAAGTAGACAAATTTAAGAGATAATCCGTATGTTATCTTCAAAAAGACCATTCACCGAATCACTTTAAAGTAATTTGGAATTAATAATGTCAATGTAAATTAAGAGAAAGAATTGATATCTGAATGTCCATTTATCTGTCCATGCTTTAACAGGAAGAAATCGAGTCATTATGGTTAATATTTTATCTAATTCTATGTTAACGGTTACACAACTAATTTAACCAATTTTTTTCCCCCGCTGTTCTATTGTAAGATGCCAAACTATTGTGATAGTTCTTTTTAGCTAATAATTAGCTGAAAGTCAGACTAATTAAATCACTTAGTCTGTGTATGTTTGTGTGTCTTTCTCTTAATAACTTTTGAACCGCTGAGTGGATCTTCGAAAAACTTGGCATGCTTATTTTAAGACAAAAGACTGAAAATACAAGCGCCATGAAAAGAAAAACACCATTATGATAGTTGTATGGCGCGATGCATCAATACAATGCAATAATAACTCTATTACTGTCAAATAATAACTTGCGTAAAAAAAACCCTGCTGTAGAAGTGATACAATTTTCTTACGAATCAATTCCACAAGGCAAGTTTATTTTATGGTTTATGTGTTTGGCAGCACATTAGTTGGGCAGTGTGAGCCATCGTCATTTGAGACGTTGACTTTGTGTGAGTAGGATGTTCACTTCACTAATGCTAAGAAACAGATATGCACCTACCCTATGGGCCAGCGAACGGAAACGGACGAGCCGCTGTACGATTGTATCGTGAACGATTCCCCGACAGACGTATGCCCAATCATCAAACGTTTTCACAGAGATTGTGTGAAACTGGATCATTTGACGGAAAAAGGCATGATCGGCAACGATGGACGTGCACGCCTGCCATGAAGGAAGAGGTGGTGCACCGAATTGAACGCAATCCACCTACAAGTACACCAGCTATTGCGCATCACCTTGCTCTCTCTCAATCCAGCTTGTGGCGAGTATTACTGTTGGTGGAAGGAACTTTGAGCACCTAATACAAACCTTACTGTCATATTGTAAACATAAGGCTAATAAATATGTTGTCTGCTTTACTTTGTTGTCTTTTATTTCTAAACATTAGTGTATCTTCTAGCACATTCGGATGGTGTTTACGGACATATGTTCCACTATGAATACGTTTTGTTTCTGTATTCCTGATCTATCTTTCAAGTTTGTACAGGGAATTTTGAATAACAGTATAAGTAATAAAACAGCATCCATTTCAAAAAACCCTAACAATGGTACGGAACTATCTGCATTGTTAGATGAAATGATGAATGAATCAAAAATCCTGTAAAACATTCACGTTTCATTAAAAATGTTAGTATTCAAAATTAATCATTTTTGAAAAAAAAAAAAAAATAGTTTTTTTACTACTGAAATATCTTCAAAAATGAGGACATAATAGCAGAAATCTAAAAATCAAAATCAGAATGATTATTCTTAGTCCTTGATAATTAATCATTATTTACAGTAACTTTTAAACAACACAAAAAAAAATAAAAATGCTCAACCATGAAACTATGAAATATTTATATTGTTGTGTGCGCTGAATTCGAAAATGCATTCCATTTTTACGTATCATATGATGTTTTTGTTCAGTGATGCAATCCCACTTTCTGCTAATACTCGCCGGGTGGGCACTCCAGCACGGTCTGATTGTAAACATAAGATAAAATTGCAGGCAGATGCTAATGAAAGTTAACGGTTATATCACATATTTCCTGTTTACATTCTTCCGAAATGTATATATCGTTACTCCTCTGCTAAATACAGGGTGCTTATAATTTCAAAACGCCCTAACTTTAAAACTACCGGTCAGATTGACTTGATATTTTACCAGAACAATCGTGAGGTAATGGAATTTTGTTTGGCAAAGGAAGAAAATAGTTCCAAAATGTGCCGATAGATGGCGCTGTCAGGGTTCACATTGCTGTTGTGGAGGCATGCAAATTACTAAGATGTGTTAGTAATTGGCTAAGACGTCTTTACTAAGACATTACTAACACGTTTTAGTTATTTGCATACCTCCACAACAGCACTGAAAGCGCCATCTATCGGTACATTTTGGAAGTATTTTTTTCCTTCGCCAAACAAAATTCCATTACCTCACAATTGTTCTGGTAAAATATCAAGTCAATCTGACCGGTAGTTTTAAAGTTAGGGCGTTTTGAAATCGCAACTTTAATTATAAGCATCCTGTATATACATTAATATCAATAAAATTCAGACAGTATAGTGACTTGCTATTGTGCAGAATGTTTTTACGTAAAGTTGTATGTTCGCATTTATTGGGAGTTCAGATGTTAATTTTGTAGTTGTGAATAACAGTGCTTTTAACAGTGAGAAGTACGTTAAACAGACTTTTAGTTTGTAAAACTCATACAAACTGGCAATTTACAGCAACGATGTCGCGTCAATTCTCCGAATGTGTTTTGCTATGTGTATGGTGAATTCACTACAAAATCGCAAAGAGAAAATATTACTCCTAAGATTAAGAAAGCATATGAATTGTACTTTAACTCTAAAGTAGATAAGGACAAAAGTTTTGCACCTAAATATTGTTGTAGCGGATGTTCTCGTAATTTGAGAGGCTGGTTAAATGGCCCTCGCCCTTCTATGCCGTTTGCTGTTCCTAAGATATGGACAGAGCAGAAGGACTACGTCTTGGACTGTTATTTCTGTTTAACCAAACTTCCTGGTTTCTCATCAAAAAACAAACAGAGTATAATCTAATCAGATGTGCCCTCCGCGTGAAGGCCTGTTAAGCATGGCGATTCATTTCCTATTCCAACGCCACTTGGAAAATTGACCCCACGAAAGGAAGCATCGAGTTCTTCCCCTGAGGCTGGTCCCAGTACTTCTTTCACTCCCGACTCTGATTCTGATTCTGAATTCGTGGAATCCAAAAAACCCCGTCTAATTTCACAATCAATGCTAAACGATCTTGTAAGAGATTTAAATCACACACAAGCCTAATCTCAATTGCTAGTATCTCGACTAAAGGAATCTCTTACAACCGGACACTAAAATGTCAGTTTATCGAAAGCGTCAACATAGCTTACCAATATATCATTCTGAAAAGGGTGATTTTACTTATTGCACTAATGTGAGTGAACTTATGCGTCAGCTAGGTCGACAACATATTTCAGATGAGTGGCGTTTATTTATTCACTCTTCAAACTCAAGTCTAAAAGCCGTATTGCTACACAATGGTAATATTTACCCTTCGGTACCAATGGCTTATGCAGTAAATATGAAAGAAACGTATGAAAACATGGATATCCTCCTGAAAGCAGTAAGTTATAACGATCACGAATGGCAAATATGTGAAGACCTAAAAGTAATTGGTCTATTAACCGGAATGCAACCAGGATTTACGAAATATTGTTGTTTCTTGTGTGAGTGGAATTCTCGGGACAGTGTTAACCATTACAGAGTGAAGGAGTGGCCTTTGAGACAAAGTTTAGTACCAGGCGAGAAAAATATAAAGTTTCATTCATTCGTAGATTCTCAGTAAATTTTATTACCACCGCTCCGTATAAAGCTGGGTTTAATGAAGAATTTCGTTAAATCAATGGACAAAAATGGGAATGTTTGTGCCGGCGTTAGAAGGCGGTCTCCCAAAGGCTGATACACCGGCGCATGGGTTCGAATCCCGTCGTCGGCTTGGACGTTTACTTTCTTTCCTGTGTTTGTCTGCTTCTTCTCTTTCTCTTCCGCCGTCTATGGCACTGGAGAATTATTAAAATTTCAAATCGAAACCAAAACTTCAACATTTTTTGACCTCTGTAGGGTTAATGCGATAAGATCCAGAAGATCAAAAGCACATGTGGGATGCGTCCACGGCCCTACGCCCAATAAAAAAAAATATTAATAATAAATGGGAATGGTTTTCAGTATTTAAGAGACAAATTTCCCAGGTTGAGTGAAGGAAAATTAAAAGAGGGCATTTTCATTGGTCCTCAAATCCGGAAAATCCAGCAGGATCTTATGTTCGAGGAAAAACTCACCGAAACAGAAAATGTGGTGTGGTGTGGTGTGGTGTGGTGTGTGGTGTATGTTCGAAATTCCTGGGAAATTACAGAGCAGATAACTACATCGAAGTTGTGGAAAATTTGTGAAGGGCATATGAGGTAATGGGCTGCAATATATCCCTTCAAATTCATTTCCTGCACCCCCATCTTCACTTCTTTACACCGAACCTGGGAATGGTCAACGCCGAGCACGGAGAAAGGTTTCACCTCAGCAAATATCCCAAATGTAAAGGCGATATGCAGGAAAATGGTCTCCTAACATACTTTCTGACTACTGTTGGTTTCTTGTCTCTGAGTGTTCCGGGTCCAGCCACAAAAGAAAATCTTCCAGAAAAACATTCTAAAATTGTAAGTTTTTAATATTTTTTTTAAAGTTATTTGCATGTAATAATTTTTTTTTAATTTTTTAAACTCTTTAATATTTTATCAGTAATCAGCACATCCTTTTCAATAAAATGGGTACTTTTGAACGCTGAGTATAGAAAAATTTTGATTCTGGAACAACAACTATGAAAAAAACATCAAATTTTTAACCAAAATATTGAATATGGTTGCCAAAGAAAACAGTACGTGATAAAGAATTTTTGACTGCAAATTCGAATTTAGGAGACCCGAATTAGTAAAAAGTAATATATTTTCATTTCATGGAATGAACACGTTAAAATTTTGTTGTACAGTGTAATCAATATATCCTAAGCAACATGACATATTGCAAACGTCATCAATCCACGGAGCTTATTACAAGTTTTCTTCTCAGTTCCTAAACCAAACATCATATCCCCTAAACCAACTACATAATGACTTGACCACCGTCACAACTTAATATCTACTAACTGTAGATAATGAGGTCGCAATTCCATCAATCATTTGTGGTACCGCAAATTAACGTTAAACCTCAATTTTATTCTAATACAATTTAAACATTCGAATGACGTCTATTATCTCATTACAAATAATGGGAAAACAATTGATTTCTAAATCAACAAATCTCCAAACATAATTCTTTGCTATAAAATTGTAGGATGTCAATTTAGGTTAAACATTCATCTCTTTATTTCTTCCAATAGGCCATTTTTACTAGTTCAGAAGTATAATATCTAATCTGTGTAAAAATATCATACCAAGTTGGTATATGATAAATTCTTGGTTTTCTATTAAGAAATAATACTTAAATTAAAAGAATGCTTAAACTGTACTTCTAAATTAAACAAGGTAGCGATAGCGATTAGTAAACTAATCTCAATATTTCGCAACGGCTTCTGATACGTGAATGAAGAAAATTATTTAAAAGTTAATACAAAACGCCTACTTATAAATAAGCTGAGTGAAAAGTCGGTTGCGTGCAAATTAAAATATATTTTAACGAAGACATTTTAACATCTTCGATTAAATTAGAACCACTTCTATAAGAATTTAAACTCAAGCTCATCTCGCCTTCAAGAAGCACCACCAGGTATGGAACGTGTCTCGACGAAGTCTATTCTAACGTAAAGGTGACTCAATCAGTACTCACTATTTATATGGAATAATCGTCATTCTTAGCTCAAACCTTGTTAATAGACTGAATTCAATAATTTTTGAATAATTTTCTTCATTCACGTATCAGAAGCCGTTGCAAAGCATTGTGATTGGCTTACTAATCGCTATCGCTACTGTGGAGCCCGACCAGCTAGAGACAAATTCTACGGCTCTGAACTACTCTTGGCAAGACCTTTTCAACGACACCTTAATCAAGTGCCTAGCCCTCGTGGTTGCTGAGTTGATACTTCTCCACAGACAGACAGACAAACCGGAGATATAAGGTTTCATGGTATCAGAAGCCTAATAAGCAGTCATCTCAGCCAAAGTTTGGCCAGGTGTCATTCTGAGGGAGCCTTGTTCAATCCTCACCGGAGGTCGAGAATATTTTCTAGATTATTTCTGCGCAGGATAGGCCTAGGGTTCACTCAACTCTCTGTAAAATGGGAACTGGTTTCCCTTCATGGGGGTAAAGGTGGGCGAACAGTGGGCTGACCAATCTCAACTAGTACTGGTGGTCATCTCGGAGCCTACACCTTCAGAGCCCATAAGCCAACTTAGATTCTTATGGTAAATTCTACCGTAGATAGATAGCTTATATAGCTAAGCTTAAAAAAAAGTGTTTAATAAAAATCAAGAAATATAGGAACTTGGAACTTGACATGGTGTGTTTAGGAAACTTGAAATTCCAACAACCCATTCTCCTTGGAGAAGATGTGGTGCCTTGTGCATATAAAACTCATCCATTTAGAAGTGGATAAAACTTGGCAACGGGAGCATCAGCAAAGGATAACGATAGTTTTTACAAACCTTTAAGAAGCAAAATACTTCTTAACTTCAATCTCGACTTTTTCAAAGTGTTAGTTATTAGAATGCTTGAATAATAAAAATAAATATAATAATAAAAAAAAAAAAACTTTTATTATTAAGTGCCCTAATTTTTTAAAAAATATATATTAAAAAAATATTAGGTCGAATTTGGGCTCTGTTAGAATTGTTTGTAAGCATTCAAAGACTTCCATAATTCCCTTCCATTTCAATTTCTTGATTTTGATCTTCCTTCGAGAATTTTCAATATATCCTGCTGGAATTTCTGAGACTGTTACATTCCAAATACATTTATTATTCATCATTCGTTCCAGAGAAAGAAAAAGAAAAGGAAAAAAAATAAAAGATTAAAAACAAGCCCTCTTTTTACCAATGTCGATTTCAAGTTCAAAAAATTTGATTGAATGAAATCAACTGAAAAATTAAGTGAATTTATTTATGACATTTTTTTTTTGTATTAGGAATTTCAATTTTTTGTCTTAAGGCTGACTTTTTTTTTTCAAAAGAAAGAAAGGACAAGAGATCAGTTTAGACACAATATGAAAGAGATTGCACCGCGCCCCTAGCGGTATATGTGGGTATTGTCGGATTCACTACAAAATGACAGATTTATTTTTAACATTTCATTTTTTTACTTTTATTTAATTTCTTTTAGAGTAGAATTACGGAACTTAATTTGTGGAATTATAATCTATATTATAAATTTTGGATTCATATTTGATAAGAGGCAAAAGATAACAATTCCAACATGACGAGATGTCTTAACGTGAATTTACGAGAGCGCAATTGAATTACTTCCGGTGAACATACAACTGCCTCTGTAAGCTCTAAACAAACACAGGTTGCTTTCTCTGTAATACTTTCCCCTGAATCCTAGCGGCGTCCTTTACACCTGCAGGAATTTTACTACAGTTCTTTACTTGTAACTTTTGGTGATAACAATTATTTGTATATTTGATGTAAGGACACCCGAAACACATGTGACGATTCGCTGCCTTACTTTAATCTTCGATAAATAATAATCTTTGGCTAGATAAAGGAAACTGTTGTTTTTATTGTTGTAAAATTAAATTCGTAAATGTTGAAATCTTTAATAAGTCACCCCTCGCTTAGCAAAAGTTTCTTTCCAAAAATACCTCTAAACAAAACTCGCCAACCTACAGATATTTTTGTTTCTTAATTTTTGTAGTCTAACACCAAATATAGTATTTAGTGTAGCTAAATTGGATTCCTAAATGTAGTAATCCCTTTCAGCTTATTAGCAGCGTCTTGTTTTTAAAACAAAACTAACTTCTCCAATAGTGGCGCATCATGGTCGTAGCTGCTAATTGGACCATACAACCCAATTAATCAACCAATCTCCAATATCAAATAGAATATGAATTAATTTACTTTCTTGAAATTTAAATACTGTATTTTAAAAATATCGTTTGAATAGAAACTCAACATTAAAAATTAAGCTCACAGTTTGAGTAATTAAAGAAAATGCCTAAATATATCGCCCATTCATATTTTATTCTAGTTTGAACATTACAATTAAACTTATCTGTCAGTAAAGCGTGCTCTGATTAAGGAAATATCACGATTTTATAAGTAGAGAATTAATTCTGTGGTATTTCTTCTAGGAATTTATTCTTGACATTAATGTGAATTTACTCTGAAAAATACATTAAGTAACTGGACATTTCCAAGATGTCTAACCATTGAACAATAATGATTAAAGCCTTATAACAAAATATTATAGTTTTATTTCATTCATAAAAGGTCTGAAAAATATCTGAAAGTCTTTCCATTTCATAGTTTTAGGAATTTCGTAGTATTTCTTTGTTTGGATGGACTAAATGTTTTCTTACCAAACGAAATTAAAAGATTAATTTAGAACTAAGCTTAACAAGCAAAGAGTAACTAAAATTATCCTTTATATTCTATTTTATAGTTTGGTTGGGAGTAATTACAAAGCTAAATTTTAAAACCTAATCTGAAAAAAAAAGAAAAAAAAAAGGTATTTAAGCTAGAACCCGAAGGAGCAAGATTGAATTTAACATTGGTAGCGATACGAAAAAAAAAGTGTCCCTACAGTGTCACTAAAAATATTCAAATGAAGCGAAAATGTAAATAGCATAGTGAATTGTAAAATAACTTTTAAAGCTTTTAGCTCTTCATAGCTTTTTGGGCTTCATAGCAAATTTAAATGTAATTAAATTGCAAGGTTCAGGTTTGTCAGGTAGGAGTAAGTAAAAGTACTTTAATTAAAGGAATTAAATGAAAAGTGGAGCGAATATTTAAAAAGGCTACATCTTTCTTCTGAAAAGGAAGATTTTTTTCTTTAGATGGTGAAAGATAGCAGTAGAGCTAATTGAAAAAGGAATTTTTTCCTTAGTTTGAGATATGTACAAATGAAGTACGATTACACTGTATTTTATTTTTATCCAATGGGGCGGATTGTTCATTTCTTACATTACTTAAATCGCGAAGATAATGATGACGCAGGGTATCGTTTGAGGAATGGAAAGACCGCGACCTCTTCACAAAATACAAGAAAGAAAGACTGAACGTACGGTTTGGAAGGATAGGAGAAATGTTTAGTTTGTCAAAAATTTGCAATTCAGTAAAAACTGATAACTCAATCTTCTGCACTTAAGAACTCATTACAAATTTATATTGAATGTCAAAAAAGAAATCCTTCCTAACAAGAATGTTTAACAACATTACAGCCTTATTAAATATCAGAAGAAAGGGCAGACAGAAAGGGCGTTATTGATAAGATGATGATGACAGATTTTATTACAAATAATTATGTCCTCGTGGAAAGACAATTATTTGTCATCTGTTGATTTTATTTGTGAGATGGAAACCAATAAAATAGTCTTCAAAAATTATGTGAGTAGAAATTAGTCATTTTGCTTTTTGCAATGAAATCACTTTTAGCAAGAGATCGAAATACCATTTTTTTTTCTTTTTTACAGAGGTTTCGAAAGATTAAGTCATGTTTTACATTTACTTGATAATCAATAAAGAAAATCAAAAGGGTAATTAAATCTGCAGACTCGCGAAAACATTCGAAACCACAAACAATCAAATAAAATATTAATGTTAAGTACGATGGATTATGTAAATTGTAATCATAAGGACTTTTGGATTCAAAAGCAAAGTACAATAAATAAAAGTGAAAAGTATTTTACAAGAAACGTTTTTCTAAGTAGTCAAATAGCAGTTTCATGGATATTTTTTTTTATTTTTTTAGATATCAAGCGAATCTTGAGTCCGTTCATTTGTCTACTTATGAGCTACTTATGAGTTTGCTACTTATGAGCTTGATTAGTGACTCATTTAGATGATGTGTAATTATTTTTAGATATTAGTAGCTAAAGTTTTTGTCCAAATTTTGACATTCTGCAAGGAGATTTACCTGAATTTTGAAATCCAATGCTTTGTCTATCTCTTTACTGTCGAAATACTTTTGCTCGAGTTCTCAAGAAAACAACCGTATCTCGGAACGTCGAGTTACCAACTATCCCACAGGGAAAAATATCTATTGATCAAGAGTAGTGTTAGGAAAATGCAAGTAGTTCAGAAAATGGATAATCCGGAAATTTTTTCTACAATTTATTTTCCAACTTGAAACTTTTCCAATAAAAAGGCAGGTTCCAGGGCGTTTCTCGATCTTCTCCTGGAAGGGCCTAAGAGTGACAAACAGTTGATTTTTTTTTTAAACATTATCTTTAGGTGTTGTCCAGGTAAATTCAATGTTGAAACAATACAAGCCATACAAATATTTATAAAGAGACATTTACCAAAGCGAAATGTGAGTGGCAAAATAAAGTCCTGCCGAACTGCTATTTTTTTTTTTTTTTTCGTTGTTGGAAAACAAAGACTTCGGGGCCTTTGGGACGGATTTTCATCGTTTGCCCTAGCGTCTAAACATCCACTAACGATGTCATTGGAACTTTCTTCTTTTCATTGATAACACTGGAGGAAAAAGAATAAGGTCCAGCCTTAATGCTGTAATTTGCATTTTTAAGAACCCAAACAGCCAGATTTATCATTTTAACTTTACAATTAACAGTTAATTGAAAAGATTACAATTGCAATGATTATGTCGTAGTTTTGTTAGTCTTTCTAAGAAAAGATTCTAAGAAAAGAAAATCGAAACTATAATAAAATGCTTTGGCACTAGTTTTTTTGATAATTTTACATCCCAACAAGGAAGTGAAAATATCAATGTTAATATAAAATCATTCAGATATTCTATCTCATCTCATTCACGTAACTCCAAAACTAAAGATAAACAAACTTAGAATCTAAAAATTTAAATATTCAGAGCCTAGTCTATCAAAGTTGAAATCAAATGAAAAGATCTTTAGATAAAGCTAAAGATTCTAATTCCACATGTAAATTTGATCTGAATAATATTCAAAATAACCTCCCTTTTTTTGTTTTCTTTTTAATCTTTTTTTACCTTATTTCTAAAGTTCTAACGACTTTCAACAATGTTTTTGAACATTACTACAGATTTTTATTTTGAAAAAGCTACAGCAAAACTAAAACTTGGTTTCTTTACTTTCGTTAAGTGAAATTAATTCTCGTAAGAATCTCGTTAATATGAAATCAATTCTCAAAGAAGCGAAGCCCCAAAGGGTAGTAGCTGAATATCTGTCTATTCGAATGATAATTATTTAATCTAAGAAGTTAGAGATATTTTAGTTTATTGAATTAAAATGGAAAGTCATTATAAACTTCTTTCGATGCCATTTAATGCTAAAAAAGTTAGCTCATCAATATTTTTTTTCCTATTAATAAATCAATATTACTTATCATGAAAATAAATTTAAAACTAAGTGAAAGAAAGAACTTACAAATTGTAGGAATGAAAAAAAAACACTTTTTGGAAGAAAAAATTAAACAGCAACTATTTTGAAGATGTAACTACAATCTGTTTTATACATTTTTCAAAATTAAATAACGGTTGTAAATCATGAAAACAATTTAAAAAAAGCTTAATAATAAAACGGAAATTAAACCTACATTATGTTCCCTTCACCATAAGGCACAGGATTCACATTAAATCCAAGATCCTTGTAATCGACGTGTGGGTGTAGCGTGTATTCATTCTAAATCCCGTCTGGATGGAAGGGAGAGGAATTCGCTGTGGTGTGGATGTGGTGACCCCTCTCGGACCACAATGGATGAAGCCAAACACGCTACTGACACAAAAACGGAGCAAAGGGTGTCTCAATGCTATTTTTGCAACGAGTGGACTTCCCTATTAATTTTTCCCAGGCTGACTCAACGACCTAAACCTATGACGTCACGAGAAAAAGTCTGACATAACGACAACAATTCATTCTTTAAATGGATAATATCCTCAATTCAGGCGTTAAAACAAAGTACTAAAACTACTATTGCTTTTTCAAAATGTGTTAATTTTAAGAAATTTAAAAATACTAATTTAATAGGAAGTAAAGTTTAAAATCAAATAAGTACGATAAAGAAAAAAAAAACAGCGTAAAAAAATAAATTAAAATAAAACCTAATTGTCTTTCTGTATCCCAACATACTCTTATCGTGGAAAAGCAACATCCCCAAGTCTAATAAGCGTACTTTTACATAATCTAATGAAAAACTAACCTAGCAAAAACTGTATCTAATGCTTTGTTGTTTTATTTTAAACCAGTAGTTCTTAACATAAAGGATACAAGACAATAATACGCTGTTTATTTTCTATTTCGATGACAAAAAATTAAACGGGAAACGACAGTCACTATATAGTTTTTCATTGAAACTACAGATTTATTCTTTAGCAATTTCATCTTTATTAATGTTACCAATTATCATCTTTCTTTCGTATTTGCAATTGTTCTAATAGTTATATACAATTACATAACTCTTAAAATGAAAACCACAATCACCTACTCTGTATTTAACAATGACTTTTTTTCCTTTTAATAAAGTTATTTGATGTTTCTCTTTATATGTTCAAAATATTTTAGTTTTCTAGTTAACAATGATAATATTATAAATAAATAAATTTATATGAATATATAATTTACCACCTTTAATTATCTTGACTTACAATTACAAATAGGCACGTAATTTTGCCTTGTAAATTCTTTGATAAGCAGGAGTAAGAAAACGTATTTTGAGAAGGATAAGGTGCTCGCAGCAGACCAAGAACCACTGCTCCTCTAAACTGACTTTTTTATTAAATATATTTTTTTTCTTTTTATTGAATACCATTGTCTTTTTTTACAATTGATGTTGAATGTAAGAATTTAGAATAGGAAAGTTGCGTCAATAAATACCCAACAGATTCTCTCCTATAATCTAATGCATACGAATATTTTGTGCCACGAAGCCAGCAATTTCTTACAGAAACATTCATTCTATAATTGACCGAAAGAGCTAATAAACATTAAAGCCAACAAGCATTTCTTCATTATTTAAATCTCTAATATTTCATTAACATATTCAAAATTTTCGAAGAAAGCCAGAAGCATTTGCATATAATCTGTAATAAAACTCAGCTAAACGATGCAATAAAATCAACGAAACAATAAAGTTAACAGTCGCAAGTTTTTAAACTGTAGAAATTCGCTCCGATATTGTTAGATTGTAGATGGAATATAAATATTATATTGGAATATTGTTGTTGTTGTTATTATTATCGTACGAGATTAAATAGCCAGGAGATCAATGCGATTGTCTGGCTGCCAAAGTTGCTAGTTCTTTAGAATTAATTACCCAGGGTGCATCACTGGGGGAGGGCGAATTAGTTGTACACCCGCGGAAACGGACGAAACAGAAGGAGAAAGTTACATCCATCAAAATAATTTCGTTCCCGTTGCATCTTCATATCTTTTTAGCGTCCAATATTAACAAAATCAAAGAATTTTACAACTACAACAAATGAATACGTACATTCCTTGCATTTCTTTCCTATCTACACGTATGTTCTCCAAGATCTAAAATATATCATAATTTTTGCAGTATCTAAGAATGTACGTAGTTAACAACGATCGGCTATTAAACTGTCCACTTTTGATTTCATATAGAATTACATCATTCTCTCCTACTTGGACGATTTTCTCCAACTTGTAATTTCTGTCTTTTCCACTCTATTTTTTCTGTTGCCAAATTTGCCTTAATAATACTTACGAAAATTTGCCACTAACATTCTGTAATCCTTGTCATTCGATCAGTATTAATCCATTTCCTCTAGGTTTTCTTATAACTTAAGACTCTTAAAAGTAAAAAGATATTTAATTTAAGTTAAGATACAGTATTGCCGTTGAACCCTTAAATATAAAAGTGGTAGTGTTGGGAAGAAATAAAGGAAACTTTTAAACAGTGATCTCATATAAACAAGTTACAGAAGAAATTGATGAAGACGGAGCTTTCACAATGGTTTCCATGTTAAGAATCCACACGGTAAACAAATGCATATTTCTTAAAAACTCCATCTTTTTTTATATATTTCATTTATTATCGGTGATATTTCGCGGAATTAGGATCTTTCCGCTTTTTCAAACCTTTTTTAAAAAACAACAAAGAGTAACTTCCATTACATTTCTTAATACTGATACTGGTATGTATAATACAGATTTATTATTGTTATAATAATGAAAGAATTTACACAAAACCAATTATTAATGACAATGTACCAAAATAGTTTTAACAAAACCAATTATTACTAACAATCTACCATAATTATTAGTTCACTTTCTTTATTGAAATTTTTCCCTTTGATTTTTCACTAAGTCCTGGAAATATGATAGGGTGTTTGGATTTACCATATATCCTTTGTCTTTATTTATGCATTGAAAAGTCTTGATGATACATGCTTCTATTACGTATCTACTATGTTTATCTTTAATTTTGAAGAGGATTGTAACTTTTGGGTCTGGGTTTTGATTTTCTGTTATGCAATGCTCGGCCCAGTTTGATACTTTAGGGCGATTGTTCCTAAACGCTGTAGCGTGTTCCTCAACCCGTTCTTCTAACATCCGTCCTGAGTTTCCAAAATATACGCCTCCGCATGTTCTACACTTTATTTTATAAATTGTTCCCATGATTTTCTTTATCTTATTATAATCTTGCTCATCTTCTTCTTCATTTTTATACAATATAGACTTAATGTTCTTCCCTTTTTTATGTATTATTCTAATATCATTATTAGAACATATGTCAGCGATTCCTCTGTTGATTTTAACCCCATTCGATAGTTTAATGATTTTGTCAAATGATAATTTTGGTTTCTTTTCTTCTTGTCTTTTGGCTTTATTTTCAAATCTTTGGAAACATCCTTTAATGAAGGGTTCTGGGTATTCATTAATCCTTAAGATCTTCTTGAAGTTGGTCATTTTGTCGTTCCATTTCTCTTTGTTACTAGTGTAAGTTGTTATTCTTTCTAGTGTATTTTGAATCTCTGCTTTCTTAATTTTCATGTTATGTTCCGAATTGTAGTTTATGAAATATTTGCTCTGGAAGTCTTTGGTGTAGTGCTCATACGATATTTTGTTATCTTGGTTCCCAAGTGTGATATCAAGATAATTAATTCTGTTGTCTTCTTTTTCTTGTTTCGTGTATTGTATACGTTGGCTGGTTGAGTTTATTTTGTTGAAGAATTTGTGGAATTGCCTTTTTGTTCCTTCCCAGAATATTATGACATCGTCCACATATCTGTAATATCTGAAATTGTTGTTATTCCAATTCAAAATGTTTGTATTCTCAAATTCTTCCATGTAAATGTTGCTTAATAGTCCTGATACTGAATTCCCCATTGGGAATCCTTCTATTTGTCTGTACAATTTTTGTTTATATTTGAAGTAGCTATTATTACATGTTATAACTAGTCCTTCAATGATCCTCTCAATATGTTTGTCATTAAAATTTTTGAGTTTCAGTTTTCTTTCCAAAATTTGTAAGGTTTCGGTGACTGGTATTGAAGTTTACATCCCTACCACGTCCATTGTGTAAAGTCTAATTTTGCCCCTCTTCCTTTCTTCATTCAACTCGTCTATTATTTCAATAATTTGACGCGTGTTTTTAATGACGTGTTTGTTATCATCTGTATCTTTTAGTTGATTATATATCCATCTGGCCAAATTCTGGGTTGGAGAGCCAGGAATTTATGATGGGTCGCAGTGGTATCTCAGTTTTGTGTCCTTTCGGCCTCGGTTCAAATTTGGGTGTTGTTGTCATATTTTCTGTGATATGGTTATATTGTGCTTTGTTAATTCGAATTCACAAATATCCTTGTTTAATCTAATGATCTTTTGAAGCACAGTTTCATCACTCCGAAATCTAGAGTTAAATGTGTGATTCTTACACAGGACTTTTAAGAGCGAAAATAGATCATTAATTATTTCTAAATTAAAGTTTAGAAATTGTTGTTCTTGTATCAGTTAAAATTACGATTGGCATTTCTACACTGAATAAAGCAAGTGAATTGGAAGAGTCACTGATGATGTCATCCTACTGTTACTTTCAAAGCTTGATCTTGACAAAGATCAGTCACAATAAGATTAAGTAAATAAAAAGAACCAGAAAAATGTCAATGAACCAGGAAATACATCAGTAATCATCAATTCAGTTACATTTATCGAAGTGAATACAGTATTAAAGTATCATTTCAACATTTGTCCAGATGTCGACTGATTTTGACTTCCTTCGTTACTGTTTTGTGGAAGACACTGCTTACTTTCTTCTTTAATTAAGCAACTGAA
Source organism: Thereuonema tuberculata (assembly GCA_023159025.1). Classification (NCBI taxonomy): domain Eukaryota; kingdom Metazoa; phylum Arthropoda; class Chilopoda; order Scutigeromorpha; family Scutigeridae; genus Thereuonema; species Thereuonema tuberculata. Next base: position 198,978,182 of record JAFIDM010009631.1, read on the forward strand.
TATCTAGCTCCAGTAATTTTTACTTCAATAAGATCAGAACCTTATTCCGATGGACACCTCATTCAGGGTCGAAAGCCGCCCATTATATTTAAATATAATTGATTTGTGTGATTTAATTGTTTTTTAACTAAGATTCCTGTCGCACTTTAAACTTAATCTAAGATCAGAACTAATAGAATCACGAAAATTTACTTAAGTCCAGTTCGAAGTTCAAAGAGTGTCAATTCTAAATTGTGCTCATTTTGCATCTTTGTACGTTGTTAATGATAAGCTACAAAGAATCAGTTTTTCTAAGGCTATCTTAGATTTTCGTAGGGATTTCACGTAAATCTCTAAGAAGTAACTTTCTAGTAAAGTGCAAACAATTTATTAAGTTTGAAAGCTGTTCTGTGGCAATAGAATCCTGTCATTTATAAGACAAGAAATTTAAATTACACTGAACTACATTTAAAAAAAAATGATTATTATGTTAATCGAAGGAAAGTTTACAAATATAACATTTAAGAATTCAATGCAAGCTTTTCTAAACATAAAAATGTCTAGAAAACATTGTCGTAACAATGGATGCAAGAAAATTTTTAATCTGTGACTGAATTTCATTTAAATAAAAAAAAAATACTTTTACTCCGATTTAACTTATTGGAGTAAAAGTATTTTTTTTTATTTTATTTAAATGAAATTAAGTCACCCACCGTCAGTAACATACTTGTAAGCTATGTACATTATCATTGTTACATTACTTAACTTACAATCTATTAACTGTCTTTAAAAGTATAAAATTGCTAAATATCATTCTGAACAACTTTAATTTTATTGTTGCTGTCTGTTAACTAAAGATATCTTAAATCATGATGACACATACAATGAATTTGGCAATTGAATCTTTATTTAAACATAATACGAGTATTTTGCCATCGATTGAGGTATTTTATTTTTATCTCCAATTATTTTGGTAATTTTCTTTCGTCCTCGCGACTCTATGAAAACAAAGCTGGAAGTGCTTCGATAAAAGTAATTTTGGAATATTCCTTATTATTTCATTTTGGAATTAATTTCTAAAATTATTTCATTGGAATGACAAAACAAAGAAACAAGTTCCTTCGAAAAATGTTGAATAAAACATACTCATGAAAACTAGATTAGACAATTTTAAAAATTTTATGTAGTAAATTTTTTCTAAAATATTTTAGTTATTATTGTAAATGTGAGAGAACCTATATTATCAATACTTTACAAATAACGAAAGATAGATATTTAATGATTAGCTGATAACGTCATTGCTCCATCTCCACCGTCTGAGTCATAGGATCAGAGATGAAATAGATCTAAATGGAGTCCGGATGCAGACCCAGATGTTTCATTTGATCTGCAATTGGGGTGATCCAATAGAACTCACCTGGATCCATAATGCAATAAATAATTGTATTACAGCATTAATTTGGATAAGGTCACCTGCACAAACGTACGCCTTTGTCTGCTATATAATCCACAGACTTAATTTAATATCAGCTAAGGTATAGGAATTATTAGAAAAACGTTTTCGCTACGTGGATTCAGTAAAGGACGTTACATTACATCGTGACTTAAATATAGTGAAGACAGAATAATCTCAAGTGATACAAATAAATATTAAAAAAGGATAAAAAATTTTAATGCAAACAATAGAGATTTTCCATTTTCTGAAAAAAGTTCTTTAAATTCGCAAATACTCAATTAAATTGTCTGAATCGACTTAATTTAATCACAGTAAAGGGAGTGCAAACAAATTCATCAGAACATTATTATCCTTATTTAAGGAACTGAAGAAATGTTGCTTCGCTCGATTGCTTTTTTCTATGAGAATTTTATCATCTTCTCAAGTTAATTTCTTGATAAAGGTCCACCTGGAAAAATTAAAATGTTGGTCTCTTCAGTTGACTGATGTGACTGAAAGGATTTCAATCCCGAACTGGCAGGAATATCTGTTTTCTTCCTACATTTATCGCCTTCGTTTTCTCTCCTTCCGGCTTTTTATTACATTTGTCATTTAGTACGACCTACACAATAAGCCTAGGGATAGCAAAATGACGGGGTGTATCCAAGCCTTTCAAATAAAAAAGAAAATCAAATCGTGGAATAGGAAATAATTACAACAAATGTTTAAAGACAATATTTGTGTGTGTAGTAAGTGTTTATTGTCAATAATCTATTAAGAGTTTAGCCTACGTTCAACTACATTTACACTCATTGTCGAAAAAATGAGGATATCCAGAAGCAGCAATTGAAATGGATTGATACTTGGCTAAGGCAATGAGAATAATGATGCCAATGACTAATTGTAATATCAGAGCAAATGCGCCGTTTATTCGGGCAAAACACTATAGGTCAATAACTATATATACCATCCCTAGCGTGGATATATGCAACGATGGCTTGGTATGGAGTCATACATACGTCTAATGGTATCCTGTGGAAGATCGTTCCGCAGCTACGGCAACTCCAGATCGCTCATACCCGTTGATGGCCGAAGCTTTTCCAGGTGGTCCCACACATGCTCAATAAGCAACAAATCTGGGGACGTGGCGGGCCAAGGAAGGGAGTCGACAGCACGGAGGGAAACCCTGCTGTACATGGGCGGGCATTGTTTTTTTTTGGAAAATGAACCGTTGCAATCTCTTCATGAAAGGATGCACATGAGGCCACCAAATCTCCTGAACGTATCATTGCGCTATCAATTTTCCTCGATCCCTACCTGAGGAGACCGAGAATCGTAGGAGTTTTCTCCCCACATTATAACGCCACCAGTTCTGGCGGTGTGTCGCTCAAGAATGAAGTCCGGATTTGTGAGTTCACCAATGCTTTACTGTACTTGAATACGGTGATTACCTGTGTCCAGATAAAATCTGGATTCATAACTAAACATCTGTTGCCAGACCACAGCCATCCATGCCACCCATTCACTACATCACTGTAAAGGAGCCAGTACTTGTCTTCCTGGATGGTGGACAGCGTTATACTTGGATCAGTTGCGCCTGTCGGACGATGACATGATTCTCTCATCTAGTGCCTTCCCTGCGCATGTGTGTTCCGTCACTTCTCCACTGCTCTCAACTCCACTGCTCGTAGAACAATCGGATCAGTCAAGGTAACGGCCAAATCGACTGAACGACAGCCTGTCTCCGGCAGTCTAACGATACGAATTCTCTCGAACTCTGCCGAATGCATCGTCGAGGCATGATGATGACTCAGAGATCTACTACACTCCACAATCATACTGATTACAAAGCACACCTGCAACAGGCATTCACATGGTCACAGCTCGGCCGTCCTAAGGTAAAAGGAAGTAACTGCAAATTTTCTAATTTTTCGTTTTCTGCAATTTCTACGTAATGAAGTATCTACACATCTTCCAAAGGAATTTGGTAATGATCTGCTGTTAAGTACGGCCCCTATTTTGATGATCAAAGGTGCCAACTAACTCACAATATGCTTATATCTACGGTCAAAGGCAGCAAATAATCAGTTTCCAAATTGTTAGTTGCTTCCTTTTACCTTAGGACGGCCGAGCTGTAGCGGTACTAAGTTTTCAGGGGGCAATCGCAGCCCAACTGCAATCAGTGGCACAAGTACCTGTGACGGTGTCGTATATCGAGTTTCATCGTTCCCGGATCATTTGTTATGGGTGCAATATTGAAAATGAAGTATTTACAAGCAACTGATCTGAAAACAATTTTCGCAATTTTTATTTAAACTTAAAGATAAGTTAAAAAAAAGAAGAAAATCGTGGGTTATGGATTACTTCTTAGCAACATCTCTTGCTTTCTACATTTCTGTAAATCAAAGTAGAAGAGAACAAGATTTTCGTTTTTTTTTATTCTTTGCATCTTTAACTTACCTATATATTATTATTATTTTTTTATTATTCATATTTTTTTTATAAATATCATCCATATACAAAAGTGGCTTCGAACAAGGTAAAGAAAATGCCCGGGCGAGGAAAACGAACTAAGTTCCTGTCGTTTTTCGTTCGTTGACAATTCTCTTCACGTCAAATGGGACAAATCTGTATCAATAGCCAGTCTTCCTAGTAATTGAGAAATACTATTCCATCACCCTGACTCTCAAAACGAGGAAAACGTTCCAAATTATCCTTCAAGCTTGGCTGTGAAGGCTTTACAGTAATCTGTAAGGCCGCCATATTGCTTTCTGCGGCAATGAGTTCCAGGATCAACTAAGTGACACATATGGTCATTCTTCTTTCTCTGTGCGTACAATAACTGAAAAATTTCAATTACTTGTATTTTTAGATGTTATTATTTCGAAAAATTTGACTATTTTATTCTACCAATAAAAAAATTGTTGTGGGAAGCCAATTTTATCAAACTAAAAGAAATCAAGGTTTTTATTTTGTCAAGTTTTTGGCCAAATTTAGATGAAAGTCAATTAAAGGATTCAATTAATCATAAACCAATTAACTGACAGCTTAAAGGATATCTGTAATTACGTTTCTCTAAAATAATAGTTATCGTAATGATAATACTAAACGATCAACATCGAATTACCCAGTTTTAACTTATTTGGAAATGAATAGGAATAGTACATTTGGTATTCTAAAATTTTATGTTAAGGATGAAGAATAACTTATTATAAATATTACGTCAAATATAACACATTGTATCATACATTATTATGATCAACGTCAAGTTTTCAGAATTACAGATTTTCAGAAATATGTTACTAATTTGACTAAAACCATGAGGAAAATTAGACATATGTGGGTTTTCCATTGATAATAATTTGCTCATTCACTTTTATTATAACATCCATTAAAGATGTATCAAAACAGTATCTCCACGTTTTTCTACTCTTTCTCTGAATTCAATGAAATTCCATTATTGTATTAATATCTTCAGGTATAAAAATCACTCCAATGAACTCAGTTGAAACGAGAAAAGTTTGCTGACATTTTCACTTATTCTTTGTAAATATTTGGTGAATTCGCCTGAAAGCTTCCCAATCTCTTTGTGCGGTAATTACAGATAGTAATCTTTAAATTGGAAGAACCAAGCTGATTAATTTTATTTAGTGGCAAACAACAACTTAAGATTTTAGGTCTTTAAGAAAATATTGACTTATATAATTAAGCGAAAGACAAAGAGACTTGCAGCTAAGCGGTTGACCATCGGCAAGATGGGAGCCAATGGAGCAAGTGGTAAACAGGGATCTTTTGGAGGCAATAGGGTTAAGGGGTGGGGGATGAAATGGAGGGGTCGAAATTTAATCTAGTTGGCGATGAGTGGGCGTCTTCTGCGCCCTCTGTTTCGTGGATGAGTAGTGCCACTACTGCCAATATGAAGAGTAGGAGTAGAAATCGATGTGTGGGGGTGGATGGAACCGTCACTCTCATCTAACAGCAAACATGGATCCTGTATCTCGGGCGCAGGAGAAACAAGTATGGTTATTCTCCTGTCAAAATTCGCTCTCAGACGACTCAAAATGATAGGGAAAAAAAATCGTGAGAATCCATTCTGCAATAAGTTTTCCAAGAAGCCATCTGTGCTACAGTAAAAATAATTTACCAAGTTCTGGAATTACAGTTTGAAAAGAATAAGAGCGCCCTTAAAATAACAGAACAAAAAAGAAATACTGTTATCCAAGAAAAAATATATAGACTATTTTTGTGGTTACTGTATGACAACTACAAAAGTCATATGTAAAACAAACAGAAAAAAATAAATAAATAAATAAAATTTAAATCACAAGACATATTACTGACTGAATGTTTACTGTTCTTGTTTTCCTTTTTTTTTTTCTACATTCTTTGTGGTTTTTTTTTTAAGTCATAATAAGACACAAATGAAAGTCAATTCATCAGACATCTTAATTTTGTAAATGCTTAAATCCCATCAATTTTAATTGTCTCTATACAAATTAATGGATTATCTAAAAAAATTAAATTGTTAAATATCATTGCTTTTGTTTTTAACGCTTTCCTATTTTTGTGTCCTTCTCAAGGTAATTTCCCCACAGGTTCGGATATACACAGAAAAACCAAAAAAATAAATACAGAAATTAGACGGTCTATTGTCTTGAAAAATGCAAGTTTTTCCAAAAGGTTCATCCAAAAGTTCAAAAATTAAAAATGGAGGAAACACGAGGACACATATAGTCACATACAGACTGAGGGACTTGAAACTGAGTCTTGTTTTTCTGGAAAAGTTGGATAAAAAGTTCAGAAAGGCAAAAAAGTGATAAATGAAATATGATAAAATTATAATTAATCTCCAGTTTCGGGGAAGATGCTTTGATGTAATTTTAGAATTCTTAAAACTTTTTTATATCTTATTTTATACATCAAAACGGCTTAAGTAGGTGATTTTAAAGACAACATTAAGAAGAGTCGGGAACGGGAGTTCATAAAGACTGTGGGAGGGACTGAACTGACGGTAATGTAGTAAAGTAAGCTTATTAATTAATTTTTTTTGAGCATAGCTATTCACTTGCTTATTAGATTATAAACATTTTTAGCTATTTTATTAACTATAAAAGCAAGATTAAACAATCTTAAAACTATAAAAAGTGCAAATTTACGTCTTTTATTCATTTAGTTTTGATAGTTTTAATTAAGATAGAAGCATAAAGTGATCTTGGCTGTAGTTGTTGCCATCCAGGGGTATTGAGACAGATCTTTATAAAGGGATGAAACAGAGTCAAAATGGAATATTTAACTATTAATGATACCTCATTAAGAGAAGAAAAAACAATTTAAGCTTCACAGACAATTTAGATGAATAGTACAGATAGACTAAATGAAAGTGAAAAGAATCAAGTTTACTTAACGAAAGGAATAATTATATAGATTTTTTTTTTAATGATAATTCTTTATTGGTCTCCAAACTTCAGATGTTAAATAACTTATTATGCAGTACTATAGGGCTTTATGACCTTTTCAAACTTTTATACTTTTTTTTTCTGTCGATCATGCGGAAGTGAAGCGAATCCATGCGTATTAAAATCTACAAAGCGACTTGGAATAAAAAAATCTACTCAAGTAAAAGTAGTAAATCTTACTTCATAAAGTGACTGAAGTAAAATTTAAAACTAGTTAAATTAGTTTTTAAATTAATCTGTTAAAATCCATGTCTGCAAATATACTTAGATATAAGTAGACGTGCAAATATGTTAAAGATGATACTTTAAAAGGATTTTACAGACGAAGTGAAGAAGGATTGAGACTTCATTATTTCGAAAACAGGCATAACACTTCTAGTAATATCTCGACACTTAGGTGTAAATCCATTCAATGAGAGATTTAGAAAAAGAAGAAGCTTATTCCCATAAGCCAACAAATCGGAATAATCACTATGGACAGTTTCAAGATTATGGTCGCAATTTCAAGATTCTGAAGAAGTAAAAAGGAGAGATTAGATTGTTCGAGGAATTAAGGCTATCTTGTTAAGGCTATCTTAACAGAAATTAATAAGAATTTATAGTTAGAGTCACTGTTTATTTTTAAATTGTTTTTAAGATAATATTTATTTGCTTCAACACTGCTAGTGGGTGGATGTATTCAGAATTCTGATTCGAACCAAATTAGGAACTAAATCCCAAAAATTTCTTCTTCATATTTTCAGTTGAGGGTGCTAAAGCACTCTTCACTGACTTTCCAGTGAAAAACATATAAAAAAGGAGAAAGCCCCTGATATCCCCTCCAGGGCCTATGTACTTCTATTGTCTTCATTTTTAGTCATTTTTGGTGACTTTCTGCAGCAATTTTTCTATCATAAGCGATAATCCACAAACTTTCCGCTGAAAATCTTATTTTTAAGCTACTACATTATTTCTCAGATATTTCTTGACAGAACTTGATGTTGATATTTTAAGAAAAATTTTTTCAAAATTACTTGTTCACTTTTTTTTATAAGCCTGTTTAAGCATTTCTCTCTTATTAATCTCAGACACGTAATATAGAATAACAATTAGAATCTATTTTATTTACTACAATTCAAGTCATTAAGAAATTTAAAAGTTTATTTGCTTATAGAGAGAATTATAATGAATTATTATGAGTAATTCTTTCTATAAGTTACGTAAGTTATTAATCTATATTATTAAAGTCGTTTATTTCTCTGTCTGTCTATCCGGCCCAAGTGTTGTGATGAAACAATGGATAACGGTTGTTCATTTTTCATTGTTGCGGAGAGTCGACAACTTCAAAATAAGCATAGTTGAACTTCAAAATGTTGCGTTCTCTCCGTCAACAATGGCGCGCGCAATCAAATAATGAGTTCATTCAAAAAGGAATAAAATATCACCTTTTGCTCAACTATTCAACAAATCATAACTGCTTTCATTGGAGTCGATTCTTCTTGGATTATATCATATACTTACCAACGTTTTATCATCGGTAATTTCTACTAATTCATCAAATAGTAATGCAGAATGAGAGAAAGAGGAAGGCAGGAGAAGGAAGAGTGAAAGATATTGAGAGGAAACGATTGAAAAGATCACAACAGACAGATTTGGATCGAAGAATGAAGCCTAACGTAAAAGATGGTCAAGAGCTACGGAGACAACGAAAGAGACACAAGAGAGACAGAGGTTAGACGCCGAACGGCATCAAGAAGAGACAAGAGAGACAGAGACAAAAAAAGAGAGAGAACAGAGACAAAGATCAGACGCTTCACGACATCAGGCACAGAGAGAGACACAAACAGAAGAAGAGATACAAGGAAAGCATAGAGCAGACGGTCTATCAGAATAGAGTAGACATATCGATCAACCGTACACGGGGGATGGCCTATTATTATGAATAATATTTCTATAGAAGTGGTTTTGAAGATAATAATTGACAAACTTTAATCGACGTAAAAGCAAACTTTTTACTTTAAGAATTCCGTATTATTTGAGATATTCTAAAAGAATATCTCAAATAATACGGAATTTAAAAGTAAAAAGTATTTTTCGTTCCCCTAAAGAAATTTAAAGGAGATCAATTTAGATTTTAACGATAGAGCTAATAAAAAATATTAGCAACCGATCTGAAATTAGCCGCTTTTGTACTGGTTACAGGTGATCAACTGAACCTTTTATTCGGAATGCTAATCAAATTTATAGCAAAATTTTCACCAAATGATGAAAGAGAAGAATTATGTCATCTTTTAAAAAATGTTTTAAACAGTGATAGCTATCTAACAACTTACTATGAGATCCATGTTTATAAATTGCTTGATACTATCTTTAAAATGGGTTAAACACTCGCCTTGCGACAACCCCACGTCAAATTCTTTTTAGTCCACTGTTTCAACTATTAGAATATTTTGAAAAAAAAGTTTGAAATATTATAATAAATAAAACTTCGACGTAAAAACAAACTTGTTGTTACTTTTCTGGGCGGGACCGGGCTGAAGAGGGTGTTGAATCCCGAAACGGCGCCGTCTCCGGTACCCAGCAAATAATCTAAAATCAGCTCAGTGAAAAATTTTTGTTGTTTAGTTATCGTGTGTTTTCTATAGTTTTCTTTGCAGTTTCAACATTGTAAGCACGTTAATTTTGATTTCATTATTACAATAAATAATAAAGTGATTATAATAAATAATTTTTATACGATACAGATATGGTCTCAAGTTCCATATGGTAATAAAAAAAGAACAATTTTTCAAGTTTTTGAAATAAGCAATTAACGAAATATTTATATGAAAGTTCAGATATTTACACTATTAGTTATTAAAAAAATTAGTCAAAATAAATCTAATCAATTAAAAATAATCAACTTTAACCAAGCCTTGAAAATTACAAAATTTTAACAGATTCCTCTAAAAACAGTTCAGATCTTCTTAGATAAACTAATGAAATGTAGATATAAAAGATACAAATGAAAGTGGCAAAAAACTCTTAACAGTGCTTTGCTTGCCTACTTTCTTAAAGAGTATGAAAACAATCTGTTTGTGTTTATCCCCACCAATCCCTCCCCCAATGTTTTTTGAAGCAAAGAATGAATCTTTTCGAAGCTTCGTGTGAGTAATTTCCATACATGAGACATTCGTATTTGAAAACTTTTCAGTGTGGATCCTGCACAAAAAATTGGGTGGGAAAGCGACCAATAAAAGCTTCTTTAGAAAACATTTACTTCGAATTTTTATCGATGTTTACTATTTATTAAAGTAGTGTTCTCTGTGAGTGCTTTGATAAGATTGAAATTAATTGGATTTTAGCAACTTAAGTAAATATTTGCGGATTTAATTAAATATCGGATAATGAAAAATTTTCAGACGACATTCATAATATTGATTAATATAATTTCTAAATAACATGAAAACTTTTAGCTTAAATTGTTTTCATAGCTTTAAAGAAAATTAAAAAAAAAGTAACATTTACTGACAATCTTTTAAAAATTAATAATATTCTAATAAAGTTTTTTTTTTTTTGGTTTTTGGTTTTTTTTCTGTTTTCTACTTTCTTAACAATTGCAAAAAACGAAAAGAATTTTTTTATTTTCAAATTCTAATATTTCCTGAATACAAACATTACAAATTTCTATTTCTGAAAACAAAAACAAAAACAAAAGAAATTGCATTAAGTACTGATTTTTTTTTTATATTTTTAATTGGACTAATTTTAATCTCGGGGACCCAGTGATTCAGTGGTATTCGCCGGAGGAGCTAAGTTTAATCCAGGCGGAGGTCAAGTTTTCCTTGTTACTTCTCCTTCGAATCGGCCCTAGGGTTCACCTGGCCTTCTGCAAAATGGGAACCGCATTTTTATCCAGGGGTAAAGGCGTACGTGTCTACCTAATCTCATCTAGTCTGGATAACCATTGAAACCGTCGGATCGTATACCTTTACTTGGGCGCTCCACGAAGGCTCGTATAAAAATACCTAACGACCAACCTTTAGTAGTATCATATCACGCGCTAAACATTCAAGTAAGATATAAGTTATTCAGATATTAACAGACGTAGGATAGAAATCCATTGTTCAGATTCCAGTACTTCTTTAGGAGAATTTTTTTCACCTTCTTACGGTAATTTCTCGACAAGCATTCGTTTGAGAAACATTTCAAATATAAAGCAAGATCGTCTTTAGTCCTTGAATACGCATACCATGTTTCAAGAAGATCCATCCAGCGGATTAAAAGTTTTTAGGGGAATACACGCACAGACTGATTGCGTGAGTCTCAGTTTCGTATTATTAAGTACGTTAAAAATGTTCAAAAACTACGCGACTTGTCTTACGTACCAAGATGTCATTTCCTTTGATTTCTTATTACGATATATTTTCGAGGAACGAATTAAGCTTAAAAAGCGAGGAATAAGTTTATTGATAACCTAATTATGTAAGAACTGATAGTTAATCCCTGTTAATATATAGTTCAGTAATTAGCATAGTTATACATAATATATGAGTCAGTCTTAATGAATTATTAAGAATAACAAGTTCTGTAAATAATAATTAATTAATAATGAGGTTATAATTAATTAACTCTAGTTATTTATTCGTTAATTAATTTGGTTAATACATATCTCCATGAAAGAAGGATCGTTCTTTCCATTTATTATCATAAAAGTTCGCTAAATAAAGCAGTTAAATATCAGGATTAAATACCAAAGTTTTAATTTTTTGATTTTTAAAGCATTAACTAAAAAAATATTAAAGTAAAATAAATTCTAAATATAATTTAATTCCGACATTAAAAATAATGTTTTTGACCAAATTTATAAAATAATAAAGTAATAAAACAGAAACTAAAACTAATAGCTCTTCTTCAATTCGATGATTTCTAATTTTTTTTTCCTCTGAAGATGGAACTGAATTATTTTAGTTTTACGGTACTATCTTAACTACTGATTGCAGTTATTGTAAGTTAATTCTCAAGATTTATAATTGTAGGATCGATCTAAATTTCAAACATGCTTCATATCTTAGAAAAAAAAGTAACTTAAGATTAAAAAGAGGAAATAAAAAGTTGTTGAAAATCAGAATGCTTCATTAAAGATTAGATAACGAATAGATGTTTTAGTTTCTTTGATCGCACACCTCGAAGAAACTAGCATTTTTAATGGCACAAGTGCGACAGATGCTAAGCTGCGCCAGGAACACAGTGTGACACTGAGAAATCGTTGAAGGAAGAGTAATGCATACATAAAAAAGAAGGAACTATCCAAGCTCAAGCTGGGATTCGAACCTAAGTTGCCTTGATCACTCACTGTGTTAGGATGGCAGAATAGATGTTGATCTGCTTGAATATGAAAAGAAATATAAATATTGATATAATCAAGAATACAGTGCATGCAGGAAACATCTGTAATGAATTTTTATTAAGAACTTTGATATCATGAATGTATTGCAGTAAAATAATTATTAAATTATAAGGAATCAGTTATCATCATCTCTTCAGAGTCTCTGTAATTTTCGTTCACCACTTAAGGAAAATGTTATTCACCCATCTGAAGCCCAGCGATTTTATTTCAACAGATCTTAATTACGAATCTTTTACTAACTAAATAAATAAACAGAGAAACGTTCCTAGGATTTTACGTTAGCTTTCATTTGGACGTCATTTCATAAATTATTTAAAATTCTTTAAAAAAAAAAAATAATCTTTACTAAATCAGAGGTCAGCAACTTCTTCCGGATAGGGGCCAGAGGCTATAGCACGTTCATCTAAGTTAATAAATTAAGATAGTAATAATAAATAGTGAACTGTTAACAGTGCTTATTTTATTTAAGCAATATTTATATCGTGAAATTACAAAGAACACAAATTAGTTCGAAGTTTGATACTGTTTGTGATTCAAAGTCTCTCAAGATAACAGCATGTCTTAAATGAGCATCAGCCAGTTGAATTCTTAAATTGTTCTTTGTATATTTCAGAGAAGATGCTATAATTGTTCTTTCATTTTTCAGAAGAGGCGCTTTTGAATATTAGTACTGCCAAATACCATGTTTTTCGGCAAATGGGATCGCGAAATTCCAAAGCATTCACACTTTTACTTTCAGTAAAATTAGCTATTCTTTTCGCAAAGCGTAAATTCTTCCTATCAAAGCGCCTCGATTGAGCTGAGAACATCGCAGAAGTACAGCGCAGTTCTCTGCTTCTGTATTTTATAATTATAGAAAATCATTATTCTTTAAATTCTGAGACAAAATCAGGTTAATCCTGTCCTCACTATTCACTTCCATCATATCTTTCAAATTTAAAGTTTAGCCCTCAGGCCTGAAATATAACGGACTACTTTTTAGAAATTTTTTAGGATTATTTTTCAGGGCCAGGGTGTGATATTTAGTTATCGAATTTGGAAAATTTCAACTGTGAGCCAGATCCGGCCCGGGAGCCATAATATAAGCAATTACTTTTGAGTAATGCAAAAGGATGATTAACTTTAAACACCATTGATTAGCAATTGACTTATAAACGAAAACCACTCTCTTTGCTTTGCTATCTTTTTAAAAAAGATAATATTTATTTTTAATGTCTGACGAAAGTTTTTATAAAGTGCGGAAACTATGGATTCTAAAGCTTTATCAACTGTCAAATATAGAGCGTTCTTGTAAAGCTATATCCACAAATTCGTAAGTTATTTTACACTTGGCAACTTCAGTTTTTACAAAAACAACAAAATTAGGCGAGTACCTTGACTAAATGGACAATAAACGTGGCAGAACTCTTTTCTGCACTTAAGAACTTCATGTTATTCAGTGAAATTTACATCAAACCGAATTCATGTTACCAGCTTCTTTTTTTATATTCGTCTTCTCAGGGAATAAAAATGAAAGTACTTAATGCATTTATATCATGGAAGACAAGTGAGAAGTTTATAGGCAAACCCAGCCCGAATAGCCAATGTAGTTGGAAAGACGCTCTTCTAATGAGTTTTCAGGAAAGCGTGCTTCCTGGAACATATTTTTATGAAGTGGACCCCTTTTCTCCATTAATCTTACGTTGCTTAGCAACTGTAGATTCCTTCATTTATTTTTATTGTTAACTATAAAGTTTTATTAATTTGCGCTGTTTGTTTGAAAGAATAGTAAAATCTTATGTAATCAGTTGATTACTGATTATATAACAGACTATTCAGTAAAGACTGAAAGTTAATAATCGTTTGATTAACGAAATTTAAGAATTTTTTTTTTTAAATTACTTAGTGATATATTTTCACCAGAATCTAATGCATAAGCAAAAAGAAGTTGCAATATTTCTTTTTAATGTAATTAGCTTTAATTTCTTTAGCACCACATCAATGCATTTTTTCTATTACAATGTCTTATATTTCGTTATCACTGAGCCTTTAATCAAGTTTGTCTTAAAAGAAGTTTGTTACCACATAAAAATGAAGGCATATTTAAGATCGCATTTCAGTTCTCTTCCAGAAATTACTAAAGCAAAAGTAACTACAGTAAAACCCCGTTATTACGCTCCCGCTTATAACACTATCCCGTTCTTTACGCTCCTTTCATGCGGTCCCTGGAATTTTCTATATAACTCTGTATACTTTTACCCTCTTATAACGCTTCAAATCACGCTTGTAGCGCTTTTTTATATCGGAAATTTTGTATCGAAAAGAAATGTAACACTGTAACGATTCTTTTCTTTCCCTGGTAGGAGGGAATCTTCGAACTCTTTGAAGTGCGGGTCTGTGATACAGTAAGTTAGTGCAAAATTTCGAAGCGGAAATCCCTTTCTATAAGTGAAAAATTGCAAATTCTCCGTAAGTACGACGAGAATTCTACACTAAGTCAGAAGGATTTCGCAGAATCTCTAAGAATTCCCTGATCCAGTCTGAGAGCAATAATAAAAAATAAGAATGGAATTATCAATGCAGCGAAGGATGGTTGCAAACGTAAAAAAGTAGTGTGGAAAATGTGAAGATGCCGAGGAAATTCTAATTGAATGGATTCATCAGTCCCGTGATGCATCAATGCCATTAAGTGGCCCAATCATTCAAGAAAAGGCGCGTGAAATAGCGGGCAGTGCACTAAAACTGCTCCGAAAATATATTTGTATTGCTCCTAGTGGAGTATCAATTGATGTTAATAGTTTCTTGAACCCATTGAAAATGTCATAATTTATAACAGTAGCATACACACACGGCAAACCACAATCAAAGATTTTTTTAACAGGAAATAAGCTCACATTTCCACTATATCTATTTCAGAATCAAGTATCTTTTCTGTAAAATGGTGTCTAAATGTTTCCCCATCACATAAATCATTTCCCCGTTTATAGCGCTATCCCGCTTATTACGCTTGTAGGTCATGGTCCCTTGACGAGCGTAATAACGGGGTTTTACTGTAATTATAAATTTGAGAGATTGGCCCAGTAACAATTTAGCACAGCCTTCCTCCCTTCCTACGCCAAAGAAAATTGTGAATATGCAATTGCGGTCAATGGTAAATAATCCTAAAAATTATAATCATAATTTAAATGAAAAAAAAAATCAAGCATAATTCCAAATGTAAGAAATATTAATTAAAATGCAGAATTGAAATAGCAATATCAAGAATACTGCCAAATTCCTATTTTAAATCTTTGCTTCGTTATACTTCATTATATTTTTTATTTTCATTTTATTTTGTTTTGTTTCATTTTCTGTAAAAGAAAGATAGTTTGCAGTACCAATATAATTTAAATGTTTTATATTTGATTGTTAAAATATTAAGAAGAACGAGCATTGTAACATCGACTGCATTACACTAATCTTTTTATAATTTGAATGTTGGTAGGATCAATTCCAAATCTGCTGGAATTCAAGAGTACTTTTATTATCCCTTGGAGTTTCTAATTTACCAGTGTTTGCAATTGCTGTTTTAAACTCAGCAACCTATGTAGGGACATTTGATTTGTTATGTAATGCTTAACCGGATTGTTAAGAGAAAATTTATCGTTAATCAATTAAATAAGAAGATGGTGTAAATTTGGGTTTAATAAAAAAGTTTGATGAGAAAATCTTGACAGACTTTTTTTTTTTTCCAAAATAAGCCATATTTCTTTTTTCCCCTTCCCCCAATAAATCGTATCATTTTATGACTCCTGTATCTGTTTGTTTAAATCTTCTCTTAGTATCTCAGCAAACAATAAAAGCCACATCCAACAAAAAAAAAAAAAGGTTGACATTTATTTCCACGAAGAATCCGGGGAAATTATCTCATTGAAGCTAAAAAAAAGAGAAGAACTGCCAACGTCCTCTCAGGAAGTAACCAAAACCATTTGGCTTTTTGTCCACCTGAACTGGAGCCAATTGATGCGAGGAAATCCTCATGCCTAAACAACAAGTGACCTTCTCCTCCACAATACACACACACCCAAAATGATTTTCGATGAATCGTTTCAACTTAGGTAGGGTTTTTCTCTTTTTTTCTGACTCCGAATTTTATTATGGTTTTTTATTCTTGTTTTGTTTCGTATTCTGAGGAGAAAATTGCTTGTCTTTTTCTTTTCCCTCGAAAGAAAAAAAAAATAGAACACAGAAGCATTTAAAGAGACCGTCTCTGCTTTTACGACCTCTGTTTAGATCCCATTTTCTTGTATTTAATAGTGAGAGTTTGAAAAAAACAAACAATTCATTCAAATAATCAAAGAAACACAGGAAAGAAAACTCAACAATAAAAAGACTCACGATCACATTTATATAGAAGGACTCCAGAAATCTCCTCACTCACTTACTGTATTATCCTAGAGAATTTTTTGTCTTTTCAGTCTTTTCTGGAGCTTGCTAAACCTATTTCCTTATTCTCTTTGCACACCACATTTCTATATTAAATCAGTAATTATGTAAATATTTTTAAATTACACAGTTGTTGATCTTCTACTTAACTGGCACATATTTGATCACATTGCCGTTCAGTCATTCCTGATGGATTTAAGCTGTGGCCTAGTTATTTTGATTTTGCTGATATGTATGAATCTCGATTCGAATCCCTAGAACAGCATTAATGTTACTTTTCGTTCGTATGCTTGTCTTCTTTCGGTTGTCTTCTTTCTATGGCAATTGCTTTGATGGGATCTATAAAAAAGGCCTTAGTACTTGTGAGCATTTAGCATTGTGTACTGAGGGTAGGGGATTATAAGGTTGTAAATAGAGGAGGGATTACGTTGCATTTGAAATGGAAGAACTTTATTATTTTGGACCCATTATTTTATTTGGAAAATTATTGTTAGCATGCCTCAAACTTTTAGGGCTGTTATGAAAACCCCAAGACCCACTGGAATATAAAAAACAAAAAACGAAATTAAAAAAAGTTGTAGTTGCCAGCAGGATATATTAAGCAATGAATTTAATTTGTTACTTTCTTTTGTCTTTTTTGACGGTTTGAAGCGATATGCCTAGCAAAAAAGGTGTCTGATGCGACTTCAAGAATAGAACACGATAGAGCACGTCTTTCGCGAATCCAACCAATAGTGCACACAATTGAAATACGTCACTGATGACATCATTCATAGTTTGATCCGCTGAATGTTCTCAATTCAATTGTACTGAAAACTATCAATGATCAATTATTATGATATGACAGATCATCATTCGATAGGAAAATCTTTACACTAAAATATACAAGGTGGCCATAAAATAACTTTCCCTGTTTGGAGGCATCTGCAGTGAAAACTAATGAACGGAATGAAACCAAAATTCAGGTGTAGTCTATTGAGGGCATGGGGAGAAGAACTCTGCAAAAAAAATTAAAAAAAATAGTACCAAAAGTCACCGATAGGAGAAAATTTGGCACTGTCGGAACCAGTAAATTGGTGAATAATTAAATCACTTATTTCGAACAGGTAACATGTGACAGTTTTATAAAGGAAATTATAAACATAATATTATACGAGAAGCTAAAGTGAAAGGATTAGCCCACAAAACCCACGTGGGAAATGATGTTTCTGAAAGGAAAGTGGACCAGATTGCGGGTAAGTTTATAATCATATTAAGGTTGATTTTAAAAACAACAACAACAACAACAACAATAACAATAATAATAATAATAATAATAATAATTGTCCCGAATACTGATTACGATATTTATCTTACATTACAGATGTAAAAAGAACTGTTGTCAAGGCATTTCAAATGATACGAAAGCAAACATTATCGCAATTGTTAACAAATTTGCGAACAAGGATGAACAAGATATTTATCTTCAGGGCCTTATTGAATCAAAGTCTGTACAAAATACAAGGAACCGTAAAGCACCTGAAGACTTCAGCAAACACAAATTCTATTCTTACTCCTATTATGTAAGTACTGAAGGTAAAAGAAAAGAAGTGTGTAAGAAAGCATTCATTAGCCTACATGGAGTAACACTAAGAAGAGTCTACCGTTTGTCAAAACTTAAATCAGAAAATACCATTCCTCACGATTTGAGAGGAACAGCTTCAACTTCCAGACATAATGTTATCTGTGGAGAATACTTACAAAGGATTCATGAATTTGTCGAATCACTTCCATTTAAAGAGGTCCATTAGATTAGATTAGATTAATTGAAAGTGGGTGGCGTGACTGCCGAGCACGTCGACCTGAAAGATCTATTGTGCTATCCCCCGGAAAGAAGGATAGACGGAGAGAAAGACTGAGAAAGGATAATGTGAGCAATGCAGGGGAAACGGGAGAACCCCGGAAAAACCTGCCCAGCGCGGATCGAAGAGGTCCATTACTCAAATAACATTCACCAAAAATATTTATCTGCATCCCTTAACATAAAAATATTACGTAACATGTTTCTTCAGAAGAACCCTGACATTAGTGCTGATACAATAAAGTACAATTTTTTCTACAATTACTTTAAGGAGAATTTCAGTATGTCTTTTGGTAGGCCTCAGGTGGATGTTTGTTCGGAATGTGAGCGACTGAAAATACAAATTTCTGACTCCTCCTTGAACGAAAATGCCAAATGCAGTTGCCCAACTTATTATTCACAAAAGAAGAGCAAAAAAATATTTCTTGAAAATTGAGGAAATATCGAAAATGTGTCGTGAGAAAAGATAATGTTATTGCTATAACATTTGACTATATAGAGAATTTGCCTTTGCCGCACATTCCAGTTCAGGAAGTGTTTTACTACAGACAACTCTGGATTCATGAATTTTGCATCCACGACATGAAAAACAATAAAGGATTCTTCTATTCATATCAAGAGGGAGAAGCCTTGAAAAGTCCAAATGAGGTTTGTACCTTTGTAAAACACTTCATCGACACATATGTCCCTTCCACAGTAACGGAATTCTTTATTTTCTCAGATGGATGCCCTTAGCAGAATAAAAACCACACAGTTGTGCGTTTTCTCTTGTCATTATTATCCAGTGGACGTTTCCAAAAAGTCAGACACTACTTTCCTTTACGAGGGCATTCCTTCAATGAATGTGACAGGGATTTTGGTACAGTGAAGAGGAAGCTACGCAAAGAAGATCGAGTTTATACTCAAGATGAGTATGTGAATTTAATCGAGGGTTCTTCAAAAACTGGGAAGTTGAGAGTTCACAAAGTTCATGGCAAGGAAATAATAGACTTCAAGAAATGATGGCCACAACATTACAAGAAGCAAGTTTTGTCAGACAGGTTACGGCAAAAAGGTAGCAAAAGATCAGAAAGTAACCTTCATATCAGCAACTACAATGAGTTCAGATATACTGCAGAGAAACCTGGTAAAGTACAGCTCTGCCTTTCATAGATGGACTTCAGTTTGAGGATTTCTCATTAGGACGACCAGCAAGCCAAACACAGGTTTTGCCAAATGTTGTTTCTTTTCCTGCATATTCCAACAAAATTGCCATCAATCATAAGAAGCTAGATGATCTGAAGAAGCTAATAGACTACATTCCGGCTGAGAAAAATGAATATTGGTCACAAATCATAAATTAGCCATCTACAGAGCAAAATGAAGCACCAGAGGAAGACTTTTAGTTATGACGATCATAATAAAGGAAATTGTACGTCACCGGATTTGTTAACAATTCATTTCTGTTCAGTTTGCTCTATATTTAGCAATTTTTTTGTAATTCCAGTATTATAATTTTTCTAGTTTAGTTTGAAAACGCAACAAGTGCAAGTTTTTATATATTTTTTTATTTTAAAAGCACAATACATTAACCAGTGCTGAATACCCATATCTCATTATTAGTACTTATATTTTCACACAGTAACAGTATAAGTATTAATATTCTTACAGTTTATGGAATAAACAGTTTTTTTATGTCTCCTATAAAATTTGCATTTTCGTTATGTTACCTTTTCGAAATAAGTGATTCAATTACAATGAACGCACGCAAAAAGGATTATGAAAATTTATGAACATACAGTACAGTACTGAATGGAGTTTGAGACTCTCAGAAAACGTTCTGAAACAACACAACAATCTTTAATAATCAATTGATTGTTAACAATCTGTTATCAACATTACCGACATTAATCAATCATTAGGGTCCTCTGGACCACGTGCAACATTTTCAATATGCTGACCTTTCTTGTGTACAACATATTGCATCCGGTGTATGACGTTCTCTACTGCTGCGCGTAAAGTATCAATTTGGATGTTTGTAACAGCCCGTCGTATGTTATCTTTCAACGAATGCAGGTTTGTAACGCCACCAGTATACACAATGGATTTCAGGTACCCCCACAACCAAAAGTCACATGGGGTTATGTCCGGAGAACGGGGCGGCCATTCCAACGGAAAATATTGACTGATAACTCTCTCATTCCCGAAATGCTGGCGTAACAGGTTCTGTACTGCACGAACAATATATGGTCGTTCTCCATCTTGCAATATAACATGTCGAGCGTGAGGATTGTCTTTGTTGCTATTCAGGAATGACAAATGTTTGCAGCATTTGCAGATATCTCACTCCATTAATGGTACATGTAACAGGACCTGTAGGAGCCATAGTCTCAAAAAAGTATGGTCCTAATATGAACTCTGCCGTGAATCCACACCACACAGTTACTTTTGGAGAATGCTGTGGCACTTGATGAATCACTGAGGGACGTTCACATGCCCAGATTCGGCAGTTTTGAGTGTTAACTGACCCATTCAGATAAAAATGAGCCTCATTTTCCACAATATGTTCCAAGGCCAATCGTTGTTGATATCCATTTGGGCAAGAAATTTTAGCGCGAAAGTCAGGCGCTTATCATAATCTGTAGGTTTTAGTTCTTGCACACGACTGATCTTATACGGATAGAAATGCAACATTTTCTGTAAGATTTTCCAGTCCCATAAGGCATATCGGTTTGGCGAGCTATTGTACGAGCGCTTGGACCACTACTAGTCCCTGTGTTGTCGAACACTGCAGTGGCAACATCTGTTACTGTGTTGTCAGATACTGGTTTTCGTCCTCTGCTGGCTCTCACTCCTAGCGATCCAGTTTCCTCGAATTTATGAATCGTAGCTCACAGTGCTACAGCAGACATTGGATCTTTACGTAGGTTATGAAGCCTTCGAAAGTCCCTAAGAGCCGCCGCTGCATTGCACTCTTTAGTGTAAAACAGCTTTACAAGTAGCGCACGATGAGGTAAGGTAGGCCGCATATTGAGTACAACTCAAGTCAATCGACGAACTGCTTGACTGAGCGTTCGCTCTTCCCTTTTTAAAAAGACAGAGTAGCGCTGCTGTCACTTCTGCACTAGAAAATTTGCATAATTTACGTTTAGAGTGACAGCAGCGCCGAATTTTCTCCTATCGGCGACTTTTGATACTAATTTTTTTTTTTTATTATTATTCAGAATTCTTCTTCCGATGCCCTTAATAGACTATACCTGAATTTTGGTTTCATTCCGTTCATTAGTTTTCGCTGCAGATGCCTCCAAACAGGGAAAGTTATTTTATGGCCACCTTGTAGTAATTCTGTGCATCAAAATAGAATAGAAAACATTTTGAAGAAGGAATTTCGAACGATATTGAATGATATTGTGCTTGTTTTTACTCTGTGAATCAAACAGCGAAGATATTTTTAATGTTTTGAATTTGATAATTATTGAAGCCTTTAATATGAAAAAATTCACATTCAGAAATTAATAAAAATTTAGCAAGATCCTTCCTGAGATGTTTTATTTTTGAATTTCTTGATTTTTTTTAGGATTATTCTGCAATTCTTTACTAATGAGCAATCTAGAAAAACACAGCGAAAAAAAAATTTTGTTTTTTTTAAATACTCTGATAAATTCTGATGCATAAAATTAATGTATTTAAGTGTAAACTTTATTTCTTTTCGAAAGATAATCTTAATGCTGTGGGCCCAGTAGTGGGTAAGGGCGCTTGGCTGCGGGTTGAAGGTGGAGGGTTCGATCCCCGGTCTCAGCGGAGGGCGGGGATTTTTCCACGCTCCATTCTCCTCCAAACGAGTCTTAGGGCCTACCCAGCCCTCTGTCGAATGGGTACCGGGTTTCTTTCCCAGGAGTTAAAGGCGGGCGGGCGTCGGGCTGACCTTCCGATCTGAACGTAGTCCCGTTCGTTGGTCATGAAACGTCGGGTGCCTTACCTCCCGCGCCCCAAGGGCCTGCATAGGCCTGTCTTGGGTCACTTTAACTTTAACTTTTAATCTTGATGCTGTGATAATAATTTTGTAATTGGTCTCCGTTCAAGTAAAGTGGAGACAACTATTAATCTTTGTCGTGTCTGAGTGAAATAGAACATTTACACCAGACCTGGTCGCTCACGACCGTTGATTGGCCGACAAGTGCTCTTGCTTTACCGTGTTCGCGGCACTCAACACTATTAGAATTAGGATGACTGAAAGGTTTCTTCTTACAGCAAAGAAATTAATGATTAGGACAAATGACGTATAGGGACTGCTTGTAAAAATTATGCCACCGGTTAATTTTATTGTTGAGTGTTTTGTCTTCAGCAGGTTTGGAGCTATTGAACTACTTCAGTGAAACCATGTGGAAACTACAAGTTCTCTTTACCCATAGCTGATTAGAAATAGCAAGAAGCAGGGGAAGAATTCCATTTCTTGACAGTAATTCGAACACAGAACAATTGGACTACCTTTAGAGAGTAAAACTTAACTAGATATATGTTAACTAGATATTTGAATAGCTGAACATATATCTAGTTAAGTTTTACTCTCTAAAGGTAGTCCAATTGTTCTGTGTTAATATGCACTTATGGAAGATCGGCATAGAAAATGCTGAGTATACACTGTTGAATGGATCAATTTCTACTACAGTTTGTCGGTGAATTTACTTCAAAGTAATTCAGCTGATATTTTAAGTTGGACTACAAAAAAGCATCGTGACCAAATTTTAAAGAAATTGGTCCAGCCTGAACGGAAGCATACAGGCAAATATAGAAAAAAATATTCAACAAGAATAATAAGATTTCCCATACTGAGTCAATAAAGATGAAAACATTTCAGTTTTTCCTTATTTTAGGAAATTTTTTATTACTTCTTAAGTTGTTTTATTTCTTTTATTTACATTTCTTTGATTGTAAAATCAAAGTTTTGTTATGTATATGTTTTGTTTTGATTTCGATTGTAGTATCACTATTACAACGGACTGCTTTAAATCGCCCAGTTCTATTTCCCGTGTTTCTCTGAAGCACAATTTAAATTCTGTCATAATTTAAAGCAAAATTAACTTTTAAGCAAAGCAACTAAGAAATTTCATAAAACATAAAAAAAACAAAAAAAACAACCTTTTATTCTCTGCTTACCAAAAAAATCACCAAATCTCTTATCTAAATTTTTTTTCTAAATTTTTCTGAGTTCAACATATAAAATGACCCAAAAGACAAAGCAAATTTTTAACGAGGAATTTTATGGCAATTATCTTTTTTCTTTTTGTTTTAATGACTATGTTTAGTTGTATTCTCAATCGATATTCGTTTAAAGTCGGGGGTTGAAGAAAAAAAACCGTAATTTTATTTTAATGATTACGACCCTTCATATTATCACCTTCGTTCGCTTTCTTCTTATCGATAAGAATTCTTCAGAGAACCATTATCACTTTCCCATTACATTTAAAAATGGGTTAGTCTATTTTTCTCCCCTTTTCACATCAGAAGAAAAGCTCATCCTCGCCAGGCATTTACTCAAGTTTTGATTGGATGTCTGGCTTCGGAGGAAAAAAAAAATCCACTTTTGACAAACTTCGCTTTACTATCTGCAAAAATGTTATCGAAATCAACGTAATAGTATGTTCTTTCTTTTGCGATTTTTTGTTTTTGACGAATTTCCCGATTATTCTTTTAATATGATTGACTGAGCAGGCGACGTCGTACTATTCCATTTCTCTTCTCTGCTTGTCCATCTGTCTATTTTACGGCATCACATTGAAACGGCTCGGAGGATTTCCATAATTTGATACGTAGCTTACTCTCAGTCCAGATGAAACATAGGACGTTTGTTTGGTCTCCAACCCTCAAAAATAACCCCCAAATCACCTCCTTACTTTAAAATTTAGTACGAAGCTTTTTTTTTTTAAGGACCAACTTAAAATGTGAGCTCGATTATTTTGGTTTCCATGTCATACGTCGAGTATTCAAAATAGGTCCTCTTATAGCTGCATATTCAATCCCCATTACGCAATGCATAGTTGAGCGCATACCTATATGTATTTAACTTGATACAGGCTCAACTATTTCATTTGTGCATTCCCCTAAAACAACTTAGGGAATTCGACTTTTAAAAATCAAAATTACTGCAGTCTATTCTCAGCATATGGTGATTACAGAGGATGGATGGATGATACGTGAATTTTTTACTTTAAAATTGTATTTCTGAAATATATAAAAATATTTCTGAAACTTTCATGCTTCTCCGATGCAAATGAGGTTTGTAACAAACTTAATACCTAAACTTTAATATCCTAATAAACACTGTTAGGTATCGAAGTCGAATACAAAAACTTAAGCGTTTTCTCAAGGCAAGTTTAGATGATGGATCTCTCTGGAAGGCTTCTAGATTTTTTATCATATAGGGAAAGGATAAAAAATAATGGAGGACACTTGCCATTTGTACAAATATCTTTAATAAGACAAAATTGGTCTAATCTGAGCATTCTCAATAATTCAAAATGGAATAAATGCATAAAAGACTCACACAAGTTAAAGGTATTTCTTACAAATTTCTATTAAGATCTAAGATCAATATTTTAAAATGATGACGATGGAGGAATTCGTACCCACTCGATATTAAGATCAAGTGACTAGGGAAACTAGGGTAAATACATATTCTAGTGCTCTTCAAATCAACTTGTGATGCACTTTCCAGCCTAGATTTCCCTGAAACCAGGGACAGGCATCACGGAAGATTATCATTGCATGCACGCGCTCGTGGAGAACGTTCAGACACGTTTCAATTGTTGTAGAATGATTAAGGACATCCTATGCTTTACAGTCAGGATGGTAAATCTGCCGGACATTCCATACATAAAATCTCCCTGTGTTGAGGATGAAACTGAAAGACGATTTATCGGACTACATGACATGTTGTCAGTCGTGAAGGCTGAAGTTTTGTGTCTTGAAGTATGTGTTTTTTGGCAATGATATCAGTAACGTGAGATTTGTATAATTTTTTATCCCTGCAATTATCGATGAAACTGCTCTGATTGTAATGGGATCTTCTCGATTGATATTTAAATCTGTATCTCCTTTTTTTCTTGTGCAATGATATGTTTTTAACGTATTCGATTCGGCCATGCCTTTTGCAGTTCTTTTTTATTAAGAATCTCCTTTATTTTCTCCAATTCATTTATATCTTTCAGCTGTGCCGCATAAATATGTTAATGTGTGCGGGATTATTTTTTGGAATCCTAATATGCAAAAACTCAAGGTTCAGAATCGGACACTTTTAATCCTGAGGAGCGCCAAAAATCTTTCAAAATGCTTACGACTTACTAATTTGCAGTGATGAAATATAAGTACGGCTCAGCGATTTCGGAAGAATTACGAGATTGTTTCTGGATGCATTTGAGCTTCGATCTATTGCTACTTTTTGTTAATAATTCTAAAGCTGATTTTGTCTTACTAACTGATAAGACCTTTATAACAATCTTCTGACCATTTTCAATAGCTTCGACAATATCTTGAGAATTAGTTCTACTGTGTTAGCCTTCTTCTGTACCCTAAAGTAGATGTACTCACTTAATGTAGATGACACAGACTTACAATTGGAAAATAGCTGTATGGCATCTGATTCTGGTAAATGCTATTGCCATCTGCTATATCAAATAAAGGGATAGCAAAAACCTTTGAATCTCTAGAATAATTCGGTTCTGTTTTTAATATTTGTTTTTAATTTTACAGTGTTAACATATTTAAAAAATATTAAAAAAATAATAACTTTTTTTTTTTTCTAAATAATGTACTATTACACCTCCTTAGTCAACTGCTTTCTATTCCTATTAAAATTATCGTGAATTTTTTTTCCAGTATTTAACTTTTCACCAAATGACCCCCCCCCCCCCCTTGACAAATGGATTACAAACAAAATTACTTTCAACAGACAATGATGGACTCGACAGAAGTGGAACAGGACCTCCTGCACAAGGTCGTGCCAATACATTCTACGACGTTCCGAAAGTCTTGGGACTCTGCCACATTTTCAGGAAGGAATGGGGAGAGGAACGAATAAGAAATTCACCAAAAGCCACTCCTCCTTTTATGGGCGATTCCAAGCGGAAGGCCATTTTCATTTCGCAGATCCCGTGACACTACCAGACCTTGACTGTTGGCCATCCGCCCACACACCCCTTTCATTTGGCAGCTTTGCTTTTTTTTTTTTTTTTTAAGTCCTAATCATATCTTGAAGACGGCTTTAGCTTCGTCATGGAGTAGATGATCTGGGATCTGAGAGACCCGTCCTGAGGAACATAACCTCCACTATTACGGGCGGCTCAATGGGCGATTTGATCAAAACCGAAATGGAAGGTCTTTGCTATATTTGTAATCAGGCTTTTCCTTTTTAACTCAAAAGTTTGGCAGAGCTCTGATTGCAAGCGAATCTAACTAATTTTAAGTTCAAACTATTTTAAAGAAGTAAAGGTGAAAATGCATCTTCTAAAGGATGCAACAAACTATATCTTAACAATTACTACTGTACGTAATTCCTATCAAAAGTTATATTAAGACGTAAGTGTGCAGTTGTTCTTTATTCAACAAAAATGAATAAATATAACTGTTCCATACTTCCTTTGTAGGTCTTTTCTCCTACAATATGTATTGTGATAAAAAATCTTCATCATCTCTAAATTAAAATGTAATAATTTACATTTATTATGAAAAAGCAAATTTTCAAGGGAATGTCGTTCCCCCTTTCTCAAGCCTTTTTACAATGAGTTAGCGAAATTTTTTTGAACAATTAAAATGTTACATGATGCTACATGCCTTACATATACATTTTGTTAATAAAATATCACAGCTTTCTATTATTAAACAATTGCTTAAAATACTTTCTATTAAAAAATGAATAAACTTAAATTATATCTTCTCCAACTTTGTTTTCCGTTCTTCATTGAAGTTGGAGAAGATATAATCTGTATTTTATCAACTGGGGAGGGTACTTTTGACATAATGTTTATAAAAGGTATGAAAAAAAATGTTTTGTAACGCTCTTTAATCAGTGAGAAAAAAAAGTTTAGAAGAAACGTTTTTAAATGCAATTAAAAAGTCGAAACTTGCCCGTCCATCCGTTTGTTATCACCTTAACTTAAAAACTAGACATCCTAGAAAGCTGAAATTTGAAGGTAGCGATCGATTGTTATGTTGAATGCCCTTGTTGTTTTGTATCTTGGGTCAATAGGTAATTTTGAGCTTCCGGCAAAAAACTTCCAAAAGTACTTCCAAAACGCATTAAATCAAAATTTTCAACTAAGTTGAAATTTAGCCAGAGATGTTTGATTTTTACAAGGAAGATCTGAAATGAATTTGATATACAGGTGTCGGAGATCGACGCATTTGTTTCACACCATGGGATTTCTCATTAAATATGATGCAAAAAAGTTAAATAACGCTTTTTGAGCTTAAGCGCATTGCACATGGATCCGAAAATCGGACAGCTGATCTAAAAATCAGACGTATTCTATTTCACTTAAGGATTTCCTTAAGTGAACATTTATTTTATTTTAATTTTATTTTAATTTATTTTAATTCTCCGAAATGAATATTCGTCTTAAGGAAACCTAAACATTACTTTGATTTTAAGAAGAAAAGTACAAAGACACAGAAGCCGTTGTTTGAAATGCAGTGAATTCTCCGAAATGAATGTTCGTCTTAAGGAAACCCTTAAGTGAAATAGAATACGTCCGATTTTTAGATCCGCCGTCCGATTTTCGGATCCATGTGCAATGCGCTGTATACTTTTCGAGAAAATCGAAGTTTTCTGGGTCCGGAAGGGATTATCGAAAAGTGTTCCCACATAGGAAACATTATAGGCGACAGGCGTTTCATTGATAAAAATATTCTTGGTATCTTTTGAAAGCTAACATTATGTAGATTATTTTCATAACTTATTCGAGCATTGCTTACAGAAAGTTATAAAAAGCAATTGTTGCATCGAGTGCGCTTGCTCTTCGCTGTGCCTCATACTGGCGATGAGGCGATTGTTCTTGGCGGGTCATACCATTTGAACCGTTGCGCTGGTTGCAGGCACGTAGCCAGGGGGGAGGGGGGGGGGGCTCGACCATCCGGCACACCTTTTATTTTTTTAACAATAACATGGTATTTTTTTTTTTGTAAAGCAGTGATTCTTAATCTGTGAGGATTATCTTTCCTGGGACCGCGAGCCACGTCGCCGTTTTTTTTTTTTTTTTTTACAGAGTAAATGCAAAAACAAATTCAGCAGGAAAGGACAATTTTTTTCTGTTTCTTCAAACTTCTACAATTGTTAACATTAAGAGTTAGTTAATTAAACAGTTACATATATATTTATATAACAATTTACCATAAAATTTAAATTAATTAGTAACCCTATCTTTATCATTGTATTTGAACCAAGCCGAAAAACATCACTTAAACACATTCAGGAGTATTTCCTGCAATTTTTTTCAATCTGAAACAATATTTTACAACCTTATGATCCTCTTAACATAAACAGCATGAAGAATAATTATTTAACTCCAAATCTCTTCTGTTTAGATGTCAAATTATAACAAAATATGTTTTATCTATTAAAAAAAAGCTCGACCTTAAGCTCGGGCGAGCAAGGCCTCTATCCCTTATGGGAATCTCCTCTTTTAGCCAGTTGTAATTAGATTACATAAATTTTTAAAAAAAGAAGAAAAACATCGAAATTTTTCAGAAAAAAAAAATTGCATTTCAGTTAAATTAAAAATAATTTAAAACAAAAATATATCATAACGAAGCATTTTATTGCTCTTCAAACTGTGCTTCCAGGCAAAAGCTAAGGATGGCCCTATCGATTTTTATTTTTGCCTTTATTTACTCCACCTTAGACAAAAGAAAGTGAATAATGTAAAGAAACCTATCAACAAACCTAAATAACGACACTAAAGAGTTCAGTTTTTTGATAGTTTTGTGATAGTGATTTTATAGACAATAATTTAAAGAACTATATGAAGAATTTTTTAAAAATTAAATAAAGTTACGAAATTGTGGTTTCAGTACAACAGATTTTAAGTAGAGTTTGTCGTAATACACTGATCTCTTCCATTATATATAGTTATATAATAGTATAATATATATTATATAAAGTACAGAGAAAATAAGTGTTAAGAAGAATGCCTTGTGCAAAATTAATTATAGCGCTGAATTTTATCGTAAGTTTAAAGAACAAATTTAAATCTATGATTTTTGGAAAAAGACTGCAAGGCTTTCGTGAATAGTCGTATAGGCTCTTATTATAAAGAATTCACTAAAAAACAATTTATGCGTTGTAAGCTACTGGAGGACAAATTTTCAATACAAAATAATTATAATTAAATACAAATACATTTATCACTAAGGAAACAGAAATTTATTTCCCCTGATAATGTTGCAATTGGCGAAACCTCGCCAAATACAGCCCCGACTGATTAGTCCTTTGCTTTTAAGTCAACGTTCCGAATCGATGTCTTGGTCTAAAGCCTTTCCTAACAGCGACATTGTTACGGCGTTGCCAGCCCAAGCGGCGGATAGCATCGCCATTATGCTAGAGCGAGCGCGTGCATTGAAACGACCTGGAATTAAGCCCATGTGGCCGCCGAGACAGTTCAGCTCTCTTCGCCGTCGCTGAAGACGCGAAATCTCATTAGTTTTACTAGAGAAACACGAGATTCAGTGGAAAAATGCAGCGCCTTAGAAAACAGAACGTAATCACAAGGTACAAAAACAGTATTTTCGGACTTAAGTAAGTGTCATCTGCTTAGAATAATACTATGGAAATTTCAACTGACAAGTAACACTTCGCTTTGAAATTCAATGCATAATAAGCCACTCAACTGCATAAAAAAAGTGAAAAAAAAAAAAAAAGAGAAAAGTTGTTTTTCGTTAGTCTCTAGTTGAGTTTTTGATAAAAAAACTTTTAAAAATACTTTTTCAAATTCATCATTTGCATTGTTTTGTATACATTTTGTACAATGCTGCAAATCTTAGGTATGAATATACACTTCCAGAGCTTACTTGATTTCATAAACAAATTAAACAAACATTATAGAAAGGGTTAATGGGAATTTTCCTTTTAAGAATTAATAATTAATTTGTTTAGTTGATATTTCAATAAATAGCGTCCTAAGATTTTCACATTGTATTGTTTCTTTATGTTCCATCATGAAAAATGAAAAACTAAAGTATCTACAGAAGGGCAGAATAGTTCCAAGTAAATAAAAGAGGATTTTAAAAGTCCTTTCAACTTTCGAAATATCAATAAGAGGACATTCAGCAGGGTTTTAAAATATTTAATGTACACATTAATTCAACAAGACTTCAATACATTACTAATTACATAATAACTATAAATAATTTATTACTAATTAAAACGTAGTAAATATTAATATTGTAAATTAATGCTGCCAATACAAATCTTTTAGCTTAACTTAGACTAACAAAATTTCAATACAAATTTTAATAAATATATTAAATTTTAATTAAAAATATTAGAGAAGTTGTCTGTGAACATAAACTTTTGTAGAACTAACATGTCGACAACATGATAACTAAGTTCGATCCATTGTTTGAGACTATATTATTGTTTGCTATTACATGAAGAACATACAAACCTTTAAATTTTTTCTGTAAAGTTTTACATAAGTTTTAACGAAAATAGCTTTTTAGGAAACTTGAACGGAATTGAAAGCATCATTAAAATTGCATAAAAAACAATTAATTAAACTTCAGAATAATAAATAAGTAGAACAAAATATTTTAATTAAATTTTCATTAAAACTAGAGTAGATTTGCAACTTTGAACTGACTCTTTACTCGACATTTAATTTTCTTTCTTAAATTTTTTTTAATAACAATAAAAAAAAATCTCATTAAAATGTTCAAAATAACTTTTAATTGGATTTGATTAAAATCCAACAATAAATTTACGAATGGTTAATTGGATTTCAATTTCAATAATGAACTTTCGAGAAACCTGGAAAATTGCTTTGTTAAGTGACGTCTGCGATTTAATAGACTTACAGCTAAAGAAGATAATTTTTAAAAGTTTTTCCATATACAAAATACTCTTTGGGGATATTTTATGTAAGTTGTATTTATACATAAGTCGTAATAATTCGAATGGGATAAAATGGATTCACCGCTGTATATTGTTGTCGTCTTTTTATTTTTTGATTAGATGGAAAATCTTTATTTTAGGAGTATTGATCAGTCTTCATATGCATTAAAATATCTAGCTACTCTATTGATAAGTTGCACTGACATTATATTTAACATATATATAAATTTTAGGCTGTAAAACTAAAAATCATGTACTAATTATGCTCATGCTCAACCAGAACAGGTAGAGTGTTTCTCGTAATGTTGTGGATATGGCGTATAATACTGGTCTTCAAGTCCCCTAAGTTGACTAGGTGTTCACGATACACCTAGTATTTGAAGATGCTCCCAAAGCCAAAAGTCGAAGGGATTGAGATCAAGGGTTACTGGCCAGCTTATGCATCTCTGTTAGCCAACCAGGTGATTCCCACACTTCAACAGTGTCAATGTCTGGATTCAACAGGTGCCCCACTTCACATCGCTACCCCGGTTGCTTCGGGCTACTTTTACCGACGTCAGAATTATTGGCCGCCATTTTTGTACAACGTGGCCAGCACGTTCGCCGGATCTCAACCCATGTGAATTTTGGCTATGGGGCATTTGAAACTCCTTGTCTATTGTGAAAACCTAGCCAACTTACGGGACATGAAGATCAGCATTACACGCCATATTCACAACATTACGAGTGACATTCAACGTGCTATGGTTCAGCATGCGATTTCGAGATTTCAGTATGTTGCCGATACCGGGGGAAGCCATATCAAACTTGTCCTTGTGTAAGAAACAATGAATCAAGTCTATCCACTACAGTACTGCAGCCCCTTATATCGCCGTAGATGCTATCTTCGGAAGTAATATTATTTTTTTTTTCGCCAAAGAAAATTCCATCACCACGGACGTCCTCATGTGAGATATGAAGTCATTCCGCTTTTTTCATTCATTGATTTCATTCATTTTTTCAATTCATTGGTTCTCCAGTTACAGCCTTTCAAAATGTGAACTTTAATTACGAACACCTTGTATTTTATCCTTCCTCGAAAAACTGTGCAACCGCAATGGATGTTAAAATGGAATGGAGTTTTTCTTTGTGGTGAATTGCCTTTTGTGGTGAGCGGTTAGCTGCCCAAGGATTTGTAGAAATGTTTTGATAATCTATTACAATAGCAATCTTTTTCTTATATTTGATTATATCTATTTTTTTTATAGTAAAAACGTAGCAATACAAATTGCATATACAAACCTTGTAATAAATTATGAAAAAAAAAAAAAGTCATTGAATGAAGTAATATTTTTTTCTTTTAAGTTACTTGCATCTGTTAGAACAAACGAATCTTCCTGTACTGTTACAGAAC
>JAFIDM010009631.1:199013577-199091727 GCA_023159025.1 Thereuonema tuberculata
AAAAAAAAAACGACTCACCTAGAAGGAGTTGTCCGATTGTAATGAAATTTCGTATGCAAAGACATTGGGACCGCCCATGCAAATGATTAAACTTTGGTGTCCAATGAATGAATAGCGAGAGTTACAGCGCATCGGAACTCAGCAGGTGTATATAAGAAGCGATTCTCAATCTGATGGTCAAAATTTCTGTTGCATTGCGAGTTAGGATACCTTTCAACGACTGAAAAAATGGCTCGCCGCAGGATTCGAGCTCATTACGTGCAACTGTCAGAGTTTGAAAGAGGTCGTATCATTGGATTGAAAGAGGCAGGTTAGGCAAATCGGAGAATCGCTCGTCATATGGGTCGAAGTGATGCGGCGATTAAAAGATGCTGGCAGGAATGGGTGGACAATGGCATATTTCAGCGTCTTGAAGGTAGCAGTCGACCTAGGGCCACAGCAGAGTGGGAGGATAGAGTGATTGTCAGATCAGCTGTCACAGCGCCTGAATCATTGTTATCAACCATCAGACGTGCGACCTGCACACGAGTGTCCACCATGACCATTCACAGACGGCTGAGAGAGCGACATCTACGCCGTACCGACCGCTACGCCACCTGCCACTCACGTCTGCACACCGTCGGGCCAGATTATAGTGGTGCTTGGCTCGATCCGGTTGGAATGATGCTCACTAGGGACGTATAGTGTTTAGCGACGAATCCCGTTTCCAACTGTGTACTGACGATCGTCGCAGACTTGTCTGGAGACGCCCAGGGCAGCGTGGCTATCCTGCTTTCACTATTGCACGCCACACAGGCCCTCAACCAGAAGTTATGGTCTGGGGTGCCATTTTCCTTGATAGCCGGACCCCTTTGGTCGTCATTAGCGGCACACTTACAGCACAGCGGTACGTCGACGACATTCTGAGACCTGTTTTGCTACCCTTCCTTTTGCAGTACTTATTCTGGCCTTATTTTTCAGCAAGGTAATGTCAGACCACATATGACCTGTCTTGTGTTGCTATGACCTGTCTTGCAGCTTGTGAAACACTTCCTTGGCCAGCCAGATCCCCAGATCTCTCTCCAATCGAGCATGTCTGGGATATGATGGGAAGGCGACTGCATTCACCAGAGAATGTGAATGACCTAGCCCGACAATTGGAGCAAAATTGGCAAGAAATACCGCAGGAGACCATCAGGGAGCTTTATCACTCTATGCCACGTCGTGTGGCAGCTTGCATTCAGGATAGAGGTGGGTCAACACCTTATTGAGGTCGTTACTTTGTAACTCTGTAACTCTGAAATAAATCATTCAATTTCTCTGAAATTTTAATCATTTTCTATTCTGTACATAATTTTCCTCTCCACCAATAAATTTGTCTCCATCGGACAACTCCTTCTAGGTTCGTCGTTTTTTTTGTTAATGAGTGTATTTGGACCATTTGAATCATGTTCGAATGGCTCTTCAAGTATTCTTTGCAGTTCGACTACAGTGACTGGTAAATGATGGTTTTGTACATAGCTCAACTTATATACAAAGTAGCTTCTACCCATTAGTATTTATCTGTCTTAAGCCCCGCGAACACCATACAACTTTGCGCAAATTTAGTCGGTCGATTTTGACGTCACGAGTTGGTAGAGACAGTCTTGAGCCAGTTTTTCAGCGACTTGCCATCAACTTTAGTCGGCCAACTCGGGAAGTTGGTCGGAATTACCCAATCACAGGGCAGCGTTGGAACACGTCAGTCATGACGTCACGCCCATGGAAGAAATGGCGTCTAAAACGATGTTGGCAGAGTCGAAGACAAGCGTGTATACAATGAATATCAGAGTATTGCGAGTTTCTTTCATGCATAAATAAAGTTTATACTGAAATGCAGTAATTGTATGCGGCAGAATTTATCCTCGATTTTTTCGGATTTTCCGCAGCTGCTAGGGGAAACGCATTGCATTATGGGATTCCTTCTATCATGGCCGACTCATTTGCGAGTTGGATGGTGTTACGGCTGACAAAAAGTTGGCGGACTCGAAGTCGGCCGACTAAAGTTGGTGCAAAGTTGGATGGTGTTCGCGGGGCTTTAGTCAATATATAAAATTTGGAAATTTCACTTTTATTGATGTACTCGCATATTTGGATGGTTTAAATCTAAAAAATCTTATTCGTGATGAAATAAACCGAGATCTAGTTTGTTTCGAAGCAAATTGATTTGCCCACTAATAAATCCGTCAAAATATTTGCAATCAAACTAAAATTTTGGTTCTTCCATTTTGTCTCTGGACAGATCGCAGGTTAGTTTAAAATTCTATATTAAAAAGCTGTAGGCTCATAGGGAGCACAATTATTAAATTACGTTTCCAGGATGATTGTAATGTAGTTCAGTGGTGTAGGCGGGTTGAGGAGCGGGTTCAATTCCTCAATGGGACCTATGGTTCCTCTTTAAATTTGACTGGGTTTCTTGCTAGAGTTAAAAGCGAGAGCGTTGCACTGACCTAACTTCATTCCGATGATCGAAGAATTGTTGGGTTACACCTCAAATAATCCCAAAGTGACCAGCAACCAATAAATGGGGCCCTTTAACCTAAGGATGATTTTAAATAGTGCTTTGTTAAAAAAAGCCTAACTAACTGATAAAACACGATTTTTAAAACAGCACGCACATGTAATTCATTAAGTAAGTGTTATATAAATGATTAATTTAACGTGTGTAAAATCATCATCATTATATATTATTTCTCAAAGGGTTTTTTTTGTCGGAACGCCATATTTCCTTTACTACTTCATCAAAATCAATGATTGAGGCATCATTTTCAAGATTACGTTGCCCGCTAATGATGAAAAATAAACAAATTGTTTAAAATTAATGTTTTCGTTAAAAAACTTTATTTTTAAAAACTTTTTATAAAAATGTAGACACGCTTTAACAGAAGCACCTTATTTTTCGAAAGCGAAAATATTCTGTAGCGTTGTAACCTTCAACTATTTCCTTTTTTGAATAAAAATGCACTTTAAATGATATTTCATCGTTTATTTAATAACAACAGATAAAAAAACAAACAAAGATTTATATTTTAATAAAAATAAATGATTTATTACAATAGAAACATAAAAATTAGTCAACTTCTCATATATTATTTTATACATTATTTCTCAAAGGGTTTTTTTTTTTGTCGGAAAGCCATATTTCCTTTACTACTTCATCAAAATCAATGATTGAGGCATCATTTTGAAGATTACGTTCCCCTCTAATGACGAAAAATAAACAAATTGTTTAAAATTAATGTTTTCGTTAAAAAACTTTATTTTTAAAAACTTTTTATAAAAATGTAGACACGCTTTAACAGAAGCGCCTTATTTTTCGAAAGCGAAAATATTGCTTTAGCGTTGTAACCTTCAAATATTTCCTTTTTTGAATAAAAATGCACTTTAAATGATATTTCATCGTGTATTTAATAACAACAGATAAAAAAACAAACAAAGATTTATATTTTAATAAAAATAAACGATTTATTACAATAGAAATATAAAAATTAGTCAACTTCTCATATTTTATTTCTCAAAGGTGTTTTTTTTTTCTTTCCCTTAATACTTCATCAAAATCAATGATTGAGATATTTTCAAGATTACGTTCACCGCTAATGATGAAAAATAAACAGATTGTTTAAAATTAATGTTTTCGTTAAAAATCCGTTCATTTATTTATTTCCACATTACCATTCGGTGACTGATCAAGATACCATGCGAATTATTCGCACGGGTCAACTTTTTTATAAAACTTGAGAAGACGTCATCTATTGACAATGTGTTTAACTAACATGCACACAAGCTGTTGGATTTGTTTATTATTTCTCAAAGGTGGTTTTTTGTTGCGAATTATTCGCACGGGTCAACTAGTCTAATTGAAATATTTAAAAAATGAACAGGCCAACACACACATTAATAATTGTTAAAGAAATTTTAAAACATTAAAAAAATATACAAATGTATTTTTTTTAATGTCCTAAAATTTCTTAACAATTACTAATATGTGTGTGTTAATTAGTTTTATTTTTTAAATATTTCAATAAGTGTTATATAATATATAGAAGATATATTCCCATATATTAAGTAACGAATTATAACATCTTTACAATGAAACAAGCCAATATATAGTATACAAAAGTGATGTTTATTGCATTGTCTATTAATCAATTTTGATTTGTTATTAAAAGGGTATTTGTAATTCGTAATAATGTTTTACTTCTGGATTCGAACAGTTACGAGTAGCTGAAATAGAACGGAATAAAACAAAACTGATCCGAAAATATTTAAAATTAATTAATGGCAAAAAACTTGACATCATAAATTAATTAACATATTATAATTCTTAAGATGCTGAGAAACAATACAAAAGTCATAAGAAATCTAAATTATAATTATTTCTGTATCATTTACAATACAGAATAAAAAACGGTTATTAAAAATAGAATTTTTGTTATGTTTCTATAGTTATTTGCTTTTTCTTTCTTTCGTTACAGATTTGCTTGGAAATCTCGATCATTCGTTCATTTAGTCTAAGAATTAAGATTTTTATAACATTTTCTGTTTAGAAATTTCTAGAAAGCAAAGTTATATCTATAAGTAATTTTACCTAAAAATTTTCCCACGTATTTCTTAATAAACTTAACTGGGAGCGTTAATCAAAACTAATACAAGTTTATGAGGTATTTCTGTATTTATGATACAAGTGTTTTTCCGAAATGATGAACTGTTTTCAAATAAAAAGGCAATCAAAAAGTGATTACATTCACTAAATAGTCTATCTGAAGCGGCCAATTTGCTCAACGCAGCGAAGACACGTCTTTCTACTTGCTTATTACCCATACAAAGCTTTAGAAAGCGGATAAATCATTCGTTAAGTGTCGGACATAATGACAGCTTTGCAAATTTAACCAGAAGTGGGCTGTTTTATGAGACAAAGACAACTTAATTATATGTCATAGACGAGCAAAAGAGAACTGTAGTGAAGGTAAAGAATTCCTCACAAGTTCAGAAAATCTTTATATCTTTTCTTCATTTTTTTAAATTGAGATCCATGTTTCTTCAGAATTATTTATTTATTACAATTTATTTACACTTCCATGTCAAAAGTGCCCTGATATTTGTAGATATTTAAACTAGTATCTGCAGCATCTCTTGAAAGTGAAAATATTGTAGTGTGACTTACATTTCACAAATTAAGTTAGATGTGCCTCTTGTACAAC
Organism: Thereuonema tuberculata; assembly: GCA_023159025.1. Taxonomy (NCBI): domain Eukaryota; kingdom Metazoa; phylum Arthropoda; class Chilopoda; order Scutigeromorpha; family Scutigeridae; genus Thereuonema; species Thereuonema tuberculata. Next base: position 199,018,797 of record JAFIDM010009631.1, read on the forward strand.
GAATTGAAGGTTTAATTGTGCAAGGGGATCCCCATTGGTATGCAGATGAAGAGATTAGTAGGGGTGGAAATTGGAAGAAATATAGTATTCGAACTAGTTTTCTTTTGGTTGGAAAGCCAATATTTTATTTAAAAATTCCTCCCAAACGATACGGAACAGAAGACAAATCTTTTCCAAGTACGAGAATATCCTTGTCAAGAAGTTGACAAAAATGCTCAAAGAAAAGATTAGAAAGAAAACTATGATGTCTAAAAATAAGCATTAATCTGTTTATTTCGTAAAAGGATATGCACGCGTTTGGATGGGATTTAAATTAAACTGTTTTTTTCGCCCCTTGTCGAGGCCAAAGGCAAGTGCCAAGTGCCACGGCATTGGAGGAAAAAAATAATAAAAAAAAAGCTTCAGACAACCAAAGTAAAGTAAATAATGTGGATTTAATTAATTTTTTTTAGAAATGGAAACTTGTTTATATTCAGCAGATCATAATTAAAAAAAAAATAATTGGCTTTTCTTTTGTATTATTTTTCTGAGTTAAAAAAAAGAAAAGAAAGTCAATTACGAAATTGTAAAGAACAATATTTGAAGCCTTAAGTTCTTTCAGGAAAATTCCCACAGTTGAGATAGCCTTTAATGTCCACTTTCACCATTTTCAAAATAGTAGATACCGTAAGACGACAAAGTACTTTACAAAGGGCGGGGGTGGGAGTACGATTTCACTTTTATTAATTTGAACACATATATGCTAAATTTGATTAACAACTTTTTTTTTTGCAACGTTTCTAAATCCTCAAAAATATTTGTAACTTTTGTTTGCATAAAGTTCTAATTGCTGCCAAAAGGTGCTCTATCTAATTTTTTTAAATGATAAACGTTAATTCATTTAAGACAATATTAATTCAAGCTTATATTTTGCAATTTTATTACATCATCACAAATGTAATGAACAATTCTGTATTTCATCCAAATTACTTACTTATTAATTTGTTAATGGAATGTAAAAAAAAAGTAGGCCTGCTTAATTAAATAAGTTAGAAATAAAAATGTTTTTATTTACTAAAATTTACTGTTATTATTTACTTTTTTAGTTTTGTATTATCAGTCAATCTGGTAATCTCCTATCTTAGTGGAAGGGCTTCGTCAAGTATTTCATTATTTTTTTTAAATGGTAGTAATTAAGAGTTCATCCATATTCATATTCTGCATTTTATCTCTAAGTAATATTTCAATTTAATTCAGAAATTAATGAAATTTCACTGCCTGACTATTTATTTATTTATTTATTTACTTAAATTCGAATACATTCTGATACACTTCCGACCTTTGAGTAGCTATGTATATATTTAAAAATATAATTAAAAACCAGAGAGATTCATAAGCTTGTTAAATAAATTTAATGCATTAGAATAAAATTGATTTAATAAGATTATTAATCTCTATGGTTTTGTAATTACATTTAAAATATTCTCGTACACACTTCTCTTACAATAGGTATGTATATATGTTTGCCTTCGTGTGTAGTCTTTGTATTTATCTGTATGGTATTACATCAAAAATAGTCTAGTCAAATTTGAGACTAAAATTATGTTTTAATATTCAATTAGTTAAATACCTATTCATTAAGGCAATATTTAATCCTTAGTTACGGCTAGCACGAAAATCTTAGAAAGAATCACAGTTTTATTTATCTATCTTTGATCTTTGTTATTTGTAACAAATAAATTCCAAACTATTTTCTAAAAAAAAATATTGTTCAGGATGACTAGATTTGAGGAGCTTTTTTTTCAGTAGTCTTTTCAAACTGTGTCCCCGTTATATCAGGCTCCGTGTGGCAATTTTATAATATTCTTTTATTTGTTTTCACATTATAAAATAGCATCAGTAATTACGATTGCCAATTTTCAAAACAACAATAATTAAATGCTGTCCTTTTAAAGGATAAATGTCTAAATACCAACAATACACTTTGTGACAAAAAAAAAAAAAAAAAGAGTAGCACCATGAAGGAAGTATACAATTTGAATGAAACTTTGTAAGTGCCATTTGGATGAAAATAATTGAAATTGATTCAAATTTCACATTCAAAAACAATTCTTTTTGGAATAATAGCAGCATTGTTATTACATAATTAGTGTTTGTTGAACTACCTCTGGCTGCTACGATATAATACTGATATACAGCATGGCACGGAGTGAACAAAGTCCTGATGTTTTGTTTGTGGTAGATCATGATAAGTTTGCTGCAACTGCAGGATGTTTGATGATAGATACAGTTGATATCCTAGTATGTCCCGAACATGCTCAATGGGGAACAAGTGGGGGCCTGGCTGACCAAGGAAGGGTTTGAATTGTTTGATATTAATGCTGGGAAAAGTATGCAAAGTGTGACCAGCAATATCCTGTTGGAAAATTGTTCCTGGCAGGCGAGAAACGAAGTGCAAAATAGTGGGCTGCAGGATCTGCTGCATGTATTGTTGGGCATCTGAAGTTCAATCGAATTATTACAAAGGGCATTTGCTATCATAAGAAATGATTCTTCACACTATTACCCTAGTTACATGCCTGTCGACAAAAATATCAGGTTTTGAGCACTGTCCAGTACTTCTTCAAATGCGGAAGCGACGACGCGGTTAGATACCGATTGCTGTATACAGGATATCACATCTCTCTGGATGGTAGAGAATGAAGCTGTCGGAGCAGTTAGAGTTTGCTTTACAATATAAAGTTTTTTACGTGTGCCAAAATTATTGATTAAAAGTTCAGCCCGCACACAAAAGTCTAAAATTTAACATTAAGAATTTAACATTTAAGTTTGCCTTACAACAAACCAATTATCTGTAGGAGTGATACTGTTGAGCCGACCAGAGCTTTGGAGACAGGAATGAGTACACTCACGCAAACATCGATTCCAGCACCGTCCCACAGAAGCATCACTACGTTGTCTGCATGGCCAGCCGATTCTCGCAGTCACGATATGGCTTCTCTCGAAGTGCTGCAGTTTACTCGTCGAGTTTTCGAGCGCGTCGTCGAGGTATTATCGATGATAAACTGAAGTGAATACATTAGTTCCTCAAAGCAGAAGGTATCTAGTAAGATTCTGAGGACCTTTATGGACCTTTTATGGACCACAAGACAATACTTCTTTTCAGCCAAGTAAACTTAATCATTTGTATATCTAATGGGGAGATAGGTGGGTAGTCTATTGGAGTTTCATTCAAATTGGACGCCTCGATTTTTATTCAGAGTGTATAGCTGATGCGAGTGGACAAAAATCTCCTAGACCCAGTGCAGGTTCATCGACTTCACCGTTGTGATAAACTTGGGAAGTGCTGATAAAGGCAAATTCAACTTTTTTTTTACTTCATTATGGATGAATCAACAGATATAATGCAATATTGCTTTGTTTGTTCATTATATTCTAATATAACGAAACTATCTTTGAAGAAGTCATGCTGATTTGCAAACCTTTATCAATTCATACAACAGGTGAAGAAATATTTCAATTCATTGACCTATTAAAAGAACATGAAAGACAAAGGCAACTATGTTCAAAATATTTACACTGATAGAGCTGCAGCCAAGATTGGACAATTTTCAGACGTTGTGGCAAGGATAAAAAAGAAAAATCAAGATATCGAGGGTATACAGTAAAGCGAATGCTACAAGACTTGAAAGGGATATTGGATGAAATAATAAAAATAGTAAATTTTATACAGTCAACACCACTTAATTCAAGGATCTTCAGTTCACTGCATGAAGATATGGGAAGTTATGTAAAATTTACTTCTTCTTACAGAAGTGGTTCTCGAACTTTTTTTCGAACTACTCGAAAACAATGTTTTTTTTTTTTTTTTTTTTTTTTATCTGAACGTCGTTTCGAATTTCTTTGCAAATAAAAAGATAAATCCTTGGTATAAAAAGAAAAGATATACCTTTTGGTCATATTTGTATATCTAAATGAAGTAAATGTTGGAATGCAGGGTCCCAGGGTAACTTACTTCAGAGTAAAATGGAAATACTTTAACGTAAATTAAGACTTTGGAGTGAATGTATACTGAGAAGAGGATTAGATCGAAAATCTCATTATTTTTCAACTTACAAATACAGTTACTCTAAATAAAGATGTTAAAGTTTCAATCATAAAATTTACTTCTGATTTCTGCACGAGTATTGGGAATATTTTTCTCCTCATTTAGAGAAATTACTGTTTTATCGAAAACCAGTGTCAACGAATTTTGTCTTTAAAACAAAATTTCAAGGGAAAGAAATTTAAAATTTTGGTTTGAAATATCCAAGAAATATCCTGAAATAAGCAATCAAACTTTCAAATTTTTGGAACAACAACATATCTTTGTGAAAAAACTGTTTCGTTGCTACAAAGATTAAATTTAGAAACAGGCTTTAAAGATAATTTGCGCTTACAAATGACAACTTTAACTCCAAATATTGAAGAACTTTGTGATTAAAAGCAAGCCCACCCGAGCAACTAATAAATAAATACATACTGATTTTAATTTTACATTTTCAAATGGTACTTTTGCACTTTTACTTTTTCAAATGTTCCCCAACATTTTCAAATGGTACTTAATATATTTTTTCTTCGAATTTTTAATCAATATTGAGATGTGAAAGACTTGTAAAATGTAACTGTCATTATCGAATGTTCGTAATGTTAATTGTAAAAAATTTATGAGGGCTCCAGCATGTAATTTCTGGTCAAAATTTCTTCGGTCTGAAAAGTTTGGGAACCCCTACTTTACATTGATGTAACTCGGCAGCTAATAGATATTTTTGAGCCTAAAGGATCTCTCATACAGTTAACATTCTTAATCGAGAATTATCAAAGACTACATTTATATGAACAAAAGTAATAGTTCTAGAAGAATGAAATATGAATTTAGTCACATGTGATCAAAACATCTCACAGATAGGAGATAGGAGAAAATCTAACTTAGTATCATCTTTGATACCATCTGATATAATTATTAAAAATTCCTAATTTCTTTCAAAAATTTCAAAAATTAAGAAGAAGGCCGAGTATTGTAGATGATGCAATCACGAGATGCAATTACCGCAGCACAAAACAAGCGTATAATAAATTGGCAAAGTTACATTTGCCTCCAAAGGTTCCATACAAGGAACTGGAAGCACCTAATTTTTTATGAACTTTCTACTTACTTTAGACTCTGTGAAAAATGTAATTAGTTGAATAACGCAAGAATTAGCTTCAATTGGATTGTAATTTATAGAAAGAATGATACTTTGCTAAGTGCCACTGATTTTTAACTGAAAGTCAAAATTTAGCAACTTATGGCTACAAGAGAGGCCACATCAGTAAGGACATTGATGGCGGAATTAAACAAGAAAAAGATTGCAAAAAGGTACGGTATTTACATAAAATGAAAATTAGTATCTATAATTTAAAAATACAGGAGTAATTTCTTATAACAAAAAAGTAGTTTGAGAAATCAGGTAAATTTTTCAATGATAGGATTCCTGGCAATCATCTAAAAAGTGCGATCATTTTCATTGCGAGCATAGTAACAAAATAAAAAGATAGCAGAATGAAAGATAAAAGTAACAAAATAAAACCAAAAAGTCAGAATAAAACAAGAAACCTACTCTACGAACATGATCGAGATATATATAAAATCAGGATTTATACTTCAAATTAAGCGAAAATTGCCAGTGTAACTGTTATGATAAAGTAAAAAAAAAATAGTGACATACTGCACTGTAACAGTAACAACCAGGAACGTATATAGGATTTCATTTTGGATAGGACGAAGTTAGGAAGTCGATCTCGAGCAGCCAAGAAAAAGATGGGGGTTGAGTCTAAGATCCCATCAACAAATACTCCAACCAAAACTAACGAAAAAAACTACCGAGAAGTGCGAAACCAAAACTATCGAGAGTGCGATAGACCTAAGGCCCTCCTTACATACGACAATAGTATCAACCCCTTGGCTTTGGAGGGATATAAAAAGACTGAACTGAATTCAAGAGTTTCTATGAATTAGCGAAGCGATGTGACTAACTATCTAATCATTAACATGGAAATCAGTAGTTTAAAATCTCGACTAATGCTAATTTCTTTCAAGTGAACTTCAGTATGTTTCCCTTGTAAAAATCTTTCTTTATTCAAAGTTTTTTTTTATTATTCCATAATTTTTTTTAATTAAAAGAAATGTAAGGAGAGGGAGAATGAATCCGTTTTTAATTTTCTTTTTGGTTCTTTTCCATTCAGTAGCTGCTCCTAACAGACTCAGACGAAATTGCTGATCCCATTTCAGGTCGTCGGTAGAAAAACGTAGACTTATGTTGAGTTGAATTCTACCCCACTGAGATCTGGTAATGGAAAGAATGTTGTCGGATTCAAAGCACTGTCCTTTTGTTCAAGTTTTCGACATATCTCGGGAGGAAATTGCATTAAAAGAAAAAGAACGAAGGAAAAAGAAGAGAAAACTCATTACTGCAAAGCAAATCGATCTGGGTCATAATGAGAGAGAGAGAGAGAGACTTTGTCGCGGTTCTGCCGAAATGAAGGAACAGCAGTCAGATTTAATGTCTTAACCTATTCGCACGTTAGCAACAACAAGGGATTTCACGACTTAATAGCAATGGACTTATCTCCGAAAGAAAGAACTTGTTTATGGCTTTCACAAGTTTCTTCAGCAACGGTAAATTTAACTCGTTTAAAACCTGCTTTGCCGTGATTCATGCGAAATACGAAAGTAAATTATTTCAATTAAAAGCAATTATCGAGTTTATTTGAAAGCTAACTGAATTTAGTGCACAAAATCATCCAGAATGGTTCCAACATGTTTATTTAGAATATTCCTCAAAATATGAATTCTTGCAAAAAAAACTTTTTCGTAAATTCCCCCTCCCCCATTCCTTTTTTTTTTTTTGCCCTTTAAAATAATTTATTGAATAAATAAAAAAGTATAGCTATTTTTTAATACAGTTTCGTACACTTTTTTGTGTGCATATTTTTTGTATTAAAAGTTAACTAAGCAAACTTTTAATAGAAGTTAACTTTAAACTAAATTAAAGTACACTCGTGGACAAGGAAGGCAAGGGGTTTACAATTTCAGTATCATTCACGTAATTTCTTTCTAAAAACTAAATGTAAAAAAAAAAAATTAATTTCATTTAAATTATACTGTTGTTTATTTCTGTTATTTATGCAATTTTATGTTGTCATGTACAATAATATTTATTTATTTATTTATTTATTTATTTATTTATTTATTTATTTACTTATTTGTAGTTTGCTACCCTCAAAAGTTTCTGCGAGAGCTCATTTACATTTCAATGTAGTAGGGAGTTAAAATCGCTCCTTAGTAAACTGAAATGATCTAAGACCACTGGTTTTTAAATTAAGCTTTAAATTTATCAGCTTGGGTTTTGGTAAAAGAGCCATAGCCGAAAGAGAAGGAGGGAAAACACGATACAAAAAATATTTCAATTATGAACATGACAGATGTGTTTAGTAATTTGCTTATTTTTTGCTCGACAGTATGAGATACTTGAAAAATAATATATATAATTTGAAAATCAAAAATTCTTCTTTAGTATATAAATAACTCATAGTAACTCCTTCCAACTTACAAAACATCTTTAATCTTCTATATTTCAATTTCTTTAGCAGAAATCTTCTTCATTAGATTTTCTCTACATTGCTGTAGTTTTTCCATGAAGAAGATTTCTGCTAAAGAAATTGAAATATAGAAGATTAAAGATGTTTTGTAAGTTGGAAGGAGTTACTATGAGTTATTTATATATATAATTTGAATTGAAATCTATTGATTCTCAAACTATTCATCGGAATCAAAACATGCTAAAGTTTTCTTTAATCCAATATGACACATAAATAAACTCAAACATCTTCACTGTAGATACCGTTGATACCAATATTTCGTTTTAATTTCTAAAACTTTTTCAAGGTTTAGCTTGATGAATATGTCTGCAATCAAAGTTGTTTTCCCAAAGAAAAAAGTTATCATTTAACCTGAAAAGTATTAAAAATTTAACGTTGCTGTTTCAGTCTGACTAAAAGTTTTAACTGCGGGAAAAAAAAAGAAAAGTATAAACAGATTTAATGACCATCCAAACGAAATAAAAGGCTGTAATGTAAATGTAAATAAATGTTGTAAAATAAATTTACAACACACCAACCACTCCTGCAGATGTTGCCTTTGTTTTTCCCTTATTTGTATGATTTCAAACGCAGTGCGAAAGGGTAATTTGTGAGAAGATATAAATAGGTGAGGCTGTATTAAAATTTTATGCCGTACTTCATATAAGTGATACTCAATAGTTTCACTGAATTATGGCTTTCTTTTTTTCTTTCTTTTTTTTTCTGTATGGAAAATGGTCTTAAAAAGTAGAGAACCGACTGGGAGAATTCGTTCGTACCGAAGTGGAAGGGGTTGGCAAAGTGGATTAAACAGCCGCTTTTCCCCGTCTATGCTTAATCCCCTACCCTTTGCAGCGACGTGACCGTGACTGCGAAGTGGTTGGTAATCGACCCATCACAAAAGAAAGGCAATTGAAAGTTAAGAGAAATCCTTCGATTCGATTGCAACTTTCCGAAAAAAAAAAAAAAAGAGCTTTCCACGCTCAAACCAGATGACGAAATAACAGCTCAAAGAATATCTTTTGATTCACTACCAAATGTTCTTGGCTGCGAATGAAAGATTGTAATGTTAGGCGATCTTTTCTGGCTTCAGTTTCATTCTAATTCAAAAGTTGTTTTTAAGTTTGTTTCACCAAAGTAAGACATTCCAATGTTTCAAGAGCTTTTTAATGGCAAGGTTATCGTTTTTTATTTAAGTTTTTGCAAACTTTCATTATTATACTTTTTCCGGAAATGTTTTTAAAAAACAAACAATGTTCAAAATGTTTGTCTTGGCCGAGTGGCCAAGGCGAAGACCTGCTTTGTGGCTGATTTGCCTGAACTTGGGTTCGAATTCCGGCATGGGCTTGGATGTTTCTTCTCTCTTCTTGTGTGTTTCTCTTCCTTTAAAACTTAGCAGAGGGTGTATTTAATATATTTAAAAGGGCTAATGGGGCCCTTTACAAATCTACAAACGGATTTCCAATTTATTTTAACTGAAAGATAAAATAAGTCGTATTGATATTCAAATATATTGAATATCAATATATTTGATATTCATGGTATTTTTCAGACAAACACAAACGCTTATTACAACTAGTTTCCTATTTTGAAGCCGCTGAGATGTCAGAATTTGTTATTGTTCTGGAGCAAAAACTACTGTACGTTGCTGATGACTCAAGACTGCTTGAAACTAAAGAAAGTTTTTTTTTTAAGAATTAATCATTAACGTCAATTAATCAACAGGTTTATTATCAAGGAAATTATAATCTTCTCAGTAATCCTTAGAATCATGGTTTTATGTGTGTGCGTGTCTGTGATGAAGTACGTTCTCCGATACGGAGGTACGGCTCCTATGGAAGGATCCATGGGAATACTCTGGGACAAATATTACGCAAAGGTCCCGAGGTTTGTTTATCTTTCCGTCTTGGAATAGATACTAAGCGGGTTTGCCTTGCCTTCCGTAAAAACTATCTGTAAAAACTATCTTCTATTTACGTTACGTTCATGAGACGATTGTCGCAATTCCTCCATTTGAATCCTAATTCGTACAGTATTTTCCAAAATGATTTTTTACATCCCTTAAAGCTATTTGCCGTCTTCACTTCTTCGTATAATGTAGGTAGAGTTTGTGTTTTACCTTCTGAATACATGCCGTGAATACAGCGACGGATCTGTCGAAATCGTGAACATCGGTTATAGGCTTACTACACTAGCAGATATAAACCATCAAGCGATCAAGCAATAACATAAAAGCTTGAACTTATAACTGAGTTGAAGCTCTAACTATCTCAAAGATTATGAGAAAATGACAAATAGAAATTATAGTGAAACGATTCAAATACATACAGATAAAACGTAAAAGTAAATAGATCTAACATAACATCACAATAATTAAAGAAGAAAGAAAAGCATATTTATAGTTGCAGTAAAAAAACCAAAACTTAACAATATAAAAAAAGAAATAGCTTGTAATAAGGATAATATACATTTATCTGCAGGAAGTTGTTATAGTATCAATAGTTGAAAGCTTGAAAGTGATTGAAAGCTTTTTCCACCAATCAGAAAAAGTTAAGTTTATTTAGAAAGCATAGAATTATAAGGACATTTATAGAATAGACATTCTTGTTTAATATATATAATAAATTATATAAATTACTACTAATAATAATAAAATAACAACAATGAATAATATTAATTTCATTAATATATTAATAAATAAATAAATTCTACATACAGAATAAGATTATTCTACTGTACAATATACATAAAATAATTTTTTAACGAATAAAGGACACTAACATAAGAAAAATAAAACAGTAGGGATAGAAGTAAGATAAATTTCTGTATTTAAAGGATATAAAAAAAATCATAAGTAAACATATGAAAATTATGAAAAAGTGGCAAGGGCGCGTAGGTGAATCTTTTGCCAGTCTCATCTATCTTAAATGATAATGATGTTTTACCATTTAAAAGTAAAGAAATATGGGATGAAACGTTGAATTTAAACAGGAGATAAAAACAACGACGACGATTTGATTAAATATAAAGTGATCAGTAGAAGTTTTCACAAACAGAATTTCTTTCATTTCATTAAATTTCATTTGTTTCAACCTCTACTATAGCGATTTTTTTAAGAATTAAAAGTATTGAATTAAAGAATTAAAGTATTGAATTTGGCCATCGGAGGAAACTTTATTGAGATATTTTGATCTTTAACATTGTTCATCCTACTACAAATTAACTTGAGATAAAAAATTTTTTTAACACATTAGAACTTTTCACCCATTCATTTTTTAAGTGAAATTCATGAACTTCCTACAAGATAGAGCACCTTATACAGCTAATAACAAACATCAGCTTTAACTGATTGACTAGAATATTGAGAGAATAAACTAATCAAATAAAAATGAAAGAGTTATCGATTTAAAAATATTAGGAATTAATAAAAGAACTCCTATAACATCATAAAAAACAACATTGAAAAATTAAAACATAATTAATCTATACGGGATTTAACAGTTTATGAGGGATTATCTGGTTTTCCAAAGTGTAAAAAAGTGAATTTGTAAAAAAATAAAGTTACCAACAACACAAAGTGAAACTGTTTGCAAGACTTTTGCTTGTAGCCTAAATTTAGCATAACATTTCTAAAAAAGTTTAATAAATTAGCTGTTTAACTACGAAACAAATTCCAGAAAACTTTCTTAAATTCTAATTCTTGTTTTTTATTTATTCTTCCTTGATAGGAAAGAGGGTTTTTCCTATAGAAACGTAAGAAGAGACTGACCTGAGCCGTTCTTTCTCTTTCTGTCGTAGATCGGCGTCTCTCTCCAGCACTTGGTAGATCCTCTTCCACTCATCCTCGGTGAGGTGAGACACGTCCCATGTGCGTCCCATAGCCAAGACTCAGTGCAGACAACAGGCGATCATCTCAAAGAAGCCTCGCACCACCTGCAAATACGAAGTTGACAAAATCAATAAAAGAAGCCGAGAAAGCGAGACATCATGTTTGCATAGTATCTCTCTCAACGATAACCACAACACCAGAAATTATTAGCGAGGCGCAGAAAGTCAAACTAAAGCAAGAAATGAAAATGCATGAAACACATCTTATAAATAGAGAGGCAGACACTGTCTAACCACAGAATACCGAGGGGAAAAAAATCTACAACTAGGTAGTGTAGTTAAATACATCATTGTTAAAATTTTATATTCTAAATTTGTTAACCGTTATTTTTCATTTTTTTTAGAGTTTAGTATTTTAAAGCTTATTCTTTCACTATTTTAATTCTGTTTCAATGAATTTGTTTTTAATCTTTATTAATTTGATATTTGATTAGTAAATAAAAAAAGGTTTCCTAACAGTCAAAATTTCCATTTAGAAATAAACCTAATTTGTTTGTTTTAATAATTTAATAATGATATATGTAAGTTCAACTGATGATAAGGACAGAAGAGAATAAAAGGATTTAAATCCTTTCGTCTTTAACTGACAAGTTTTCGTGTTATGTTCAAATCAAATACCATGATAAATACGAAGTACAAAAAATTTAATACGGGTTAATAGAATCTTATATTATAAAAGCGTTATTCTGTCTGTCATAAGACTTTACGTTTTTCCAATTTTGTGACCAAACTATAAGAGATAGATTGGTCATGTAAATGGATAAAATGATCTTTTTAAGACAAACAAAATGCTACAAAAATCTTTCGAAAAAAGTTTTTGGTTTCCAAGATGGCGCCTTTTAAAGGGTCCAATTTTGACTTTTTCTCAATTTAAACGAAAAGTAAAAAAGATGAACATTATATTGAGAAAATGTTGGTATTTGAAAGTTCTATCGAACGATGTATCACTTATTCACAAACGCTTCAGCGTTTGCAAGATAGATGCAAAAATGTGAATTTTCGGTGTGTTACGCCGACTCGCAATACATCCGAGTTATTCGGAAAAGCCACAACGGGCTGGGAAGTTATATATTCCCCTACGATCGCAACATTAATTTGCTGAATAAATAAAGTTTGTTTTTTGAATGCTATATATGCAAGGGTTCGGGAGCGAAGCGACGGTACCCGGCTATTATTATTATATATTATAAAAAGTATATTATAAAACGTTATTCTGTCTGTCATTCTGTAAGCAAAATGCTAAATTACAAATTATTAAAATGTTACTAAAATAGAGAATCTATTCATAAAAAATGAAAATATATTAAACAACTGTCCAACTATACTGATTGGCGACGTAAATATAGATATTTTCAAAATGAATAAAAACAATGCAGTACAGAAATACCTAAAACTTATGTGCAATAATGGTTTCAAAAATCGTCTTTACGGAACAACAAGAAACAACTGTACAATTCATGGAAATACGAAAACAAATATAGATAATATTTTCATAAATAAACATGATATCAAAATACCAGGAATAATATGTAACGAATCGGATAAGAGTTGAAAATGAGAAAATAACAGATCCAAATATAATCTATAAAGAACTAATCAATGATGTTAATAAAACAAAATTCATGAAAATCTACATATATAAAAAGAAAAGTCCTGACTCACTAACTCACTGACTCATCAACGCCCACCCCAAACCCTTGGATCTAGAAAGCTGAAATTTTGCACAGAGGTTTCCTTTATGATGTAGACAAGGAATAAGGCCGGATTTTTCGAAATTCTTACGGGATAGGGAATAATCTGGCAAACTAACGATGAAGCGTATGGCGGCAACCTCAGGTGTGTGGCGCCAACCCGAATTACACCTGAGTTAAGTGGAGAAGGCCACAACGGGCTGGGAAGTCGTATATTCTCCGATCTCAATATTAATTTGCTAAATAAATAAAGTTTTTTTTTTTTTTTTTTTAATGCTATATATGCAAGGGTTCCGGAGCGAAGCGACGGTACCCGGCTAGTAATAATAATAAACTTTAATCGTCGCTAAAATTTAATTTCCAATGACTTATATACATACAACTTTCATGCATTTGAAATATCATGAGTCTCCATCCATCCATAGTTTTCTGTCCGAAGACAGGTCCAGTTCTATGGAGGTCTCACATGGATCTCCTAGAAACACCTGAGGAAAGATACTGGGGGTGGTTTCCCGTTGCCTGCCCCCAGGACGCCATTAAGGAATGACGTCAGACCGAAGAGAAAGCGAAGAAGAGGCTGGACAACACAGGAAAGGAAATTGAAACAGCCATGAAACTGCCGGGATTCGAACCCAGGTACTGGCGCACTGGTCACCACGGCTGGCCGCCGCCGAGACCGCACGACCACGCCAGCACGACTAGGGCATATAAAACTATTTTAATTGCTACTGTATTAATATCAATTAAACATTAAACAAGCTAATTCAAAAGAACTTGAAGAGGTTTCAACAATCTACAAAATAATGTATTAATATTTTTATTCCAATTTTACTTTACTTTTAAGTTCTTCTAAAGTTGCTCTAATTTTCCAGTTTTTTCCTTCTCGTATATTGTATTCACGTAACATTTCTCTAAGCAATAATTTGTTATATATTTGTATTCCCTACGATGAAAACAATCATATCACATACTTCGTTAATACTTAGAAATCTATTTATTGAAGCCCGGATTTGAAAATTACAACAATAACAATTATAAGGAAAAAAGAAAAAATCAAAAATATTTATCTAAACAATGTCATTTGCATGTTCGAAAAATTTCAAAAAAAAAAAAAGCAAAAAAAAAAAAAAAAATTATAAAACAAGTTTCTTCACTTGAATTTTTTAAAGAAGAGTAATGAGTGAAATTTTATGAATGTAGATTTTTCAAAGCTAATCATTGAATAATTTTTTACATACATGGATTAAATACAACAGATAAATCAAATAGAAGTCCCTGAAGGAACTTAAAATCTTACTTTTCTTAAGATTTATTTTTTTTTCTTTATTTTTTTTTTAAAGTTGTAAAAATAACACAAATTCGAAAAATCTACATTTCTTTTTAAATTATAATATCACTTAAAAATAAAGGGTAAATAAAGGGTTTTGTTCAAATGTACAAAATATTAAATCTCTGCATTATTTAAATTGTCTAAAACCGATTAATTTTAATCATTAAAGAGCTCACAAATATCTTTATGACATAATCGGTTTAATACACATTGTTAGAAATCTTGTTTTGTTTTCAATGGAGATTTTTATTGTTTCCTTGCACTAATTTTTCGAAGATTTACTGGAAAAGATCTCAAATGTAAAAGCTAGAATGTCTCTAGTCCATAAATAGATCTTCTTGAAATTTTGTGTGCCTATCAAGTTATTAAGGGATGGAGCGAACTATGCACATATATATATCTAACTTACATATACAGGCAAACGAATTACATAGGCTGACTGATAACATGAATCTCACTATTCTAGAAAATAGGCTAACTAAACAGAAATCTCACTATTCTAGAAAATAGGCTAACTAAACAGAAATCTCAATATTAATGAAAATGAGAATTTTGTGTTCACAAGTGTCTTAGAAAATGTTTTGCGCTATTTGGCGCGCATCAGCCAGGACCAAGATCGCATGAAAGATGACTTTCTTTTTTTACAGGACTAATACAGAAGCAGTTGTAAGTAATTATAGATTTTTTTTTTTTTATTTTTTTGTAAATTTTGCCAATCCTAGCCAAATTTGGATTACAAGTTGATAATCTCATTCTTCAAATTTACCAGTTTGGATTTTGAAAATTACAGTAAGAACAGAAATTTGGCCATGAATGTTACCCTTCATAAGGAAATGTGTAGCGAAGGAATGATGATTAGTTTTCAAGCAGTAATGTAGGGAGACACACTTGACAATGAATCTAAATGAAATTGTCCCTCTTCTATTACACAATAGCAATAACACAATAATTTCTCCACTTGCAACAGAAAATAAGAAAACGCTACCAGCTATAAAGGAGAGGGGATATTACATCCATACTGCAATTCAGAGACTGCATATATCCCCCAGGACTGGTAGCGAAGAGTAATAACATGGTGGCATTTGGGAAGTGGGGGATGATGTCAACTGAAGAAGATATACCCTACACCTCTATCCACGTTCCCTGGACAGCATTAGAGGAAATCCTTTCCCCCCATTAGTGACCTGAAACGGATTTACGTTGGGATTTCATCCCTCCCATAATTCCCTGCAAGACGCACAACATCCACAAGGGATAAACAGTTAAGTCCCTCGATGTTCGATTCTCTCTTTCTTGGCTTTATTCATGCCCTTCATCACTCAGTTTCCTTCTTATTTCCGTCCACGTTAAATGTGTTTCTAAGTTTCGGAATTATGGAAATACTGGCCACGACCAAACTACCACACGCCACCACCAACCATCGTTAAGTTCTCAGTGTCGAGTTTCAAATATGACTTTTGTGTTTTTAGCCCACAAATTCCTCCATCGCTATATGTACAGAAATAGTACGGATGTTGAAAAAAACAGTACTGATATCCTTTCTTAGAAAAGTTTCGATTGCGCAAAAGGTTGTAGCATCCAAATACAATTGTCTAAAACTTGCTTGAAACAAGTCAACGACACTTGAGATGAATCTAGGTGATTTTGAATGTCCTTGATAAAATTGCTTGCAGTAGTTCTTTACTATTAAACGAAATGTAATGAACTTTGGCCAGTTTATAAAAATAATTCTTTCAAGAAATTCCAAGGGTTCAAAACCAAATTTTTTTAACTGTTTCAAAAGTAAACTAATAGGAATCGAATTTTTCCACAAGGCTTAATTTAATGATATAAATATTCCAGTAAATTTTTGTGCTTTAAAAGGAAATTGTTTACTTTAATATAAAAACATTCTTCTCAATTAACTTAAATCCAAAACAATGTTGGGGATGACAATAAAACTCATTTAAATGTTTAATGAAAACCAACGATGATTTCTTAGAACATCTCCTCGAGTTTTTAATTGAGTTGAATGAAAGTGTAATGCATCATTTATTCAAATGAGGGAATGTGAAAATGACTTTGTTTGGGGTAAAGGGTCTGAATTGAATGATAATCTCCATTGGGTAATTGGAGATATTCCAGAATGGATAGTACACAAAGCACCAAGGATATTCCAGTCTTCGATGAAATGGGTATACGGCTTTTTCGGGATAAAGGTAATTGCTAAGAAAAGGTTCTGGTCACGTCTGGTTTATTTAGACCAATGACTTCTGGGCTACGACGTTAAAGCCAAGTGGTAGATGGCACTGCTTCTAACTTTATCCGAGATAAGCTACGTTGTATTCGGACTTATTTATATTCTAACAATTTTCGTTTTGTGAGATGAATTTTTGAGTGTGATATTCGAATTAGGATGATCTCCAAAAAACCAAAATAAGTTTAACCAAGGAATTAATCTCTTTCTGCAAATTATATTTCAGATTCAGGGTTCCATCCATGATGATTTAGTTTTTTTTTTCTTAAATCTTGGGATAGCAATCTTTCTTTGATTCTAGAAAAGCCATAGACAAAAAATTGACAAAAGGCCATAATATCTCGTAAATACCATTTCAAATTTAAAAATTATGATAGCACAATTTTGGCCAACGTTTATTAGTAGTTATTTATAATAATAATTGTTTATATAAAAATTTAATTGAAGTTTCATTTAATAAATATTTTTAAAGTAAATCTAAAATACAGAAAAGGCCTAGAACAATTATTTAAAATCCATTGGAACTTATTTCAAGTGGCTTATAAGAGGGTTTTTTGCTCTCTCTCTTTTATTGCTAATTTTTAATTGTACCCTAATTTCTTTATGAAATAAATGTTCAACTATAATAGAATATGAATCTAACAAGGGATGTTCGTGAACCTTCAGAGTCTGACTTAAGAAACTTAGTCGTTAGTAAATTAAAGGTTAGAAATTGATAGTTAGATTTGGTACAAAGTGATTGATTTAAGAGCTAGAAAGGGATCAAAAGTCAAATTTAAAAAACCTTTTTTTGCTATTTTATATATCTTACAGTATTTGATAAGAATTTAATTCAACAATGAAGAACTTGAAGAATTTAAAAAAGATAATTTCATTTAAACCTTATTTTATTGTCAAAATTATTCTCAAATTTTACACCGAATGTGATGATAAAGCCAAATAATTTATGCTTCAAACTTGTCCACAATTATCATCGGAAGCGCATTGTTGTCTACAATTAGTAGACAGTTTTTGTGCAAAAAAAAAAAACCCTCCCCTTTCTTCCCCTGACCGTATACTTCATAATTTTTCAGTTAAAGCTTTTGACTGAGTAACTTATAAACATGATTAATAATTTGAATCATTCTGTACATGAAAACAATCTATCTATTATTCTATTTAGATCACAAAATTTTGTTTAATCCCTTATTGTTTGACATTAAAGTTGAACAAATTCAGGTAGATATACAGTACATCAGTCATGGTATTTGTGATGCACAGCTAAGATTTTTATTTCTTAATTCTTAAAAGTATTCATTCAAAAAACTTCCTTCAAAAATGCCATTGATTAAAAAAGGTGCAATAATTCAACTATTACCTTTACAAAAAGGAATTAATTTATAAGGTAACAAAAGGACAGCTTCAATACTTGTACAAGATTTCCTATATTTGACCTTCAACCTCCTTTAGAAGTCAAATAATACATTTTATACAGAAACAGATTAATGACCTATTATTTTACTGAAAACCTAAACGTTGTTTTCAGACCTTAATGTTTACCTTAGTACAAAGTTTCATCAAGATCCATTTCTGAAGATTCCAAACATTACTTTTAAGTCAAATTGGTTTTAATTGATCAACGGAACCATAATAATAATTTATAGTAACTTATAATAAATAGCAAGACAAAACATACAACAATACGATGATAAACCCGAATGTTTTACAGTTTACAGTTAAGATAAATACGTAGTACCCATATAAAAAAAACTGCTTGCCGACAACTGTAAAAGTGATACAAAGAATGTTAATTCCTTTAATATCACTAATATTTTCCTATACATTAAAATACTAGTAATCCAAAGTTATAATTAATAAAGAAATCGATAGAAAATGTATTTCCAAATCTGTTCCTGAAGTTTTCTACAAATTTTCTATCGAAAACTTCAGAAACAGATTTGGATTTCAGGAAAAGAAAAAATCATCCATACTCATTTTTGTTTTCGAATTAAAAAGTTAATTAGAAAATATGAGAACTTAGATTAAACCAAATATTGACTCCCCAGTTGACTTCAATTAAAAATTTAAATTTAAAACGAACCTAA
Organism: Thereuonema tuberculata; assembly: GCA_023159025.1. Classification (NCBI taxonomy): domain Eukaryota; kingdom Metazoa; phylum Arthropoda; class Chilopoda; order Scutigeromorpha; family Scutigeridae; genus Thereuonema; species Thereuonema tuberculata. The sequence goes on from JAFIDM010009631.1 coordinate 199,037,664, forward strand.
TTTCACTATAAATGACCTGAGGCTAATCTCTCGGGGTTGAAAAGAATTTCTGAGAAAAATTTTAGATTTTATTTATGTTTCCAACTTTGGATATCTATTTATTGAATTTTTATTTATTTATGTATGCGGTATACGTTTCAAATAAGCTGGTATTCCAGATGCAAATGCTCACAAGTTGAGTTTATATTCGAAATTAATATAAAATCAAACTTGACTTTAATTTTTATATAAAAATTCAGTAAATGTGGACTCGTTAACTCAAATGATCAGGCCAGTTCGATCATCCTTGGAAGCCTTGGTTCTTTCTCTTCCAGACGGTTCTAGGATTCACCCAACCCTAAGTGAAATGAGTATAAGTATTGGGTGAGAAGAAGGATGAACGTCCGTTCACTACCGGACCTCATGTCAGTCCCGATCATTATAGAATGCTGGAAGTTTCAACTCCTCCGACCTTAGAGACACATATTGTGTTAATGCGCTACTTTAACTTTTTTTTAACTTATAAATTTAATTTAAGCAGTTTTAATTAAAATATTTAAAGACTAATTATTTTTAGCTAATTAATTAACGTACTGTATATAATGATTTTATTAGTTACATCTTCTGTCATTAGAAATAGATATGCATATAACGTTGCTGTATAACTAACTCCAAAGTTAGTGGCTTGCTTGGTTGATATTTTTACTATTACTTTGTTTTACTTTTTTAATCATTATTTTTTACTAAGATTTCATAATGCAATAAGAAATATAGTATAATTTGCCCAGCACATTAACTTCATATTCTGTCTTTTCTTTAACAGATGTATGACATACAAGGTTATGTAAGGCTGCAATACAACGAATGGTTTTTAGCGGTCCATGCATTATAGGCAAGTCAAGATAGTCCAGAAACGCAAGAGACCGAAACTGCTTTCAATTTATTTCTCCGTATGGGCAATTTCTTGTAAGTAAGGAAAATATTAAGATGCTAGGACTAAATAATGACGAGTAAAAACAAACATTTGCTTATAAGAGCAAATTGGATCATATTAGCGGGATCTACTAAATTTGCCACATTTTAAGGGTTAGTTGTACAGGGTAGTAAGGGCAAGTTAGCTTCGTTAATGTAAAAGTTACTGCTCTGACATTAAACTTGATGTTTTCATATTAATCATTATGCTTTCCATTTAGAACTATTATTTCGGATGAAATGTTACTTGAATTAACAAAAGAGACAAACGCCACACTCACTGGCTTTAAACCACACTGACTGATTGTAATTTGTGTTAAAGCATCCCGCAGATGAACCAGGAGAACTTTTTTTCTTATTTTATTGCAGATAAACAGACTTTTAAAACAAGGAAGAAAAATAGATGTTTTTACTCTCATCGCCCATGAGGAAACTTCAGAAAAAAACGTGAAATTACTAACATTTTTGGAAAGTGAAAACTCCTTTAGACTAGACCTGTATTTCCTTTAAGATAAAGCTGTTCCTCGTCGGAGTCATCTGAAGTAGCGGTAATATACGTACATGAAATGTAAGATATACACAATCAAGAAAAGCCGCTTACAATTCAATATTTTTAATTTTATCTTATTTATTTATTATTTTTTTTAATTATTTACTTATTTTAGTATTTTTTAATTGAATCGTTTCTGTATATTTTACATAATCGCTATTTCTTAACTTCGCCAAATGAACTTATTATAGATACCTCTGAATGAATTAATTCACCTTATTTTATTTTCTCAAAAATTCATCTTTATTCTCTTTTTATTATTTTATTCTATAGTCTCCATTGTTCCGACTCATAAAAGAAAGAGGTCTTAGGCCTATATTTCTCATCCAGTCAACGAGATTCTTCCGACAGAGCTAAGAAATTTAGAGCAACAAAATAAGATCAAGCGTGAGATTTTTTTCCCCACCGTAACGACAAAATCGGATCTTCCTCAGAGAGGACAGGAAATGGAATTCTGTCTCTTATTACTTCCGATCGGCTACATGCTCGTTAGGATGTCGTGGTGATGTACGACATGCCGTAGAAAACAACACTTCCTCTCTTTTAATCCTTGCTTTACTACATCCAATCAAACAAAAAAAAAATTAATTAAAGAGCCCACTGGCACTACTTTTTCCCCCCTCTCTTGTTAATTAAAAGAAAGGTTTATGGGTTTTAATTCTTTTCTGGCTCCATAATGGTCAGATTTAATATCTTAAATTGCGCAGCCTAAATCACAATCGTCAATCATAAAGAAGAAAAGGACGGATATGAAAATGAATTCTTCTATTGCAAACCCACTCAGCGAACCAAGGAATAATATGAATGCTAGATACAAAATAGCTATAATACGTAAACAGTGATAATTTATCGTCAAATACTATGTTCATCCCTTTTCATATTAGGTATATTAAACATTTGTTACTAATAAAACCCCAGATCCCGGTCGCTTTCCCTGTTAATCCTCTGAAAGTCAGACCAGATTTTTTTTCTTTCATTATAATACTGTTATGATTTTTCCGAAAGTTTTATGCAGTGCATGGGCATAATTTCTTTGACAACCTTGACTATTAAGCTGCGTAAAAAATTAAGAAATTAAATTTTCAATGCTATGTTAGGAAATACAACTAGAGAGGAGAGACTAGGAATCCATTCACTTCAAATGTAGAAACGTTTGTGTTGTTTCAAAATCAGCCTTCAAACTGTTTTTAATTAATTGGTTAAATTATTATTAATAACTTAAATTTCCAAAGCTTATGTGCTTGTGTGAATTTAGACGCTAAGAGATGTCGGCCTGAATGTGACATAAGAACTCTGATCAAGAATATATTAAAATGTCGGTACGCTAGAACAAAGAAGCGCAAAGAACCTAAGTTTCTAGCTTTTCGGAAATCCATTTTTTCGGAAATGGTAAACGTCCGTTACCGGTCGACAAGACTAAAACTGAATTCTTTTGTGAATTAGTCTCGTCTTTTAATAAAATAGCAATTTACACAGTTCCATTCTTATAAATTTGCATGTACTCAGTGATATCATATATATAATTTTTTTTCAATTCTTTTTCACAAGTACTTCCTCCGAAAAATACTTTAAGTACTCCTTCGAACTGTAATTATAGTGAAGCAAAGAACAGCTCAAAAGATCACAGTATCCGATGTGTCTTTCCTTAATAATTTTTCGAGCAGTGCACATATTTGTAGTCCTGTAAACATAAATATCTATCTTTACCACATATACACTGTATTTATATTCCTTAATCTGCTTGGAAGTTTTTCTTTTTAACGGATTTAATATGGTAGCGAAATGAAATTATGATGTTTAAATTTTGATAAAAGCCTACATCTCGAAATTTACTATAAATTCGCTATTTATTTTGATTGGATGATTTAATTGGGTCAAAGTTTGAGAAACATGAGAAATTCTATAAATATAACCCCTTAAAAATATCATAATTTGTTTTTTTAAAAGGGCGCTAGCTTATCAACGTGAAAACCCAGTCTCTTCAGCCGACAACATGGAGGTTAGTTTTAACAAAAGCAAGCATTGTTCTTGGTCAATAAAGAACAATTCCTTTGTTTATTAAGAGAACAGCTGATCGACTTTGGTGAACGTTCTGAGAATCCATTTGTGACCTTCTAAGGATAGTAGATTCCATGTTGTTTGAGAACTATTTCGTTACTTTCGGTTGAATTTCTTTCTTAAGTTTTTTTTTGTAAAAATATTTATTGTAAATAGTCTATTATTGATTTAACATTAAGCTACATATAAAAAAATAGGAATTTCTAAATTGAAGGGAAAAAAAAAGCACTGCTATTCCAATAGAATATTCACAAGCATCATCAGCGGTAAAGAGAGAGATTTCCGTTTTTACGTCTATTTTATGGCAGAGATGAAGGACAATTTTACAGCCTCAGTCATCTATTGGCAGAATGCCAGATTTACAACGACACCACACATAAGAAAAAGAAACAAATGGAAAAACCCTCGTTCAGTTCCATTAAGGGACCGGAGACTGTGTGGGCGTAAATAAAGAAAAAGCAACATTTAGAATCGATGTGACTGTTGACAGGGATATCCCCAAGGAACAGTTTTACAAGACACAGGAGAAGAAACTGGCAAAAGGAACTCTGGCTAAAAGTACCATTCAAAGACAAACTATTTATTATCAATCTATTAATTTTTAAAAAATGCTGGTCGAAAATTCTGCAGGATTCCTAATTTTGCGGAAATTATCGATTTATAAAAGCTTTAGTAATTCATATAAAATTATTTATTAATAAATTTTGAAGTTTAATGAAACGATTGTCAATATTTCATTGCTGCATTTATTGATTTATGAATTTTCCGTTAATTTTAATAATTTTTATCAGTTGAGTTATGCTGAATTCGATTTGATTAGTGTCAAGCTAATTTTAAAAGAATAGTAGTTTTGGTTTTTTTTTGTTCACTTTTAGATTAATTAATTCACTTCAATTTTATTAACTGAATTGAATCAGAATATTATGTAAGTTCATTTTTACGAAATGCGCCTTAATTAAGTAAGTTAATTTTAATTACGAATGTGTAAATTAATTTTAGGTTTTGATTGCCACTGGCTTTTTAATCTCCAGGAGGAACCGAAACCTCTGCTGGAATTCTATTTAAAAAAATTGTGTTTGTACTTTTAATTTACAGCAAAAAAAATTGATCATCATTGGCTTTGACTGCAACGCAACGCTTGTGTTTTGTATGTGATCACGACAATTCGAAACCATTTATCCAATCTAAGTTGAAAATTTAATTGAAATTATTTTTTAAAAAAATGAAAATTTCCCATTAAAGATCCACAGAGAATCAACAGATTATCGAGCATAAACTTGTTCGAACCTCATACTTATTCTAAATGTATTACGATTTCGTAAATTTCATTAATAACAACCAAATTTGATTTAAGAAAAAAATATATAACGACAATAAACCATAATAAGGACAACTCTCTTGGCAAAAATCAATATTACATTGTAAATAAGCAAATCATTACATACACCACTTTTATAAGCTAAACTTTATAAAATTAAAATATAAAGTATATTATAAGAATGCATTTTATTTCTTGTCCTACCTAATAAAACAAAAAAGAATTAAAAAACAATATTTGAAATTGTTTGAAGAATTTTTTTTCAGTTTTTTTTTAATAACTGCCAATAAATCAAATAACATAAAATTGGATCATTGATTTTTAATTGATTTTTTTCATCTCATTATCTATTATACAGAGATTTCAGAGTAGCTACAAGAATTACGGTCTTCCCAGTCATATGATTTACAATATCTGAAGTCAATTACAAAAAATACCTTGTTGAAGCTGATCTTATGGGATTAAGCTTTATTAATTCATATTGGTGACGATTATTTTAAAAAATATATATATTTTGAAAAATATTTTGTATATCATATTTAAGACGGTTTTCGATATATGCAAAGTTTATGGAAAGCGCTAACGCAGAACATTCGAAACAATCTAATTAATAATACAGTAAATTATGCAACAACAGCAGAGTCCCGTTTGACAGAATACTACTAGGAAAGTATACTATTATACAAGTCATAGTATACAGTACAGCATCTTCTTATCTTAATTAAATTTCTACTTAAAATAAGAATTATAATAATTATCAGACATGATGTGCGTAATTATATTAAAGAAGGACCAAACACACACAATCAGTAAAAATAAATATAAACACTTCATTATAAAAACTTCATGACATGTTTCGAGGTTCTTAATCCTCCTCCTCAGATGATAAACATAATATTAAGGAAAACTCTATGGCTCCGAACATAATATTGAAGCCAGAAAAGAATTTCAACAAATCAATACAAAGTAATAATTCAATAGTTTACAGTAATTGTTACCGGCTTCAATATTATGTTCGGAGCCATAGAGTTTTCCTTAATATTATGTTTATCATCTGAGGAGGAGGATTAAGAACCTCGAAACATGTCATGAAGTTTTTATAATGAAGTGTTTATATTTATTTACTTATTGTGTGTGTTTGGTCCTTCTTTAATAAGAATTATAATCTTTATCTTTCATTTCATACGTCTGTTCTTTACAGGACTGTATTACTAATGTATTTTTTGTTTATGTGTTTGTAATATTGAATGGTGACGGAGGGAACAAATCCGATGAATACGTAAAAACGTCAAAATTAACTTACGTCGTTGGTTCAGAAACGGATCACTTAAGTAAGCAGGGAGATGTGTGTGTTTAATATAATTCGATTCTTGACATTTATTAAGCTGAGGATGACTTTGCAGTATTCCTGTCCTGTTTTATGGTAATACGTTGTTATTTTTTTTCTTTTTTGCAATTTTAATTGTTTATAAATAGAACAAGTTTTCAATGTGTGCGATACTTCTTAAATGTTATTACGGTTTTTTGATAAGCATTCATTTCCAAACGTTAAAGTTTGGATTTGTAATACAATTCTCTTATAAGCATCTGGTTGATGAGAGATAATGGTTGCAAAATTCTTATAATCATTCTTCCTTTTGTTTTTGTACTATTGAGATTTATGGAAATCAAAAGTATTTATTTTCATAAATAAATCTATTAGAGTGAAACGAATTTGCATTGAAACTGTTAATGAAAACAAAAAAATGAAATCTTTACTTCAGTACGATGCTGTGCTGATAATAAAGAAGATTTGGTTTTTAGAAACGAGTACTTTCATTTCAATTTGAGATTTCCAAGAAAAGCAAGAAATAAATAGAGACAATTAAGCTTTGATTGAATCAGAAGAGAAAACGATTTTCTTTTACACTGAATCACTTTCTTTCAGTTCACTTCAGGATAGACCTAAGAAAAAGATTAAGGGAAGATTAATTGGTAGGTTTTAATGTTGTAATTGCCGCAATGGCTAAACTGTGCCAAAAGATAAGACTAGCACTCAGATTAGAACGTTAAGCTAAAGATAACACAAATACCTCTAAAAGTACAATGTTCGATAAGGATGAGCCGGTTGTTTATAACCTTCAACTTTTGATGATTAATCCCAGAATTCAAAGCCACCTGTTCACTCACATTGACCTCTAATAGCAATTCAGTGGTGAAGCACAATTGAATTGATTTGAGATTTATTTAATTCACTTTCATTTCTAATCAATTATTTAATGTACGCATTAAACGACCATAACTAACAATAATGCACGAGCTATTATAATTATACTAATAAAAATTAAATTGTATAAAAATGATAATAAAAATTAAAATACAATAAATTATCGTTCAAAATATTTATCGATTTTTTGTTTAATTAGGTTGTTTCTATAATGCTAATGAATTTCAGAAAGGTAACAAAGGTAATTATTTTTTTTTACTTTATATATTAAGTTATATCATACATTTATTTAATGTGTTTTTAAATTAATATTTATTAAGAAATTAAAATAAATAAAATAAATTTATCTGTAAAATTATTTCAATTTAAGTGTGTAGTATATGAGATAAAATAGCCTATATAAACGTATATACTGTATATATAATTATGACTTCAAATGTTTTAATGTAGTCATTATTCCTCAATGGTGGTTCCTGTTTTTTAAATAACAAGAATAATTAAATGTATCAACAGTAATTTTTGTACAATTTTAAAGCTAGATAAATGTAGAAATAAACTTCCTTTGATTCATATGTTTAATTTGTGAATTGTCATCACAAGAATCACTGTCGACTTCTGAAATTTTAAAACGCACACTGAAAACTTCTCTCAAGAAATGATAATTTACCGTATACTAAAAGGACTGTGTCTTGTTGGCAAATTATAGCGAAACTGCATTTCTTTGTTACATTTTTATTTTTGTGAAATTTTAAATTTACTTCTGAGAATTTTTTTATTTATTAATTAATTTTTTTTTTTTAGAATTTTCAGCCAACTGATTGTCAGTTCTTCACCTCAAAAGTTCAAAGACATTTAAGATTCACGATAGGACAAGAAATACACTCAAACAATTGGAATAACTGAAGCTAGAAATACACATTTTTTTTCCTAATTAAAATGTTAATATAATAGTTTTGGCTTGTGTTTGCAGTATTAATTCTACATAGTTAATTACAAACAACAGAAATCGTAAAAGAAACAGCGCACAAGGTAGAGCTATCCACTGGACGATATATCAGATTGAATTTAGAAACGAAAAAAGATGAATAAGTTTAAAAATAAAAAGCTGAAGCCTCTCCTCAATCATTAGAATGCAGGCTTGTAAAGAACTTAATACAAACTAATTCATTTACAATATCGAAAAGACATAAGAAAATGACAAGGACTAGAATTGAAAAAAGTGGTGTAAAATGTGCGAAATCTGAATAATCTTCTGTCATTATTACTATCAGCGCAATGTTCCAATGGTACAAACGATAGTTCACTTCCCAGGGATGTCTGGGAGTGTTTTCCTGTATGTATCTTTGCTAGACCAAGGGTCCTAGGTTCACCTAAACCTCCGCAACATGGTTGCTATTTTATAAGGGTCCAAGGCAAACGTCAGACCGACCTTTTCGCTCTCAACTTATCCTAATGGTTGAGAATCGTACTTATACGTTGAGCGCCCGAAACGGTTTGCTTTTAAAAGGGATGCTACTGTCACAACTACAGTTGATGAGATAATGGCTCGAAATAACTCTGATCTACAAATCCAAGAAAAATAAAAAAAAAAAAGCAGCCTAAATTTTGAAATTGAAGACAATAATTTCATTTTAATTCTAACTGTAAATCACTGCAATAATAAAATAAAAATCTTCAACCGACAAACCAACCCAGATCAATACTATATCCTCTACTTAGAAGCAATTATGTACAACCTGGCCTCCTTTTCGCCCTTCCCTTCACCCTATGTTTTTCCAATCACCTTCTGACCGTAACCATAGACAAGAAACAGCTGCTTGGAAATTTATGCAACCGACAACCTGCTGCTGCAGCTACAAAAACCCTTTTTAGAATGTATAACTCACTTTGTACGTGACCACTTGCACTCTACTTTATGAGTCTGGTAAGTCCTCGAGAGCCTATAAATTGTGACTAAACGTGACAGCAGCTTAAGACGAAGGAGGTCATAAACGTACAATTCCACGTTTTACGCGTTAATTTTTAAAACGTAAAAAAAAAAAAAAAAAGGTTGATATAAGAATTATTCGCATCTTTTTTATATTCATTTTTTTTAATGAATGAAAAGAAAACAATAAAAACTGAAAATATTTACGATATAGAAATAAAACACGTTTACGTTCAAGACTACTTTTTCTCAATATAGCTTAAATAAATATCTTACTTCAGGTTTTTACATAACTTAACATAAGGACATTGCTATCTTTTTTTTTAAACAAAAAATAATTAACAAATAGTTTTGAATTTAACTGTAACGTAAATTAATTTAGGTAAGCACGATCAGAAACTTAAGTCGGTGACATGTACTGTATCTAAGTCATTAAACATAAAAGGAATAGATTTGTTAGATCAAAGAAATTATAATTAAACAACTAAATTTATGTGCGAAGTTTAACGTGTGTAAAAATATCATTAAAAAAGTCTAAGAAACACACAAATTAATTAAATAAAATTAAAAACAAAGTTTAAAAAGACAAGTGACGTTTCGGGCCCGTTACGGGTCCATCATCAGACTGATCCTGACTGATTTGCTTCAAGCGTAAATTTCCTCATACAAAAAAATATTCAAATATAGAGAATACAGAGAATCTCCTGTCGTAAATTTGCATAAATGGATTTTATTTTTTCAATAAGATCCATTTAATGGTTAAAAACGTAAAAAGAAACAAACTCGCACACATATACTGACATTTCCAGCTTAACTTCCATATAGCTTTTAGCTTTCCCCCAGTCTCCGGAATTTGGAAACCAGTGGATTAGAACAAAGTTTTGAGTTACCATATAATCCAAAACTTCGAACAAAATTAGAATTCTAGATTGTATTTATATTTTTTCTACTGGTGATCTTGAAGCCAACAACGAGAGAGCTTTGAACTATTTTTTTTTTTTAAATATTGCCCTTAGTATCTTTTTGTTAAGTTTTGTGAAAACTTAACATACGTTTCCTTTTAAATTGCATTTGCTAAACGAGAAAATTTCCATTTTCTGAAAACAAAACAATTAACTCACTCTGCATTATTTAATTGAATTGCTTAAATCCAATTAATTTTAATCATACTAAAGCGTGTGGAATTGGTAGATTAGTTAAAATCCATTAATTAATCTACGATCATGGCGAAACAAATACTGTTTTAGTCTTCTGGTAAGGATCAGAAGACTAATACTCCAGTTTTGTCTGTGGACAAGTATCATTATATATCATTAGCAACAATCACAACAATCACAACAATTGCGTCTTTTGCATGCGTAACAATCACATTTATAATGCAGCTCTATAACAATCACAATAATCGCAATGATTGCGCCTTTTACATTCGCAACAATCACATTTATAATAATAAGGAAATTAAGGCAATATCAATTATATTTTCTTATATGTATCAGAAGACATTTGCGAAGCATTGGGATTGGTTTACTAATCGCTATCCCTACCTTGTTTAATATTAAACAAACAAACGTGTAGGTCCTTATCTAGTAAATCCATTGTTAGATATAATCATTTAGTTTTAGTGATTTTCTACTGAAATTGGTTATTAGTTTCATCCCCTGAATTTTCGACAAGGACCCATATAGAAAAAAGTTCAAATATTAAAGTTAGATCATCTCTTGTCCATAAATATGAATGCCAAGTTTTAAGAAGATCCATTCAGCCGTTCAAAAATTATTAGGGAGGGACTGATTTGATGAATCTCACTTTCTTAGAAAATAGCTAAAATTCAGCAATACACTAGTTTCTATAAAGCATCCCAATTAATCAACAGATGATATAAAAACTACATAAATAAATATCTGATACCTAGAAAATTAGGTACATTTATTATTTATTATTTTTCATTTATTATTTAATTAGGTACATGTATTATTTATCTTTTGGGGGATTTTTTTTTTTGAAGTTGAGATTTGAAAGTTGTCATGGCAACTGTATTTTTCAAAACTGTCTAAGCTGATCAAATGACGATTCGGGACTTCATTTTCAACTTATGCGAGCTAACGTAAGCGTTTAAGTTTGATTGTATGAATGAAAGTTAACTTTTTATCCTATTTTTTTTCCTTATGTCAGGAAAGAGTCGCACATTTCTTCTTTCTCTCTTGCTCTGTCGACAGCTTCAGCGTCAATCTAATTTTTCCACCGTAGTTGACTTGGATTCTCCTGACGGGCGTCCAGAGTTACGAACGGATTCTTATATGTAGAGTTCTCCATCCCTTATCATCTGAGACGTTTAGTTTTACGTCAGTCAGCGTCAACTACGATAAATTTATGTCAGCTGCGCAAGATTGTGCTGACCACGAATATTACAGTTCCCGTTTTCTGGTCCTAAAGGAGTCTCACAGTCTATGAAACCGATTTAAATTAAATAGCAACACTAATACATGTATTTTATTTATTTTAGCATTTTGTTTTTTGATTAATAGAGATGATAACGTGAAAAAAATTTCATTTAATTGTTTTTAATACAACAAGACAGATAACAGAGCTTTCGAATTCTATGAAATGAATTCATTTTCAAATGGAAAGAAATTCAAATTAAAAAAAAAAGTCCTAACTTCATAAACTTGAATTCTGAATAGGATTTGAGAAGTTCATGATCATATTACTGATGTATTTTTGTTTTTAGCCTACTTTCCTAGGAAAACAAGGTTCATGAAATCAGTGTGTGTATTTGTGTCCCTTTGAACCGCTAATTGAAAGTTTTGGAAATTTGTTAAGCAGAAGAGAGGACGCAAAACAAGAAAAGTCTTTGAAATAGTTTCCTTGTGAAATAATGAAAAGATAACCAAAAGTATTTTAATTAAAAAAAAATGTTTCCCATCGATGAAATGAAATTGAAAAGGTACGAAACACAAAGTCTAACAATATTTACTTTTGCTGCATTACAAAGAAGCTAAACAGAAAAGCCAACATTTTCGAGAAAAAGAAATTGAAATAAAAGTTAAAGCATCTTCGAATATAGGAGGTAAAAGACCTTGCAGTCACCAGTCTAATGCAACGGAAATCGTAGTACGTATTTGACAAAGAGTCGTAGCAGAAGAGAAATGAACTGAAGAAAAAAAATACCCACAGGTGATCGAACCAACTCCTGCACCCGCAAAGAAGCACCTTACAACCCGAGATGAAATGGGATTATTTCATAAAAACTTCAATAAATCTTTTATAAGTGAACTTATCAAAAGTACAGTGGTAGCCGAGTGGGTAAGGGCGCTTGGCTGCGGTTTGGAGGTGAAGGGTTCGATTCCCGGCCTCGGCGGAGGGCGGGAATTTTTCCCCGCTCCTTTCTCCTCCAAACGGGCCCTAGGGCCTACCCATGCCTCTGTAAAATGGATACCGGGTTTCTTTACCAGGAGTTAAAGGCGGGCGGGCGTCGGGCTGGCCCCCGGCCCCAACTTCGTCCCTTTGGCTCGCTTGTGCTGGGAGCCTTACCTCCAGCCACCCCAAAGGCCTGTTACGGCCTAAGTAGGTTACTTCAACTTTTTATCAAAAGATATAGTGAATATCTGAAATAGTTTTGTGACCGGTTTGATTTTTTTTTAAATCATTTTTTTCTCCAAAAAGACAGGGAGAAAGAAGAAAAAAAAAAGAGGCTCATCAGTCTGTGTGTATGTTTGTTTCTTTTCCTTTACCTCTAATAACTTTTGAACTGCTGCAGCGGATGGACTTGGAATACATACAAGATGCAAATTTGGTTTGAATACTTAAGGAGTAGATGCGATTAAACTTCTATATTTGAAATCTTTTCCAAAATGGGTCCTTGTCGAGAAATTAGCACAAGAAGGAGACAAAAAAAAATCACACAGAGAATTAGAAATGAAACAATGGATTTCTATCAATATTTCAAAGAGCAATCTTTATGAGCTATGTTTAATAGGATTAAAATTGATCTGCTTTAGAAAATTTAAGAAAATAATGCGGATTTAATTAATTACGATAGAAAATGAAAATTTATATTGTTTGTATTTAACAAATGTTATAATTTGAAAATGAATGAAGCTCTTCGTTTGTTTTCACGACATTAAAAGCAAAAAAGTCATACTTCAAACAAAAGCGTTTCGAAAGAAAAAGTTAAGATAAATTTATTTTAAGTTCTTTTAGGAACTCCTTGTTTATAATTCAAGGAAGGAAAAAAAAAACAAAAGAAGCTAAAATGCTATCTTAGCTGAAAGTACTCGTTTCAAGTTGCGAATCACTAAATTTCCGTAATTCATCTAACGAAAAAGAAACCCATAGTAGTTTTTCATCAGCCAACCAAAAATAAAACCCAGTCGGGATTTTCAGACCTTCCTCAAAGAGTGCTAGTTATTTAGAAGGCATCGCCCAAATTATTTGAATTATATCAGACTTTTTGAACTGTTTTTAATTTTTATATTTAAAAAAAAATTAAAAAGTAAACATCATTCAATTTAAGATAGTGGAGACTCAGCCCTGGTTAAGGGGAAGTCAATATTGAGAACTCGGAAGGGGGGGGGGGGGGAGAGATCCAGATAATCATGCTCAAATTTTAAGTTGCCCATAACTAAGCATTCTACCAAATTAAAAGAAATCCATTTAGCCATTGTATCGATGGATTTCGGGGGTTATTTTGAGAGATGGGAAAGGCGGAAACCCAAACAAATGGGTCTATGTTTTAAGTTGAATCATAAAAAGGCTAGGTTCCAAATTTTAGGGAAAGCCATCCAGTCGTTTTGTCGTTATGCGTTTACAAATTGACAAACAAAGGAGAAAAAAAAATGAAAGAGTGAGACTTCACTTGCTTCGCATTCTCAGTCAATTATTAAATTTTATAATATTGGAGCAGCGAAAAGAATAATATTGTAATTATATTCAAAATTTCGAAAAAAGGAAAACGGCTTTCCACCATTTTCTGAAACTTCTCACAAACTTTAATTTTGAATTTATTTTTATTGTAAATACCATAAATGGAAAACTGTTCATAATAAGCTCAGAAAGAAAAGAACTTTCCAAAACATCTCCTGATATTGCTAAAGACTGCAAACAGACGAATCCAGTCCATTTAAGTCTTAGTTTTGCAGTCACTGATTATTCTAATAGCAGAATTGAATAGAGTCCTTTTCCTCTTAGAGTTACTTGAGTTAAAAATAGCAAACAGAAATAATTATTTTTCCGTTGTTATTCGATCATTTTATTCGCTGGCTTGTCGGGAAAAGAAAATGTTTATAGCGAGCTATCCGGCTTTTATAGTTTTTCCAATATTGAAATCGCCTCAAATAGAGGTGTTCCAGTAAACAACAAGTAGGTTACCTGCAGAGCTCTAATATACATGGAAATGAAATACATTTGGATGGTAATCAGCGATATATGAATATTACAATTTAATTGGAATGAAAATACATTGGAATAATAGAAAAATGAAACCTTAAACGACTTAAAAGCTTATCTCAACATTTTTTCGTGTTATCTAAAGAACTGGGCAAAAGAATGCTTTTTACCATCATTAAATCTGGTCAAGTGGTGACGCTGACTTAGTTTCTCAACGTGATTTTGTTATTGGGACAGTGTAGAAGAAGACTACTAAAGCAAATGTAACATCAATGTTACTAAGCAGGAATTGAAGTTTATTAACAGAGGATTCTATTAACAAAGCATTTTTAGCCAATAAGCTCATCTAATCATTCAGTCTGTGTGTTTGTGCCCAGTAATAACTTTTGAACTGTTGGATGAATTGTCTTGATGTGTATCCGGACTTTTTTCTATTTAAAATCTTTTCCGAAAGGATCATTGACAAGAAATTAGTTTGAGAAGGCCACAAAAATTCCCATAGAAAAGATTGGAATCCGAACAATGAATTTCTATCTGTTTCTTTTCATATCTTATTATTGTAACAGTGAATTTTAATCCTATTTATCCATTCCTCATGATTTGATATGAGGTAAAATTAATTCAATTTCGACAAATTAAGTAAATATTTTGGATTTAATTCACCTTTTTTTAGAAAACAGAACATTGTACTGTTTGTAGTCAATAGATATTATAATTTGAATATATATATTTGAATATATTTGTTGTTTTCATAACTTTAAAAAAAAAGGAAGCAATTTAAGAAATAATATTTTAAGGAAAGTAGACTTTGTTCAAAGATAACCATTTTATCATTATTTATTACATGGTATTCATTTAGCAAATTATTCGCTATTCCAATGCCCGGATGTCAGAATCATCAAATACGCTAAGAAGAGTTAATAAATCACAAGTATCGTAGAATGAAATGAGAATTCCTCGTTATTAAAAAGGTTCTTAGAAGTTTCAATTGAATAGACGGCGGATGTCCACAATGGTTGGATTTATAAGTAGAAAGTGACGCTGCAATCAACATTTTACCAATCTACAAATTGTTTTAGGATTCTCGTCGAAGAACTATAAGAACCAGCACATGAACAAAGCTACAAAAAATAAAATGTTTGTTGCATTTGTATTGTTTATCAATAAGCAATATAATATTTGAAATCAAACAGAAAAGAATTGCATTTTTTATTCTATTATTTTTATTATGTGGAACCTGGTGCTAAAGACGAGTTTTGGAGATAGGTTGACTGGAGAATAACTTTGAACCCAGATTCGCCACATGTAATTACTTCACATGCTCAAGTCAATAATTACAGTTATATCTACTACCAAACGACTGCAGCCACATTGTATCTACTACCAAACGAACTTTTTTTATTTTATTTTTTAAAAAAAACCGTGATTTCTTCCCCACATTTTGAATAATTCATGTTGCAAGTTCCTTAGTCTTTACTTCAACGGAAAGTTCATGCAGCTTTAAATTAGTGAAGCTTAATTGTAAGCCTAATAAGAGTGAAAAGGCATCATTGATAATAGTTTGCTTTTTGTAATACATACAAATTTAATGTTAATTAGGTTTGGTACAATAATTGGATAGTTTTAAAATAAGCTAAACCTATTATTTTAAGTTCTCATCTTAAAAAAAAAAATACTTAGCAGTTTTTGGAATTGTAGAACTTGAGCTCCTAAACAAATAAGAGATCAGTAACGAGGACCTTGGCACACGTAAGAAAACAATAGATGAAAAGTAAATGGAAGGAAAGAGAAACCACGATAAAAGAAAAGTCTCTGAGAACGCATTTCTACTGGTGAAGATATAAAGGATACCGCGAGAGGGTGATTTGATGTCTCTAAGGCAAACTGCGCACTCAAAGACGACCGAGAAATATTCAACATCCAGTAAGAATTCAAATTCTCTTACTCTTTTCGAAAGCTGAATTTCTTATGCTGTGTAAATGCCAGAAATATTCAGGATATTTTCAAGTTTATGTTTAAATATACAAAAAAGGAGAGTCTTAAATATTTCTGTTTGTGTTCTGTATATAACCAGCAAAAGCATATTTAAATAGGATATGATATGGAAATTGTTGTTGATCTATGACTTCCACTTTTTAAATTTTCTATTTGAATTTCGAATTTGTAAATATTAGTTTTCAAAGAGAAAGTTTCAAGTTCAAACGGAAATCGTTAACGCCATATGGAAAGTCGCTAAAAATTTACGTCCTTTCCCATTTTTTATGTCCTTTTTGCAAGTTAGGAGTTTGTAACATTTGTCTTTGAAAGGTTGCACCGAATCTAGCGATCAAATTCAGTTAATTGGAACTCGTTTGTTTTTTGTTTTTTTCTTCTTCTTTTTATTTACGTATATTTCAGATGGAATAATTTTAAAGCTTCGCATACTTTAATTTCAAATATTTTCAACATATTTCATCAATTATAATAGTATGATGGTTCGGGCATTTTCTTGAAATCTATTACCTGAAGCCTCCGTTAGTTGAGATTCCCTGAAAGCCTAAAACTCCCGCGCTCAAAAAGTCCTGCATGGCCTGTAATGGAACATATTTATGTTAGGTCTAGTATTCCTAGTCAATTGGTCCAGTTCTTTACGGGAATTTCATAACTAGATTTTTCCTTTTTTTTTTTTTATATTAACAGTTAACAAAGTTGAACTTATTCTGATGATAAATTGTATTGAAATTATTTACAGTTACGCTGCATTTGGGATTTATTTTTTTCTGTATTTTAATTGATCACTCGTCAAATTTATCAATTACAAGCTTTGCTCCTAGCACTTTATCACAGTATTGAAAACTAATCTTTAGTTCCATCTATTCACAACATTAGCTAGAAGCGCCTTAAGTTCCAGTTTTAAAAATACTTTAATTTTACAGTTTGTTTATTTATTCATCACCTTAGCTTTGCAAAATAAAAAAAAAAGTATTCTAGGCGCCTAGCTTTCGCATGATATACCTACAATAATACAAAGTACATAAAACACTGAATACAAGGCCAACCGAATACAAGTCACAGAGCTGAAAAGAAAAATATTACGATAATCGTCATTGTGTGCGACGTACTAACACAATACCCTATAATATAACAAAAACTTCTATTATAACAAGCCAACAGCAATTTACCACATTTGGTACATTACTGCGTTTGACATCATAGGACTTCTATCGTGATATTTTCTTTTCAGCGCCGAAGCCCGTATTTTAAGTGAGCTTGAATAGGTCTCATATGAATAATAATGGGCCTCAACAGAACAATTCATACATTATTCTGACATATTTTTAATATTATTTTTGTTTTATGTACGTGCTAATTTATTAAAGTTTCGATTAGATCATAGAGATATTCAGATTTTAAGCAGATACAATATTACTGAGCATAAATTGTAAAAAAGATGAAGTCTATATAGGAAGCATAGGAAACATATCATAATAATCGCAAAACAGAGCTACTACTATCAAGGGCCATTGAAAGCAAAAGCGCGATAAAAATATCAAAGAAGATTCCTAACAAGAGTGAACCTACTGAGTAATACATAACATTTAAATGTATTTACAATCCGTCTCGAATTTCTGTGAATCATTGCTAGATGGTAACAATGACATTTACATATTTTATTGAAATTACTGCAAGAATAAACAGTGCTAATTAAAATTCATCGTTGTGATAACTTAGCAGCAAGAATTAATGTCAATGTTATAGCCACAGAACAACAATGGACCACAGAAATCTGAAACGGATAATAGTTTCAGAAATTAAAATCGGGTTTGTTTGTTTGTTTAATTCTCACAAGCTCGAGTTTATGTTCTTAAATCCTTATATCAATTCCTAATTTTTCATAATATAAATTAAATGAATTAAAATTTATGCCAGATTTTATTACAACTACGTTATTATTAGAGGTAAAATATTCAGAGAAACAAACTAATCTGTTAAATTCAAAGCAACAGTGCTTAATAACAAAAATGCATAAACTTATTATGTTAACTTAGGAGTGAATCCATATATATAAAATTCAATATTATGATAATGGGATTAATGCGATGTCAATCATTTATATATAACAAATATTTTAATAACAGAGGAAGTTTCCTTTCGGGACTACAATATCTCATTAAAAACGACAATTTGAACAAAATTCCCATTTCTTCTGCTTTGAAATTATCATAAAAATTCCCAACCGATTTCTCAAATTTCGAAAAGCAACTTCAAAATAAATAAATAAATAAATAAATAAATAAATAAATAAATAAATAAAATACTTATTTATAAAAACATTTTGATTGCGGAGTTTGTAAAGAAATCCGAAAATTCAACAATGAAATCATAATAAATCTTACACTTTCTGGCAGTGTCTCTGCATTGGTCTTGAACCAATTTTTTTTTTTTTTTTTACAAAAACATTCCAAGCAGTGATAATAGAACGTTCCACTACGCGGAAAATCAAATTGGAAGCAATGCGGTCTTGTCGATGGCTTATCAACCAATCTTGTCGAATTCCTTGGCGAAATACTTCTTCTGAAGAATTTAAAACTGGCTGGAAACAGGTGCAGATATTCCCCCAGGAATAATTCGTCCGCTAAGTTGATTTTTCCTACTGCCATCATCACAGTTCTCCAACGCAATGCGAGTTATCGCTTCCAGAAACTCGTCACCCACTGCAGATCTGTTGTGATATGGAGCCACGAAAACAGCGTTTTGGCGAGTTTTACGTTTCAAAAAACTTTTGCTCAGAGATACTTGTGCGACTCTAATAATATATTCTTGAATTGATGAAATTTGTGGGTTAGCGAATTTCCAATAGGACTTTTTTTTTATTTCTTTCATCTTATAATTTTAATTTAGACGAGAGAAGCGAGTCTCTTCATTCTCAACTAAATCACATTTTGTGAACCGTTTTATTCAATTTCTATAGTAGCTTGAAATATGAAATCTTGTATGCCTACGTAGAAATCCATGTAGAACGGCACAATCATATTTTCAACACTTAAAGCGAAGTTATAAAGTTTATAAGAATGATTTTTTTTTAAAAACTTGGAAAAAGCCATAAGAAAAGTCATAACAAAAGCGCCATTAGTTCTGAAACCGAAACAAACATTTGTAATTTCTAATAATCCTACAGCGTTGTAGCATTAGTCACTTTAATATGCCTCGTCATACACTAAATTATGCATTTAAGTACTTAGTATTCAATGACGTGCATAAAGTGCGCGAGTCTACTCAAAGCCGGGCTTTTGGCTAGTTTTCGTTTCATTCTCCACCATTCTTCGTTTAAGTTGTAAGTTTTTTATTGACTTGCAAATTTATATAAGAAATTTTCAGATGATTACAGCCTAATTCAACATTTAAAAAACTACAACCACCAACTTAAAAACCAAAGAAATTAAGCAAAATTGAGTTTCCTTTAGAACCTACGATTGAATAAGTACGACTGAAAATTCAATAGTGCTCTGAAGCTTTCATCTAACACTCGCTTTAGTCGATCTTCTAGGATTTTGCTTGGGACTTCGAGCTTTTGTATAAATTTATATAAAAAGTACTTTTCAAGTCTCCATTCACATCCTAAAATTTAGGGTCTCATGTATCCTTAAAAAAAGCTTGTTAGCTTATTGATTATGTTCTCAATTATGAATTAATAAAATGACATAGTGCTGATATTGAAACTAGATTGCTTTCTTTGCATAATAATAATAAAACATAATAATAAATTTTGTATGCTATTATATTTTTATTTTAATATGCAACAGAATATATTATCACTTAATTAAAGAACTAACAATTCTAAATTGGCAAATTTTAAAATTTAAAATTGTTATTAAACTGAAACGAACAAGACGATGTACAATTGTTTCCGAATTCTTTTCAGGGACTGACATTTTGTTTTCTAGTTTCTTTCAAGATATTCTAGAATTAAAGGCATCAAGATGCAATTCCCATTTCAAAAGCTTCCTGGAGTCTATTTTCACTTTCTGAAGTTTGTTTACCAAATGAGAAAGAGCAATATTATTAAGGCAGCTTTGTTGTTATCCCTTGAGTTTCAACGGAAACTGAGATCCTCAACGGAAGTTCATTGATCCGCTGTACTCAGACCACAAACCAGGTCTCTAAGGACAATATCACAGCAAAGTTTCTTTCAACAGATTTGCTGACATCGACTTGATACGTTGTGTAGTTTCAATTGGAACTGACCAATTGACTTCTTCAAAGGGCAAGATTATTCTGGAATTACTTTTTTTTTTAATTCTTAAATCATCGTAACATTTCTGAAAAAATTAAAGAAATTAACTAATTCATATGGATTGGTACTATTTATTATTAATATAATAGCTAATTTCTTTGCCAATTTTGATAATATGTACATCATTACGAAAATACTCCTGAAAGACATAAAATCAATAAATTCCTCAGATAACGAACCTTAAGTTTTTCTATATAACATCATACAATACTTAATTTGAAAAATGAACAAATAAATAAAATAAGTAAAAGAAATTTATTTCAAAGATTTATTTATTTATTCCCAAGTTTTTTTTTTGTTTCTTTTTTAAACCAATCATTGAAAAAAAAATAATAACTTTGGTAATTAAGAATTATTGACTTCGAGAGTTCCACAAGTACACGTGTAATTATACAATAAATACTACAATGTTTAAAAATCATCGGATCTTTAAACAAACCTAATTCTTATGTATTTATTAAAATAATATATCGTTAAAAATATTTCTTATTTTAGTCTACTGATGCAAATAGACTGAAATATTATCAAAACAAATCAATAATAAAGCCTAAAATAAAAAGAAGAAATTCGCCTATTAAGCACCACTTCTTAATTTCTCCAAACCAACGGCTGTGAAAATTCCAGGTTTTATGATACAAACGAAACGTGATTAAAATAACCAAAAATTCCTAAGTCGGGAAGCGCTGGCCCCAATCTGCACAAGGTTTTAAAATGTACTGCAATCCTCATACCTTCTTGTTAGTAATATTCTAATATTGTGCTTCTTACAATAAGCATAAGTATAAAATAAATACTTAACTGCTTACAAAGTATATTTATATTATTTTCATTTGTTTTCAGAAATATTTCTTTTATGTAAATCAATTTGTTTTATTTCAATTATTAAAGTCTCGAGTACTGTAGATATTCGATCACAGACATAATTGTAGGAACAGATGTAAATTTTGTTGAATTTATAAAAAGTAATCACAGGTGTTAATATGAAGAGGCTTTCTTTGAATATCTTTTATGGGTTTTGAAGAATGATTCATCTAAGTCCATTTAAACAGGATACCTATGATAAACGTAACAACTGCTAATTTCAGTAACACTTTCAAAAATGTAACCATTTTAACCATTGTAATTCCGGCTTACAATGTTAAACCATTATTAACTCAAGGTAAGTTTGTAATCTGCTCTGTTGTTTACCATTGGAGCAGATGGCGCTGGTGTTTTATGTCGTCTCATTAAAAAATTCTAGAATGGACATCTCAATTCCCCGAAGAGCCACTCGGCCGGCCTTAAAATTTGATGACAGCAACGCAAATAATTACTTTGGATGTGCAAGGGATGCAATTCATAAATGTCAACGTCAAAACTCTTGGTTAAAACCGATAGACAACATGAAATAACATGTTTAAGGAAACAGAGATTAAAATCAAATGTGTTTAAGCAAGGATATGTTTAATCCAATATAATGATCGTGTTAAGGATTAATTAATATTTATAAAGGACTAACAAGTAAATTTTACTTCCATGAATAACGTTTCTCTTCCTCTTTTTTAACCTATTTTCCATGAAATCAGTGGGTCTTTGTGTCTGTGTTCTTAATAAGTTTTGAACAGCTAAGATGAATCTTCTTGAAATTTGATATGGGTATTGACGGACTTCAGATGATTTATTTATTTTTTTTATTTGAAATCTTTTTTTAAGTGGCTCCTTGTCGAGAAATTAACGCGAAAAGGATGGGAAAAATCCCACAGAAAAGCACTGGAACCATAAAAATACATTTCTATGGAGAATTTGTACAAAGATGTTAATCCGCTTAACTCCGTCATAGCAGATTTCTCTGAACGCTACACCTTTATTAAGTCCAATTGGATCCAATACAACCTTAGCTAATACTAATACTCGTCGTTATGTCTCGACATATATAAGTAATACGATTTCAATTTAAAAATGTCTTTTTTTAAAAATGAACAATCTCTCCTAGTTGTATACGGAGACGTCTCTTATAGTATTTTCATAACTAAAAAAACAAAATAGAAAGAAAAATGAATAACGAAGGAAAGTAAGGAAAGTAGGCCTCAAATTCCTTAAGAAAATTTTGGCTTTTTAAAATGCTTCTCATTAAATTTAAGAAAGTAAAATTTTATAACAATTACTATATTTTTATAGTACTACAAAAATATATATATATAATATATATATATATATATATATATATATATATATACAGTATAATATTTTTCTATATTACTTCATACAGTAATATTCTAAATCTTTCTTTTCCTGACTCAGAACAGGTGTTTCGATCTAATACTTAGCTACCGTTAACATGGGATAAGGACTGTCTTTCTTATCAGAGCCCATATAGGCCTATAAGAAATACAGCATGCAAATGATGAAAAAAAATTAAAAACTCACTATTAAAGTTGACCCGCTATTAAGAACTTAATTAAAGGTTTAAAAAAAATGACTTAACATTACACAAACAATGAATAAGAAAAAGAAAGATATCGACCAGCTGGAAACACACTTTCCTTAAAGATATTTCTAGAAATTTCTACCTTTTTTTTTTTAATCTAATGCTTCTCTAGTTTAGGTTCATTAAGTCCTTTTTAAAAAAATACAGAAGTTTGTTTTTTTTTAAAAAAATCCTATAATATTAATCGAAAGAAAGTAAGAAATAAAACTAATAATAATAACATTTTCTAATAGGAAGTACAGTGTTACCTCCGAATAACGGACAGTCACGGGACCGGAAGTTTTGTCCGTTATTGAGAGGTGTCCGGTATTCGGGAGGACTGTCTTTTTTTCATTTTTTAGCTTATAGCATGTCATTTAATGAAAAATTAGGTACAATCTTAATTAAATTTCTACAATTATCATTGTGATATGAGAGAATATGAACAATTGCAAATTATTTACTATATTCCTTTTTAAATGAGTGCTAATCCGTTTGTCTTACTTAAAATAATGATAAAATTAATTACAGTATACAGAAAATTAATTTCTAGCCATCCATTTGATGCCTTAAACGTGTCCAATTGTAAAGTTTGACCGACTTCTCTGGCTTTTTCTTGAAGCAAAACACCGCTTATAGGAATGTTCTTTGCATGAGCAAAGCGGAACCATTTTATCACCATTTCGTCGATTTGCTTGTTTCAGTTTTATGAAACTTCAAATTCTTCATATTTTCGTTTGAATTCACCATCCACATTTTTCTAATCTCATCTTAGTCCTTCAAAAGTTCACTTATCTGAGTTTTTCCAACTTTAAAACGTTCAGCAAGACAATGCACACTCAGCTTTTCTTTTTCTTCAAGAACATCAATTTTTTCTTTCAGTGCCAATCTCTTCCTTTTTGACGTCATTTTAATTCGCACTAAATTTAATCAACACGTTTATAGGATAGCTTTACGAGGAATTGATATTTACAAAGCAACTGCAGTGAAAAAAAAGGGCCTCAGATTCGTGCATTGAATTAAGGGACACCGATACAATGTATCAATGTAGGGACATCGATGTAAATACAACCATGATGTGTTTGTCGAAATGTTAATCGAAAAAAAAAAATTTACAGTTAATTTCCGTCCGCTATTCAGAGTGTCCGCTATTCGGAGTGGATAACATGGAATGTCCTATTTTAAGGGACTGGGACCCGCAATAATGTCCGCTAATTAGAGGTGTCCGCTATTCGGAGTGTCCGTTAAAGAAGGTTACACTGTACTATATTTTGTGCTTATATTTATTCAATTGAAATTAAATAACTTATTACTAAAACCATTCCATAGAACTATAACATTTCGTGCATTTAAATTGTGAAAGAAAAGGTTAATTTTAATTTAGATATTCATTTTCTGCAAATAAAACTAGACAGGTTTTGCTGTAAATAGAACTTAGTTTGTACGACCTTCTTGATAACTCGGATGGTTATTTTATAGTAAAATATTTGTATTCATTTTGCTTTTTCAAAAATTTGTAAAATGCGCTTCTAAAGAAATAATGCAATAGTTTTTTTGTTTTTCCAAAAAATGTTAACATTTGAACAAATTGAAGAAATTAATAGAAATAAAAATATTTTTTTAAACGTTTAATATGCTGAAATATATTTAATATTCTTGTGTTTTACGCAACCTACAGGTTAATGAATAAAATCACAATATCAGTTAAAATTCATTTTGTTGGACATTCCATATACAGGTATTTCTTGGGAAAAGAAGAACTCAAATGAAGCAGAACACAGAACCCGAACATTGGGAAAAGAAGATGATGATGGAAAAAAAAAAGGTTGGATTGAAGGAGGGAGAGAAACAGCACGATAGATGGCTGAGAAAGAATCAAAAGATGGACAGAAATCTTTCGATTTAACGTGATTTCGATGGTGACACTTCACAAGTGACAATGAGATCGTCTCAAGGGGATTGAAGCGTAAATGTCTTCGTGAAATCAAGACTTAGCTACGTCTGATTGTCTGTCGAGCTAAGAGGTCTTGATATTACACTGCGAAGCTGTGAAATCGTGATCAGCATTTGTCACGAAACAAAAATCGTTAATTTAAAAGCATAATAACACTAAATAAAAGCAGCTAATATTTAAGCAACAAAAGTTCATTTGTTTTAAGTTTAGAATATAAGGTCTTTGTAAGTTACATCTACAAACTTTATTTCAAATTTAAATACTAGCTCCTTTTCTTTAGTATTGAAATTCTTATAAACTAATGAATGCATCTCCGTGAAAAATGGATAATCACAATTTAAGACTTGCTTTTATATCAGACGGATTTTTTACATAAATGATAACCTCTAATGTATAAAAATTAATTTAAAAAAAAACAAACAACTGATTTGGAAAAAAAGCTTATTTCAATATTAAGAAAACTAATCATTTTAAGTTAGGACATAAAGTCATTATAGCATATATATATATCCCTCTCAACAAAATATAAATTAGTACATATTAACTATTAAAACCTTTTAATAATTAATATGTATTAATTTACATTTGTTGGAACGAATAAAATATAATTCGATGCAAACGTATATTAAGATTAGGTATTAAGTTTTAAAAGAAGCATTACTTTATATTTCTTATATTTCTAATTTAAAGTAAGAAATTAAAAAAGAAAAGGTATAATCAATTGAATTGGATCGTTTTGGGAAAAGGGTCTAACAATATCAAACACATGTATACAAAAAGCAATATTACAATTAAAACTGAAATCTACAATATAGGCTGAGCTTTTATATAAAAAAAAAAATATCCGATCCCAACTTTCGACGCGGGGTCCATCATGGGTTGATCACGGAACACTGTGAGCCTTACGTCTCGAGACCCAAAGGACTACATGGGCCTACAGTATGAAACTTTAACTTTTAACAGTAGGAAAAAAGTCTTCAGAACTTAATTTAATCCATTTCCATTAATATGAATGCAGTACTTATTGGATCAAGAAGAACGAAAATATTAGATTGACGAAACCCGGTACCCATTTGAAAGAGGGCTGGTAAACCCTCGGAGGAGAGAAACCGAGGGAAAAAAAATCCCCGACCACCGAAGGGAATTGAACCTGGCCTCTTCAATCCACAGCCCACTAGGACGCTGTAGTTCTTCAAAAGCATTGAAAATTTTCTGTCAAAAACAATAAAAAATACCGAAAACTACCTGAAATATATTCCGGTAAAGAACTGAAAAGAAATTATTTAGAATATGAAGCGAAATATTTTTAACATTTTTTTTTCAAATAATTTTTAATTAAAATTTTTAATTAAAGAATTTCATAATTATTTACGTAATTCTTTTTCTAATAATTTCTAATTAATATTTTTAATTAAAGAATTGTTGATATTCTAAAAGGAAAAAACTACAGTAATTTTATTTCGCAAAAATCCGAATAGCGGTATAGTCTTGTCACAGGCAAACGGGGATTTTTATATTTAAGACTGTAGCCTGCAATCTCACAATATATTCATCCAATTTTACATTAAAAAAGAAGTTTTATTAAATAGTTTGCGTATGAAACAATTTCTCTCAAAATTGTTCTCCTCGCTGCTATTTGAAATAGTTAACACTTCATTCATTACTGACAAGTGAAAACTACTTTGTATCTTATGTTACATCATCACCAGAACTATTTGTTATAAATTCTGATTACTATAGAAAATAAAGCATAGGTGAAATAAAAGTAATGCAAACAAACGACCTAATGAAAATGACTAATGAAAAGTAATTATTAAAGAGCCGAATTCAGAGGATAATGAAATTAACTATTTCATTTAGGATAGAAATCATATCTAAAGAATGTCAGCCTAACATCTTATCATTTCGGAAATCTAAAATAAAATAAACAAGTTTTTTATGATATACGCCATATTTCAATTCGACAACACTTTGCCAAAATAATTTTGCGCACAAACTTTGAAAATTCCAAAACGTCTTCTTAGGTAGAAAAGAAATTAAGCACTGTTGGTTTTTTTTTGGGGGGGAGGGGTGAAATTTTTAAGATATTGCACTATCTTAAATCTTCAAGAGCAGTATACTTACAAGAAGAGGCAAGTTGTTGCTTGGTAGGAAGATAACCCTGCGGCTTTGAAACGATCAGCAAAGGAAAGAGAAAAATATTTATCAAAAGCGAAGCACGAGTTTTAAGAGGAAAAAAAAACGTAGGAGACGAAACACCTGTGTCAGGTGTTGTCGATGACGATAGATGAGGGCAGATGTCGGCAACTGGGTTATCAGGCGCAGAATAATGGACTTCTCCACAGTGCGATCAATTCTAGGGGAATCTGCCTCCACCCTCGCTTAACCTTCTAATGGCGCGAGTGGAAGGTTACAGCAGGAGATGATTTTTCACCTACTAACATTGACCCAATCGAAGCAGGTGATGGAGGAGGACCATTTATACAGGTCATCTAAAGTAGAGCACAACAAAAACAAGCGAATTATTAGAATCAGAAAGTAATTCAAGCAAAAACATGTAAGCCTAGCTTTTTTGTTTTATCTTATCCGCAAAATATATTCGAAATTTCTTATTTATATTTTACTTTGTGTCAAAAAAAAAAATTCTAAAACATTAAGAAATTCGAAATTCTGCTTGAATTCTCTTCATCTAGAGGAAATTATAAGCGAGAAAGTTTTATATAAACCTATTAAAATGTATCCATGAAAAGTTTGTTACTCGATATTGAATTTTACAAGGACATTTACTTTTTTTTTACAATTTATTTATAAATAAACTTGAAAATTTAATTCGCATCTTCTAATTAAAATAAGTATTACTTCTACGTAATACAATGTAACTAACACATTTATTTTATTAAGTTTTTGAAATGATGAAATATGCACATAATCTCCAAATTTTAAAATTAAAATAAAACAAAAAACTGTTAGCATTGATCTACTATGATCAAAAATCACAATTATAAAATAATTAACATTCCATAAAAGTAAGAAAAATACACATTACATCAGTTTTCTGTAATTAATTAAGGATATAATAATATAAAGAAAAAAGTTACGTTATAGTAAAGTTAAAAAACTGGAGGTTGCTGAAGAGAATATTGAAGATTTTTTTTTTTTTTTTTTAATTTTAAAAAGGAATTAAGAATGGTCAAATCTTTTGTACTACGAAATTAACTCCTGACTGATATATGAAATTTTCATTGTTTTATTTTGAAATTTAAAAAATTTTTCTCCTGAAAATTAAATGAAAACTTTTCATTTTTCATTAATTTTTTTTTATATTTAACCTGACAAAACGGAATTTAAAAACGCTTATTTCAAAGTTTTTATTATATAAAACTTTATATACTGCTTTATTAAGTAATTTAATTTTAAAGTAATTGAATTTGAATTTAGCTGTTGATAATTATATAACAACATTAAATTTAATTGTTTTTAATATTTCTAATAAAGCGAAATATTTTCTTCTTTTCCTTTCAAACAATGATTTTTTTTCAGTTCTTCCATACTCATGAAAAGTCATTTGACAACATTTATCTTGAAGGCAAACATGGTAAATCAGAATTTTCAAGCTTCATTTTGAAAACAGGCAAATAAAGAACCGTACTAATTTGGAAATTAGCCCTAAGCAAACAAGAAAAAAAATCCTTGCTTTACTTGAGAAAGAGACAAAAAAAAAAAAAAAGATTTCATAAATATAAAATTAACCTAAAATGCAAACATTGGAAATGAAACTGAAATAAATGAATAACAATAATTATATTGAAAAACTTCAAGAAAAGGCAAAAGAATACTGAAATGCAGATTACTTAGTTATGAAATACTTTTAACTGTAAGTTATAATTCAGTTCTCAAGTTATAATACAGTGAAGTCTCACTTATACGAAACATTCAGTTATACGAAGAATTTCTCATTCCCCGGCGAAACCCCCGTAGTCCTATATGTAATTCAGTTATACGAAATATTCACTTATACGAATAATTTTTGGTTCTCTCTCATATTCGTGTAAGTGAGTCTTCAGTGTACTTTCTTTATAATTTAGTCAAACTTGGAACAGAATATTGAGAGAGAATAGTCATTAGAACGGGCTTAATAACAAAAGCTCAAGAATTATTAAATTAAGCTTCAAAATTAACTGTCTTTGAAACACGAGATACCTCGTCAAAGATATTATCCATCGCCAAACTAAATTGCTTTTTCAAATCCGTCGAAAGAAAAAATCGGAGGATCTGCTTTTGAATTAGAAATAAAATAAAGCTCAAGAGTTAAAAGTTATTTTCAAAGGAAAAACAATACATAACCATACATTCCACTTTATTATTGTAAACCACTAATAATTTTGTAAGAGAACCCTTTAACTCCGTCAAAGGAAAGAAATATTTGACTGAAACAGAAAAAAAAGATACACTGTAAGTTCTTGATATTAAAAAAAAAGAATTCAGTAATAAAAAAACAAAAACAAAAAAAAAAAACAAAAAAAAACCTAAATTTGAAAATCTAGATGATTGCAAGTAATTGAGATTTAATCTTTATTAATTTATAGATCCATTTACAAATTACTCTAATGATGAGTACATCATTTACCATTTAAATGCATTGAATTATTTTAAATTATAATTGAAGTAGCTTTTGTTATATAAATTTCATTCAAATGTTTATCTTTTTAATAACAGCATGTAATCTCCTCTTTCCGAAAATAAAACAAACAATGATATAATTAACTATATATAAATCGACCAATAATGAAGCAGCTCATGTTGATTATTTTCAATATAAACCAATTAGTTTAATGTAGTTTTATTGATTTTAAGTTGTTAATAAAGTTGCATTCCAACAATACGAAGAAAAAAAAAGCTAATTAAAAATTATAAAATTAGTTCAACTAAATTAATTTTTTAATGTGCAGGGAAAATTCATTTGTAGTCGGTGGGAATGCTGACACATGAATTTCTCAGTTCATTTTTCTTACTGTATTTGTTGTTGCTTTTTTAATATTTGAAGGTTCCACATTCTTTTTAACGAAATTAAATTTGTCTGCGTTATAACAAAATCCCTTATATCTTAATTTATATTTAAATTATTAACTAATGAACTAAATGAGTTAATGAATAATCTAAAATTAAATAATGGAGAGAAAGGAACAGCACAAAGAATAAAGTAAATAAATAAAAACAAAGTAATTTTTTTCTTTATTATGCAATTTTTAATATGATTCAAGAGCTAAATCATATTCTGGTTATTAGTTCAAGTTGATTTGATAGAATGAGGTCAGCTCAATGTTTATATGTTCTTTTTCCCTCCATAATACTGGTTTTTGTCATTTTATTTATTTGTCATTCGGAATCTATATTGTTTTGTGTTGGTTCATTTATTTATTTATTTATTTATTTATATATTTATTTAATTTTGACTTTCCAGACAGAGCGAATAAAGTGAAGGAACGAAAAAGGCAAGGTACACGAAGGACATTGAGTTGTAATAAATAAGGAAACTGAAGCTTTTTTCTTTCACCAGAATTGTAGGGTAATGAAAGTGAGAAAGTCATGACAAATCGCATTTTTTTTTAATTATTTCGGTTTTTATTTATACATTTTATTTAAACGTGTAAATTTTCGTTATTCATCGAATATGTGGCCTGACATTTTCTTGCCCAGAACTCTTCAATTGCGATTCATTCGCAAATAAATAAACTTAGCTGAATTAAGGTTAAGACAATTGAGAATTTTTTAATATTAATTTTGCCTATTTTTTAAATTTTTTTTCTAAAATCTCATTTATTGTCGAATTAATACAAAATTTATATCCTATTTAAAATCCTAAAAAAAAAAAACAATTTTCTCTTAAGAGATTATCATTAATTTCTATTGTCATTTCTTTTCCTTCTATTTTTCTTTACCTTTTAAATTTTCTGATGGACTGTTTATTACTTTGTTCATTTATTTCCTCTGTTTTGTTTTACAGTAAACAATAGATGATTTTTATTTTGAAATGCTGGAATTAATTAGAGGTTGATGTTTTTTTAATTGGATTATTATTTGAAGGAACGCTGATCTTCTTGCCCCTCCAAAATTTTCGAATATTTGTTTATTTGGTCTACATACGCCCATGTCATAGAACTGTCGACCGTGAATATAAAATGCCAGGTAAATTATAATGATATAAAAATGTAACGGTGAAAAATTACTTCTGATTAATTAATTACTTTTAGTATTACATAATATATTCACATTAAATTTGCTTGCAGCAGTCTAAGTAATGAGGCAGAGCCTGTCGAAAATTATGGAGCAGAGACTCGTAGACAATTAAAAGAGACCTCAGATGTATCACGATTACGATGTCTCCATTACATCATTTCTAAATCTTAAAAATAATGTTAGGCTTTCATGAAGCAAGATATAGAAAATGGCAATCTAGAAAATAACAATGATCATGTTTTAACCTACCTTCCAATCAGAGCCGTTTCTAGGTGTTCTGCCACCCTAGGCGAGAACTGAAAAATGCCGCCCCCTCCCTTTCAAATGCCGCCCCCACCAAAAAAAACAAAAAAAAAAAAAACCAATCTGTCCTTCGGCCGCCCTAGGCGGCCGCCTAGTCTTGCCTAATGGTAGAAACGGCCCTGCTTCCAATAGAAAAATGAGGCTTATCAACTCAGTTAAACTAAGTGTGTGTATATATGTATCTTGCAAATAATTTCTGAACTACTACAGGGCGTCCCAGCTAAAAGTAGCACGGAGCTGGTTATTAATGTAAACGTTTGTTTTGCAGGTTTTGTTAATATGCTACTTTCAGCTGGGATACCCTACAGATGGATCTTCTTGAAACTTAGTATGCATATTCGAAGACTAAATAGTTTTTAACTTTTTATATTGATATCTTCTGCAAATGGGTCCTGGTCGAGAAATTAGCGAGAGAAAGCGACAACATAGAAAAACATTGGACTCTAAACAATAGTTCTATCTATTTATTTAATATTTCATTGTCACAAAATGAATATTAAATCCTTTCAGCTAATCCAGTGGTCGGCAACCTTTTGTTGTAAAAGGGCCAAATATGTTATGTGGGGATTATTGCGGGCCGCACTTGGGCCAAAAATTTTAACAACCAAAAAAAAAAAAAAAAAAATTCCAACATGCCCCGCGGGCCGCACCAAAACGCTTCATGGGCCGCATGCGGCCCGCGGACCGCGGGTTGCCGACCGCTAATCCATTGCGCGAGGTTTGATACAATGAAACTTACTCCGATTAAATCAACTAAGTAATGATGACTTAATTAATTTCTTCAGAAAATGGAAAATTTATAATGTTTGTTATTTATTTGTTTATTTTTTTTTTCCTTTTCCTTTTGTGGTCAAATACCTTTTGTGGTAGCCTGCGTGCTGCCCAGGGTTTTGGAATCCACATTTTGTTCTTGTTTTTTATTTTCTTGATTTTAGTCTTTGAGGGGTCAAAGCTTCCATCAAGTATTCTTAATACCTCCCCTCGTACGCCTTTGAGTCCTGCACTAGCTGATTACCTCTGGCTGAGGAGAGCCTAATAAGCTCGAAACGGCCGTCCCAGAGTATCAGCTCGACTCAAAAGGCATTCTTATTTCAATTATTGCTTTTATTTTGCCCATTAGAGGGTTTGTTATTTATTTGTTTATTTTTTTTTTCTTTTCCTTTTGTGGTCAAATACCTTTTGTGGTAGCCTGAGTGCTGCCCAGGGTTTTGGAATCCACATTTTGTTCTTGTTTTTTATTTTCTTGATTTTAGTCTTTGAGGGGTCAAAGCTTCCATCAAGTATTTATAATGTTTATATCATAATTTTGACGTAAGCCTTTCCTTTTTTTGTTGTTGTTGTACTGGCGACTTTAAAAATAAAATAAAAGAAAAAAATATGTAGCAATTTTAAGAAATAATATTTTAAGGAAATAGACTGGAAGTTGTTTCGAACATTAAGGAAATTAATCAATAACGAAAGACTTTAAATTTCTAAATGCCATTTAAGTGGACCCACATCGGTTAGAATTCATATGAGACTTCAAAACTTAAGATTTCAAAAGTTACCGAGGATATGTTCTGGGCTTTTTATGTTGGGATGAACTTGGCTTTTCACTTGCTCTCTGATCTCCTGGATGTTGATTGGTTTATTTTAGAATTATCCTTTGCGTGAAGAGTCTCTTAAGCCACGACAAACCCTCGGTCTGTGCCATGTCAAGTAGTTCGTTGACATCCATCTGTTCAACACTTAATCCTGTATTCTTGTGCAAACACCTACGCCACCTCCAGTAAGAAGAGACTCAAACAACAGAAGGGTTTCAGACACATAAAGACAACCAAAGTCCTAATCAAATTTCAACTAAAAACAAAGAATCTCTTCAAATCAAAACTCAACGTTGACAACAACTACTTATTTCATCCTATTTAAATTTATCTTTTCTTTTATGAGGAACTATCTTCGAAAACTTACCTTTACAGATTAGATGTTGACCAAATTCAAATAAGAAATGATCAGATTCTGTAAAAACCAACCAATTATTTCGATTATTCTAATGATAAGGTTAACTTTTTTAAATGATTTTCAATTTAATTTTTTATTCATGTATATTTTAGATGAACTTGATTGAGTTACAAACAAATAAAAAAAGCTTTCTTTAAATTCTTATTTTTAGGAAAATAACATCTATTTTTCAGTTTATTTTAAAAAAAGACTTATTATAATGTTATGAATAAGTTACTAAAAGAGAAGGAATCAAGAAGAAATATGTAGACTTATTATAATGTTACGAAACAAAGTTATTTTCTGTTTGGTCCTCAATTGTTAAGTTTTACATTTTTTAAGGCTTATTTTTAAATTTAACACATCAGCTTATAAAACTTCTTTTATTATATCTAACTTCTCCATATTACACGATATTTCGAAATGCCTAATCAGCTTTCATTTTCAAACTCCACAACTAAAAATAAATAAATAAGCCGAGTTTTATAAGTTAATGGTATTATTTATGATGATTTTGAATATAATTAACACATCTGCCTTTAAAGCATCTGTCTTTTCTAGTAAGTTATGAAAGACTGTATTTCGCCTGTACATTACAGATTTACATATGTAACATGGAAAGTTTTATCTGGGTTTCTATTGCGGACTGTGATGGATTGGTAATTGATGTAATTGGAAATAGATATGGGAATTTAGCTAAAACCACTAAAAACATGAAAACTTAAATAGTATTGGTATTCTGTGATTGACGAAGAGAAAAAGTTCGTACAATTTTTTTCTCCACCTCAATTTAACTTTCATTACTGTTGATAATGTTTATCAACTGCAAAAATTATAACAATCAAGAATACTAAGGAATATTTAAAATACAAATTTCGTACAATTTATATATGCAATTTATAATGCGTAATTTTTGGTTCTATCTGCCCTTTTCCAAAACAGGCAGACAATTTGATAAATTGATATGTATTTGAAAAAAAAATCTGAGTCCTTGATAATAGGAATACTGAGATATCAAATCTTTTTCTCATTGTCATTACTCTCAGATATTTACATCAGTCATTTGTTTTTTGGTTTGTGAGTTTGTTTTTAATTTCCATTATTTCTTTTGTAATTTTTTGTTTCCCGTTTCCGTTTTGTTTGTATTCTTCTTAACTCAGACGGAAATTTAGATTAAAGTTATTTGCTATTTCCTATCTGTCATTACGGATTAATTGGACTACATGATTTACTGCATATTCAATATACTTTAAAATAAATGACAAAAATGTAATAAAAATGGAAAAAGCTTTGCCTTGCATAAGATTTATCAATAAAAATGGTTCAGCTCAATGCACATAAAAGGCTTTCGCACCCTGAGCTATCATCAATGGAAATCTGGGACACTGTTTCGTCATTATTATGATTCCTCGGCCAACTGTCCCAGATTCCCATTGATGATAGCTGAGGGTGTAAAGCCTTTTATGTGCATTGGGCTGAATCATTTTTATTGATAAATCTTATGCATGTTAAAGCTGTCTCCATCTTTACTACTTGTGTGTGTGTGTGTGTGTGTGTGTGTGTATTTTTGTATTTTATTTCCTTTGAGCCTGGCAGTTGGACAGGACAAGGATTTGTTACTATGTGAGAGCACAGTTATTTATTATTGTTATTTGGGGTTGTGGAATGCCACTTCTGGAAGCGAAAGTGGTTCCCTTAACATTTCGCGCCTTTCTGAGCTATCTTAGAGGGTAAATGTGGCTGAAGAGTCATAATAATGACGAAACAGCTGTCCCAGATTCCCACTGATTATAGCTTAGGGTGCAAAAACGTTTTATAGCAGTAGGCTGAATCATTTCTATTGACAAACATCTAACTTTTCTTTTTCTTACATTTTCTGAAAAAAAAAAACCTCATGACTGTCATGAATCAATTTATTTTCAAAATATTAGTTAACTTTTTATAATTTAATATCAAATTGAACTTAAAAGGTGTATTCGTCTAGGATTACAGAATTTTTACAATATCCATCAGTGCTGCAAAGGTAACAATTCAATCAATTTCGATCTAGTATTGGTTAGTGTCAGATAATTACATATTGACCCTTGGTGGATAATTAATGAAAATCACTACATCACCCAGTAATGCATTATTACAGCTTTGCCATTAGAGGGGCGTTCGTAAAGAGCCAACGTCCCTACTATTACAGCACGTGACAAATGAGTTATGCGAACAATGGAATCACGCACTACAGATAGTGGGTGATGAATTTCTACCTTTTGTGAGAGAAACTCTCAAATTATAATGTGAGAACGAATGGACTTATCAATCAATTTCAGAATAATATTATGTTGATGTGACGAGTCGTTTAAATAGAGTGATAAAAATAAAACTGATAGTCCACATTCAATGAAAGAAAGAATATTTTGGAAAAATAATGTAATAAAGTTGGTCTTCATTTGAATAAAGGATTGAATCCACAGCAAGGAAAAGAATTAAAACACACAAAAAAATGAAAAATACCGAAATACAACAGTTTCCACAATAGAAGTAGTTTGACTGAAAGACACAAACGGTGTTTAAAAAAGACGTTTCTTTCTTTCCAAGCGTTAGTTTAATTCTTTTTTCTTTTTCTCAAACAAAAAAGCCGCCTGCTTCACCTGATTGGTAAAATCTATTGGAATTCAAGCGAAATTCCACCAAACAACCATGTAATTGAAGAACAAATTTAATTATTAAACGTTTCAATTCTTCTCGAAGCTTCAAATGGTTTGGCCAATGTGAGTGCATAGTTCAGAGAAGAAATTAATATTTTAAATAAGAATTATATATAACTTAAATAACCACCTCTTAGCACCATAACATTATTATTAATAAATCAATTACTTTTTAAACTAATTATGTTATTATAACAATTCTAAATTACGTAGTACTTAAGATTAACGAGTGTACGATTAACTTGATAAAAATGTACTAAAAACACTCAAACATATGAAAATTAAAAACGTCGAATCAGTTTCAAATCCCTTTTAGGATTAATTGAGACGTTGACAAAGAATCCTGAAAAGATTTATTGTTTTTAATTTTCATACGTTTGTGTGTTTTAGTATATTTTTATCAAATTCTAAATTATATTTTTTACAGTAGCAATTCGAAAAACCTAAGGTAGCAATATAATTTAAATAACTTTAGAAATATTTCTCCCAGCTATTTCTAATATTTCGCAAAACTAAATTTCAAAATCACAGAATAAATTATAGGCTACATAACATAAGCTGAGCTTTGTAGATACTGTAAATCCGAACAACTTCGTTAATGAACTCTTTGCTCCATATCAGCAATTGATGAATAAATATAATAAATCAATCCGAAATAATGTGTATTATTTATCAAATGTTTAATCCAAATTTGAGGCTTATAATTAACAATAACTATATTATATACTGATACCTACTTAAAAGGTTTACTAAGTAAAAATCTTCCATAATTACTACCCTATTAAAGTGGAAATAATCATTTATATCTGTCTGCCAATTCCATATCTGTGGTTCAATTTTGGTGTATTTTTTTTACTTAAATCTTTTTTCATCAATCAAATCCAAATTTGGTTAAATGTGGTGAATTACTGAAACCATTCTACTGAAAAAAATCTTTTTTTAATTTAACTAATCTCTTTAATACACACTAGCTAAATTTTCAAAAAATCGTGTGATAATACAATAATAAAAAAAAAATAAAAGATATTTTTCCTTCAATAATGGAGTTGTCTGAAAAACACCTTTTTTTCCCACAATATTTTATATCTAGCTACAATCTATCTCGAACGCAGTTTTAAGCAAAAAAAAAAGAAGAAAATGAAGATAACCATAATAATAAAACTGAATTACAACTTAATAAAAGACTGAAATTTGCATCTCGGCGCCTTTTGTTGAAATGTGAATGGGGATTTTTTTTTCGCTGTACTTAGCTGAAGTCTTCGGGGATATGTTAAACTTTAATAACCTTTTACTTGAAATCGTGTTTTTTGCACAGACATTCCAGTATGGAAAACAGATCTTGAATAGATTGTTAGACATTAAATTAATAAGACACGTGCTGCATCTAGTGAGAAGAAAACATAGTAATTTTTAAGTAATTTCTTACCATCTAAATTATAGATGATTTCTCATACAACTAAACTTCAATGAACCTCAGTGAACATTTTATTATTCGAGGTCCAAAATAATTTTACATCACTTGAGATCACCCAAACGATAAGTGTCGTACTTTTTTAAGCCAAATGAAGTAATAGGCGAGGGCCCATTTTGCCGCCCAACCCTTCTCTTGTTTCTTAGTACAAACCCTCACTTATGATACTAAATGTTTTCTTTTATTTTTTGTTTTTGTTTTATAATTTCAACTTAAACAATTCGCTGTTGTTGTTTTCTTCCTCTAGTGTATCAAAATTTTTTACTTCCCTATTTTGTGCTTAGCTTAGGTAAAAGACGTAACACAAAATTGATCGTAAAATTTATAAATTTCTTAATAGAAAAACCTGGAAAGGTAGTACTCTACTGAAAATGATAGTGTTTTGAAAAAAAACAAAAACAATTTCAAGGACATTATTCCAGTAGTTAAATAACATTTGTTTATAAGATCCAATGTAAACAAGAAAGCCAACATATTTTTTTACGTAACACATATCAATTGAGAAATAAAGCCAAGGTCATGAAGTGATTTTTATCCATCAAAAACATCTTAAAAGCGAAGGAGGTGGGAACAGAACTGGCGCCAGGGAACATTCTTCAGATGGTGGTGTTCCATCGACCAGATGTTGTCTAATGCTGATATTTGGCAATTCTTAGAACTGAAGTAATAAGTTGCCATTTTTTTATTGAAAGACATGAAAACATTTTTTTTATTGATAGCAAATCTATTATTTTAATGGATCTAATTAACAGAGTAATATATTTTTTTTAAGTTCTGTGAATAAAGGAAACGAAGATAGAATCAGTTCTAATGATATTTTAAAAAAATACACGACGTACGAAAGAACTTAAAATCTACTTTCCTTAAAACATCATTTCTTAATATTTCTTTATTTTTTTTTTAAAGTAGCTTGAATTTTATCTCGATATTGTATGTTGACATTTTATTAATTTAAAAACTGAGCATTCGTTTGAGTAAAACAAAATACCAACTGTAACATCATGAGTATGTAACAGCATGTTTAAAAGAAACCAGTTCATTTGTTACATCAACATGGGAGATAAGCTAAAATTAAACTTTTTGTTGTTGTGTCCATGCTCCACTATAATTTTTTTAACTAAATTTATGCTTAAGAGATATAATCTTATTAACTGAAAGATAAGGATTATATTTCTATTTTAAGCATAAATTTAGATAGACAGAAATATTAAGTGACAGATAATTTCTGTCTATTAGTATACAGGATTGAATGATATCCGACATACGTAAAGGGTTGTGGAATATATTAAGTAAATTGGGAACTGTCTGTATTAGTTGTAGATTTTACAAAATTAATTATAATTTTTATCTATTAAAATATAAATAAAAAACTGAATATGCGAGGGGTTTTCCTAAGCAAAAATAACGAAAAAATGGCTACTAATTGTGAATGTTAAAGTTCAACAGAAATACAGTAATAGCAGAACACAACTTAAGTTTTGTGCAACTTAAAATTTACAACTTTAAACACTGACAACTTTTAAAAAAATGAGATTTTTAATGGCTTCTCTCTATCAATCAATTTTGTGATAGATTAAGCCGTAATATTATGGTATGATATGTGATAAGCTAAAAAAACCTGACAATCAGAAATGACGTTTACAGGATCTCCATCCTTGCTTTACGCTTAGAACCAAAATGATACTTGTAATTTAAAAAGAGCGTTTTACGCCAAAGCCATCGTGATTTTACTACATACCAGTTGTGTTCCTGAAGATTCAGCAAAAAAATTAAGATTATTACAATCTTAGCAAACTATTAACAAAGGACTTGAAATATGCGAACGCATAAGCAGTTACCAACATAATTTCAGGTTATTTTTCCTG
Organism: Thereuonema tuberculata; assembly: GCA_023159025.1. NCBI lineage: Eukaryota > Metazoa > Arthropoda > Chilopoda > Scutigeromorpha > Scutigeridae > Thereuonema > Thereuonema tuberculata. Next base: position 199,077,285 of record JAFIDM010009631.1, read on the forward strand.
AAAAACTAAAATTAAAAGGATTTATTTTTACGAGTTACCTAACTGAAATAAAAATAATTATCATGGTAAATATCATTAAATAAAATTAACTACAGAACAAAATTCAACAGATAATATACTTTATAACAAAGTCACAAATAGACTATCAATTTTGTTTTACTGAATTTCTTTGCTAGCGAGCCCGTGCGCGAAAGTGTAAAAGGGATGGGTGCACTGTTACGTTCGTTCTGTCCGTCCGTCCCTCTATTACCATCACTATAGCCCAAAGTAAATGTCGGACAGTTCATGAGTCATATCTTATTGATATGACTTACAAGTTGTAGAAATGGGAAAAAAATACGAGTTCCCGTCTACGATCACTTCCTGTCTCAGAGGAAGTAGCCGAAAATGACATGTACTGGGTCGCTATGGTTTTGTGTTCACTAAGAAAGAATTTTTTTTGCCTTCTTTTCTCGAGTAATCGATCATTTTTATTTTCATTTTACTCTGTTTGAACATATAACATCTTAATTTAATAACAGTTATTAACTTATTACTGAAACACTTAATTTTCATTACTAATTAACTAAAATGGTATTCTGAAATCGTCCAAATGAAACTCAGAAAATCATGTTTTAAACCCATTTTTAAGATTAAAGTAAAACTTATCCATTAAAAATTAAGAATTAGAGTCCAGTTTTATTTTCTTTTTTCCTATTGTTCAATTCCGTTTTTGTGGACATCAATATATCTAAGGATATACAATTTCAAACAATACGGTTTTTTTTTTATAGATATAAATGATATTTTTTAGCATTTCATCAAGTTTAGGGTAGACCTACTTTTCGTTTTATCCAGGATAGTTTCATATTAGAGTAGGCTACCATATATGAAATCTGCTTAGTCCGGAACGGAAGTGAGAAGTTATATTTTTTTAAGCATATCGTTTGTAGTTGTTTTTTTTTTCCTTGCCTTTTTTGATTAGATCATTTTGGGTCATAAGGGTCATAAGTACAAGTCACAAAAATGCGGGCTCTATAAATAATTTAGTTGCTAGATTCATTTTTTTAGATGAACTTTTTTAATTATGTATATACTGATACAGGGTGTAAAGGAATACATGAAACAAACTTCTAGGGCGTATAGGGTTGTGAAAATAGAACACTTTTTTGTTAAGGAATATGGGTCCGGAAACGCACCGATTCCTTACACCCGATGTTTTATTCATTTCAATAGTTTGAACGGTATACCATTGCTGTCGTTAGCACAACATATAATGATCACGTAAGTAAGTAAGCTTATTTAATTGCATCAAGATATCGAGATGCTCGAAGTGACGGCCATCATTTTGTCCTTGAATAGAACTTCAATCAACAATGACAGGCAAAAAGAGCGTGGCTTAACGCTTTCTGATTGACTGAATATCATAAATCTTTGAATTTGTTATAACGGAGGTCTCAATTGTAAGACAAGCATCATAGTGGTGTAGGTCTTTTTCACTGACAAATTACTTTGGTTAATATATAATATTAATGTAAAGTTATTTAAAGTACAACATCATGAAAGTGAAGAGAAAATACAGGCTAAGAAACACGAAGCAAGTGAGATTGCTAAAATACTGAGCATTTAAGTATAAACTTCCGTGTTTAGATGATAGTTTGTACACAGAGTAGAACCTAACTGAACAGATCCTCTGTGGTTGGCGAGAATCTCCTTGCCATTCTGTCTTTGTGATCCTCACAAGTAAAGGTCACGATAGCGTCATCGGAGTTGCCAGTTCTGACCATCTGCATTCGAAAGATCTTCCATAACTAAGTCAACCAGCAAAATTGTAGCGGCAGACAGCCAGGGGTATAGGAGCTAGGAGGGGTCAAAGTTAGCATGGTGGCCTATGGGAAATCACTTATAAGTCACTGCAAGAGGCTTCTAAGTAGTCTACAACCTTAGATAATGATGAGACAGACACAAAGCAGATATTGATTGGAAAATAAGCAGGAAATTGGTATTGATCAGCTTCAAATCAGATACAATGGATGTGAAGTTCAGAGAACAGGTCGCGCGAAAGGCAGATACTCTGTTCACAGTGAGCACATTTAACGAATGCAATGCTGTCACACTTGAAGCACCTGTCATTGACGATCGAGTCGAAGCAATAGTCGTTAGGACTTACCCATGGATCAGGTTCAATGTCGAGGTACCCGCATTTGTAGAATGCATACTATATCATATATCTGAAGCGAGAAGCACTGAACTGATACAGCGTGAATGACTGGAGTGCCAAGAATCGATCCCTGTGCTAGATGTTCGCATCGTCCGTCTCGATTATCATACAGTCTCTGATGAAGCGGACGAAAGACTTATATGGACGGAAGAAGTACATGGCTGGATGAAAAAAGAGGAAAGAGAGAAGTGAGAGGCAGCAGAAAGAGGTGCTCTGCTTGTGTCCGGCATGCTGACCTGTTCCCGAACTTGACCGTCTCCTCTTCCTCTCCTGCTGTGAACTCCCCCTGGGACAAGCTTTCAGGAAATGCCGCTTGCCCGGCAACTCCGCTGGCGCAGTCGTACCCTTTACCTTGTCAGTGAACAGAGTATCTGCCTTTCGCACGCCCTGTTCTCTGAACTTCATATCGATTGTATCTGATTTGAAGCGGATCAATAATAATTTCCTGCTTATTTTCCAATCAATATCTGCTTATTGAATCTGTCTCATCCTTATCTAAGGTAGCAGGCTACTTATAGTGACTTATAAGTGATTTTCCAAAGGCCACCATGCTAACTTTGACCCCTCCTAGCTCCTATATCCATGGCTGTCTGCCGCTACAATTTTGCTGGTTGAATTAGCTATGTGCTATCTTTCGAATGCACATGGTCTGAACCGGCAACTCTGGTGACGCTATCGTGACCTTTACTTGTCAGTAGATAGAGAAATTCCACTATCACTTGTGCACAATTTTCTCCTTATGAGATCGGCGTTTTTCGTATTAGAAGATGCCAATCGGAATAATCTGCAGGAATTACAGCAAAACGTCATCCACTTATCATTGGTTGTTCAACGTCGCTGCAAAGGAGGGAGCATGAACCGGAAAACCAACGCTTTACTGTACAACACTCCTTATATCGGTCAATTTAAATTCCGAAATTATACCGATTGCAATCGTTTCTCAAACAAGAATCCAATGATCATACTGATCACGTTGAATGTAGTCATCAGAAACCGCTATACCATAAAAATCTTCGACCCCGTATTGGCGCTCGTGGCAACCAGAGGCGTCGATGCTACGACTTCAAGAAAAATCGCAGCAGATAATGGGATGTATTATATCTTCCTTCGAGCTTGAGATCAGCAGCTGACATATTACTGTAGTGTCGTTGTGCTAAGTATAGAAATGTTGCTCTATTATGATATTTCGTAAAAAAAAAAAGCGGTCCTAAAGTTATTATGTAATCAGGACATCAAAATTCTTCCACCGATGAAATAGATGCCTGTACTCGCTTTGCCGTGATATTCCACCTTCTCTTCGGGCAAACTGGGAAACCTGAGCATAGTCGTGTCGTCTTCTATAGCGTGGCAAGATCTTTCATTTGCGCTGCCACACTGGCAAGAACCTGCAATTCATCTATGACAAGATGGTCTATGCAGCTGTTTTCTTACTAGCGCAAGGATAGTTAGTGACACTAGCAACTAAAGTTATATAAAAATTATTGAAAAACAAAAAAAAAATGTGCATGGATCTCTTATCATTTCAACTGGATTTTCAAAACTGATATAATCGTTTCATTGTACAAAGTTTGAAACATAGTATTTTGAAGATCTTCGTATCTAGCTTGATAAATCCAGAAACACAAAAGATATTAAGATGCAAATGGAACTCCTACCAAAAAAAAAATTAATAAATAAATAAAGGAGTTGCAATGAACATTGTAATCGAATTTTTTTTCATATATCATTACGAGTACTTTGTGAAGTAGAAACAGTTCACTTCTTTTGAGATCTGATATTCGTAAATTGCTATTTAATTGAATCAAAGGCTTGACTCCAATGGGGACTGTAAATGGCGTTTCAAGGACATTCAAATTGCATGTCAAAGAGAGAATTTGAACATCAAAGGGAATAAAGAGGAAAAATCTCAGATCTTTGATCTCACCGGTGGACAAAGAATATTTTCAGTCAACTGAGCTTGAAGTTACTGGAAGTTTTAGAGTTGCATTAGACATTCGTCTTACACAAAAAAAAAAAGAAAAATAAATTAAGTGAATAATAGATTCAAGGATTTGTGCTTTTGAAAAGCAAGTCATGAAATTCAATTTTACTATTTTTCTTTATAAAAAATTAAAATATTTTTACTGAATTCAGTGGCAGCAGAAAATTAAGTTCCGGCCTTATCAAAAGTTCATCCTCAAAACAAAAAGTTTTGACTGTCTTGAAACTAATTTAAATAACAATATTTAAATAGTTAACTGTTGTATAACACAGTACTTGAAGTTACTTGTTTATTTGCTGTTTACCATAACTCATATTAATAAGAAATTGTCCTTCTTTCGGACTACGTATGGTTTCAGCTTCACCAATTCAATTATGTCTTTTTTAAAAATTATGTTTCTGTAAATGTAATCATAAATTTTTACATAATCCTATAAACGGCATCATTTTACATGTTTATGCCAAATTAAAAGATTTAGAACAACATTTGACTGCTGATGAAGAAGTCTGCTCTTCAGAGTTTTCACAGGAACATCAGTGATGTCTGCTTATATATTACAAAGAATAATTTTGGATGTGGGAGCATTACATATAAGCAGGCAAGTAGAGAAGGAAAGATGGACCAAAGCTATTTCTTTTTGTGTTGTAATTGGATGTCACGGTAATCCAATCATGCAGTGAACATCCAGTGATGAGATTCGATGGAAGACTGGGAAGGGTGGAGATCAAAATAATCGTGCTCATATTGTAAAATGGATTATAAATAAATATCATATCAAATTTTAAAGAAATAAGTTTAACTGCTTAAGTAAGAGCTTTTGGAGATTCATTTTTTTCAGGAGTTTGTGAAGTGGAGATGACCTGCCAGCTTTGTCAGAAAATTAATCATATCAGGTTAAGCCTGAATTTCTCAACCAAAATAAAACAACATACAATATCTTGAAATTTCATATATATAGGAAACGGTAAGAGAGGAAGACAGCATGTTTCAAGATTGCCGTTATATAGAAATTAGTTTCATTGAAATGGCTTAGAGTGAGGTCAAAAGTAACATAATATTTAATGAAAGACGTCACAGGGTTTAATTATAAAAACCATTAAAAATTTGAATTTTTTATTTCAGTTATTGATGAAAATCGGTTTTGGTAGAATCTTAGATTACCCATTTGAAGATGGTTACTGGAAATTTAAACATTTAAAGATCGATCCAATATGGCGGCCTGAAATTATTGTTTATTTATTTTAGTACGATTTCATAGAAAGTAGAGCCATTGATTCGTTGTAATATCTAATGCTTTTTATTTCTGGTGAATCTGTCTGGATTGTTGTATGCATATTTAAAAGTGTATCTGGAAAGGAGCTGCAATCCCAGGCAACACTGTCCAAAATTGACAGCAAACAAAAATTATTTTAGAGTAGGTCGTTTTCTTTTGGTTGGATGGTATACCTTGCTTTCTTTTTCTTTTTACTGGACAGACGTGCAATTGCTAAGGCCGATTCTGGAGAAATCATTGTGATTATTTGTAGCCAAACGCAAAATGAGGTTTTTTTTAAAAAAAAAAAAATTAAGACTATTACAAAAATACAGTGGGAAAAAAGATAGGAACTCGTGTTTTTTTGGCATAATTCTTTAATAACGAACCTATTTTGTTGAATTGTACACACATGTTAAGACATTACATTAATATCATTGGTAACAATTTGGTCTAAATATTTCCGTAGGTTCACGAGTTACAAAAAAAAACTGTGAAATTGGGGTGGAAAAAAAATGATAGGAAGTATTTGAAAATATTCTTGTTAGTTACCTCCAAGGATAATGAGTCAGACCGTTGATATTTGCATATAAGAAAATACTAAGTCAGATAAGAAAGTTCAGATAAAATTAAGTTTATTCAATGAGTAACCTTAAAATGGGACCTGGAAAACGACATCGAAAAGGGACAACTTTTAAGCCAAAGAATGGCAGATCAAAGGATGAAATATCTCGTTTGATTGGCAGGTCGTCGTTCCATTTTGTATAAACAATCCGGAAAGCTTTGGTACCAGAAAGAGTACGCGAAGACCTAAAACTCTTAGTGATAAAGATCATCGCCGGGTTCTTCGGTTGGCAAGCAACAACCAAATCTCGATCAACGTCATCAAACAATCCATTGGAACATAGGAGAACAATTAGCAACTACCTTAACATATGCCCCCACCTAAAGCTCCAGAAAATGAAGCAGAAACCATCCCCTCACTCCAAATCTACCGTCTCGAACTGGCCAGACAACACCAGACCTGGACTCAGTCATACTTGGCGATGAAAAGAAGTTCAACCTAGATATCCCGATGTTGCAATTGCTTTTGGCAGGGCCGCACCAAGGTATGTTGGCACCGGGGTGCCCACTATTTACGTAAAGAACCGAAGTACTTTCGAAGCGAGTCCAAGAAAGGGGGTTCCGTTATGGTTTTAGGAGCCTTTAGTGCCAGTGGAAAAATTGAATTGGATCGAATGAGCAGTTTCAAGTATCAAGAAATGTTTCGGAATTACCTCCTCACATTTGGACCCATTATCGGAGGGCAAAATTGAACATTTCAACAGGACAACGCCGCATGGCATGCTCCGAAGTCGACTAAGGAGGGGCTTAGGCTTTACATCCGAATTTTGAAAATCTGCGAAGAGTTCTGATCTAAACCCTATTGAAAATCTATGTAGAATCATCGTTAGAACTGCTTACATTAATGGACGTCAGTTCGAAGATGTTGGAAGCCTTCAAAAGCTGCTCGTGAAGCCTGAGATGACTTACCACGAGAAACTCCATAAAAACTAGTAGAGTCTATGAAGGGCCAAGTCATCAACAAAAATGGGAGATGTTCTAAATACTAGTTTCCAGTTAGGGCATGAAAACCAGCGAAGTTCCTATCATTTTGCCATCCAATTTTCACAGTTTTTGTTGTAACTTGTGAACCTACTGGAATATTTATATCAAATTTTTACTAATGATGTAAATATGTCTTAAAACATGTATACAGTTTCACCAAAATAGGCTTATTACGCCAAAAATACATGAATTCCTATCTTTTTTTTCCATCACTGTACATTCTATTAATATGTAAATCTTAATGTACATTTATTCATTTGTTTGCAGCTGTTAAAGCATAATATTTTAATCTGAACAATCTTAATCGTAATTCAATCTTAAGGTGTTTTTCTAATCCTACATTTTGCTTAATTCTGCCAATAAATTCGAATTTCATTTTTCTCATCTTATTCGTAATAAAAAAAAAATGCAACGGAAGATTAAAATTTTTTGAAGGTTTTGACTTTATTATTGTAAAAATTCAACAGATAAAATAAAAAGAAAGAAATAAACAGGTGTGTTTTTACACACCTTAAAAGATCTTCATTTTAGTTTATTCTAGGTAACATTTTTCATGTGATGTTAATTTCATGGTGAACGGGATTGCTCAAATAAACACGATTTATTTTTGGTGACATAATTTATCCAAAATAAACTCAATTATCGATTAGGGTTTTTTTTTTTTTGTTTTTTTTTAAGTGTGGAGACGAAGGAAGATGAACGAGTGGCAAATGAAGGGCAACTATTACAAGTCGTAGCTCCTGAATTACGAGCTTGGATTTTTCTTAACCATTCATGTAAAACGCTCTTTGATAACGAAAGCAGCTTTCATTACCTGCAGCAAAACAAAAATTTCTCCGCTCTGTTTCTAGCGAGAGTGGTAACAGTTTTTGCAAAGGACTGTTGATAAGGTTAACTAGAATCACTGATCCGTGGCGGAAAGCAAATTAATGAGTCATTACCTTTAGAATGGGTTCTCGAATAGTTAGAGACGTCGCTTTCTTCATTCAAGCCACCTTGAGAAGCAATTAATAAGTGGCCGGAAGGCGATCTATCCCCTTGAAAGGGTGGAGGCAGATGGGTCGTAACGGACAACACAAATAGTAATGAGCAAACCCCGCTCTATTCAAAGGCGGCGCAACGATCGTCGCTTATTAAAGACAACAGAAAGGTGAATTTACTTGGAGCCACCATATCTGAAGATCATGAATGCAATTAAAACTAAAGATAAAGAAATTCTAGTTACGAAAACCCCTAATGAATCAACAAATACATTCAAACAGAATTTCCTAACAAATTGTTATTATTTAGTGCAAAGACATATTTTATTAGTAATAAAATGAAGAATTTTATGAAATGATCGAAATTCAAGTATTATTTAAATTAATAAAAATAATTTCACTTTATACATTTATTGGCTTTATTTAATATAAACTGAGTGTAGATCATTGTTATCTCTTTAATTGCATTTGAAACTTTAAGAATTCCTTTGCGTCTTTAATATAAGAAATCTTTAAACCTGTAATCTTACATTTGTCGACATTTACTTGTAAAAGTGACTTTATTAAATTTCTTTTAAGTGTAGGAAGAAATCATTATTTTAAATTTAATCAAAATTCGATAATTTAAATTAAAATATTACTAAGTATATCTTTCAAACTTAAAAACTTAATTCAATAATGAAATCTATGGATTGTTTTGGTTTTGCCCTTTTGTTTAATTTTTAATCAATTTATCTGATTTTTTATTGTGATTACGAAGTGCAACAATACATAAGCTTTAAGAAACTTAATATTTTTTAAGTCACAAGAATTAAGGGAAACTATTTCTTTTGTATATGTTCTTTATGTTATCATTTTCATTAGATATCTTGACTGTAAATTCAGTCATTTTTATCTTTTGAGTTTATCGTTAAGCTTTGCTGTTTGTAGACGAATCAGATTTTTCTTCAAATAAAGAGAAGCGTTGAATTCAACTTCTCTGCATAGCCTTAGAGTTTTACAACGCAGAATGAAAGTGATATATTTCCACTGTTTTCAGTGTATGATGTTTGTTTACAAGAGAGGTTGAATGGTGCTCAGAAATATTTCATAATATAAATTATGATTTCGCGGTTTCATAATATGTAACCGTAGATAAAATAATATATTTTATAATTATATAGCAGATCTTATAATTAGAGAAGAATAATCTCAATATAAAATGGAAAAGAGTACAGATTAAAAATTATGGTAATAATAACGAAGGAAAAAAAAACTAATAATGACCGAAATAAGGAATAGTACAATAACATTTAAGCGAATTTAATTAATTCGATGAATGTTATGAAAAATAAATGTTTAAAAATTTCTCACAGTTTTTTTTTTTTATTTTAAAAACAAAATAAAAGTGCATTCTTACAAAGACTGGCCCCAAAGCATCCCTAACATATGAATCTATATTGTGTTTCAAATTCTGATTTCTGGTTACTAACTCGAGTTGACAGCGTAAAAGCCAATGCCAGCAGCTGCAAAACAATGGCCAAATGAAAGCCATCAATCGGACAACAGTAGAGAGACAGATCGTCCGAATTAGAAGCTTGTAATCGACCTAGATATTGTTCTGGCGCTGAGTTACACCAAGGGACCATCTGGTCTAGTGCTGTTCCCAATCTCACATTCCTTACAAAGTTGCGTTGCTTTTTTCTTTGACCAGATAAGATAAAGAAAAATGTTCATTAATGAAATCATGGAATACTAATGGCTCAAAAAGTAAATAATAACAATAATAGTAATAACGAAAAAAAGTGTAGAATAAGTGAATAAAAAGACTTCATCATGCTTTCATTAAAATAAATATTATAGAGCATCAACAGATGTTAATCATATTTGCAAGATAAACTGTCCTGCTTTTATGAATAAATACAATGATAAAACTAGCTTTATAAATGTATCTATGAAATTAAACATAGATACATTTATAGATAGATTAATTTCTAGATAGATTAATTCATTTTAGTTATTTGGTAAGAGAAGACTGATCCTCTTACTGCCGTATTCCAGTGAAATCTTTTGTTATAAAGTATATTTACGAATTAAAAATTTCTTTTTAGTTTTGTTTTAGATTTTATTTATTGAAATATATTTTTTTTTTGGCCTAACATTAATAACTAAATTCAAGAAACTCAGGCCATAAAAGCACATATAGGAAATTTATAACAGAATAAATTAAAGTAATATTTCTTATTTGTTCAATATTCTATGTGAATAAAGACCTAATAATATTTCCGAGAATTACTAGTTAATGGGAAGCTATTATTTAAGAAAGGTATATTATAATTGGGAAATAAATCGCTTTTACACACACAATCATAAATAAATATAAATTTTCTTTTCAATTAAAAAGTTTCAACAAGTTTCGCTAGTGTCCACTAGCCTCTTCAGGCATTCTTCTAAGGTATATTATAATATTCTTCTTATTTATAATTACACCTTCGCAATTCTCATATTAAATAAAGGTTGGACGTAAATGTTTGTTTTACAGTAGAATTTTAACAATCTTATTAGGGTTTGACTCTTGAGAAACTTAAATTGACAATCCATCGCGCTAACAGCTTGATATCACTGCTTTTTAGAAACGTAAAATAAATTAGAAAAATACTAGGTTATTTATTACGCTATTATTCACCATCCTATTTAGCAAACTAAAAGGAGTGGGAAAGAAATGAGGATTATTGATTAAAAAATAAAATAAAAAGAAATCAAATCAAATCATGGTAATGACACAAAAGTTAGCAAAAAAGGAATGTACACTGAAATTGATTACTTGTTCATTCCATTAAATGATAAAGACACAAATATCGAACCACAAAAAGAAAGAAGGAAAGACAGAAGCTCAATGTGAAGTTAATAATGGGGAATCTCGGTTTTGATAAAACTTTATGAAGAAGGATTCCAAGTGGAATCTCAATCGTAAAAGAAAATCTCTTCGATATATCTTCCGTCAAATCATCCGCATTTATTGTTCCCGGATACAAATAGACGATGTCAGTACAGTATGGCTTTGGTTTTGTGACGGTCCAATGACAAACGGTGGGTTCGTACACGGAGAAAATTAAATTGCGGAAATATATCGCGGAAGACGTTTTGTCCGAAGAGAGAGAAACCAGATTGCAATAATACGGCGGGGGTAGAGGCGAGAGCGAGGAAATGCACAACAATACTCTTTATCAACGGTGGCTACCTCTTCCGGCGGCTGCCTACTATGACGGAAGTACTTGGCCGCATTGCATCACGGGAAAGAGGAAAGCAAAAGACCGAGATAAAGCCAACCTCCGTCAATGCCTCCGGCCGCAGTTCCCAATAGAAATATTTGTAAACGACGTCCTTCGGTTAATAGATTTGCAGATATCATCTCAATTCCTCGCAGCGGTTTGCTTTTGGAAATGATTTAAAAAAAAAAAAAAGGAAAATCGAAAATTACATTTAATTCTGAGAAATCCCCGACATCATCAAACCTCTATTTCAAATGCAATTGTTAAAATATTTACAAATATGCCATTACTAATGCTTACAACTCCTCTTCAAACTTTGTGGCTCATTGAGTGTAGGTTCCAATGTTTCGGAACTAGTGGGTGGCCAGTCCAGTGCTCGCCTATCTTTTAATCCTTGGGAAAGAAACCTGTTCTCATTTTACAGATAGATAAATCTAGGTCCCTCAGGAGTAATAACCTAGGAAAAACCCTAGACCTTCGCCAGGAATTGAAAAGCGCTCCTCCAGCTCAATACATACTTCACTGGAACACGAGCTCTAAGTCGTTCATGTGCCGCTGTTTATGAATTTCTGTAGCAAGATCAATTATTTGGATACTCTATTGTGATAACTTGAGGATGTATCGTTATTGCTTGGATTGCTACATCAATCAGAAATGCTGTTTTCCGTGTTTATCAATCAACGTTATATCTGGTCTAGTTTGTGCAATTATATTGTCCATAAGAATAGATCCTAATATTGTCCCAAATATGCAGTTGTATGCAGTTTCAGGCTTATATTTGTAATATGGGGGAGGCTGCTTGAGGAGATTATGCATTAAACTGAAATTATAGCAATTATTATTATTATTATTATCATTATGAAATAAGAATAAATAATACTATTAGCCTCCACAACATTCCCTTATTAAAATTATTTGATTCAGTGGCTACTTATAAATAAAATGCTTTCATGTAAAATAAATAGCAAATGTTTTCTTGTTACTATGTAATTTTTAATTTTTATTTAATTTTTATTTTTCTGTTTTTAATTATGTTTTCTATACTAAACTTATCAGTTTTGTATTATTATATATTTACTGTTTATACCAATTGTTTGTAATTATATTTTGTCAGCTTTAATTCTTAATTTGTAATTATTACATCAATATATATGTATCTATATCGTATATTAATGTATAACTTCCTAATTCCCATTTCAATTGCTATTAAGGATCAATATCATTTGATTAATACTTAATATTTTTTTATTTTAAGTTTTTATAGTTTAATCTAAATTATCTACATGTTTATAGAAATTTTAGTATATTCCTAACGGGACTTTCTCGTATTTTGTTATTGGAACAACAAAAATTATTATTATTACAAAGAGAATGGCAACATAATTTGCAAAATCCTTTTGAATTAGGTCAACCTAAATAAGGAAACAAAGTTTTGATTGAAAGATTTGATTGAAAGTTACTAGGGAAAAAATGGTATTATACACTAGAAAATAAATAAGAAAAATTATTTTTACTTTTCTAATTAAATATTTTAGCTTCATAGTGTTTGGTTGTAGAATTTATTAGCATGGTAACAAAAATTAGCTCAGTGTTAATAATTTCCTCTGGTTAGATTTCTAGAAGTTTGCAGAATAAAAGTAGGTGGAGCCATTGATGGCTAACCTATTTCTTGCCCATTAAAGATGTGGCCAATCGAAAGTCCCGATGATGGAAGAGGTAAATTTATTGTTAGTTTTAGGAACGCCTTCTGTGAAATTGCAGCATCGAGGAATCATTAGCATTCTATAAATTCTAAGTAGGTATACGCTCAGCTTTCCATCACGTAATGGAGACAGAGCATGCAGGAGTGAATTTGAGGGATTAAAACGTTAAAGTACCGGTATCTCAAAATAGGCCTATGGACCTTGGAATAAGGAATAAGGCTTCCGACGTTTCCTGATCAACAAGAGGGGTTGGGTGGAGACCATAATAATCGTGCTTGTATATTATGAAACTATGAATAAATATCAAATTTTTAGAAATATGTCTACCTGTTTAAGTGAGGATTTAGGAATGTCAGTTTTAGGGTGGGAGGGATGGAGACCAAAACAAATGGGCTTGCTTTTAAATTGGACCATCGTTAAGCTCTGTAACAAATTTGAGAAAAATCCGTCCAGCCGTTTTAACGAAATACACATACAAAACACAAACAAAAATAAAACAGACGAATGGACAGAGGACAAAAATGTTCATCTGGAATAGTGAGACTTCGATGCTCAGTAGTTAGGCGTACAGTCAAGCGGGAACTGAGCATACAACGCTGAGCCATCGATTTTGTGGACGGTGTGGAGAGGAGGAGACCAAAATAAACGTGCTGATCATTTTAAGTTGACTACAAATAAGCATCTTACCAAATTTTAAAGAAATTTCGTGGGTCACTTTTGAAGGATGGAAGAGATAGGGACCAAAAGAACTGTGCTTATGATTAAGTTGAGCCACAAATAAAGTAAGTACCAAATTTTGTGAAAATCCTCCAGCCGTTCTAACGTGATGCACATACAAACAGACAAGAAAAATTTGAAGAAGAATAAAAAGACTTCGCATGCTCAGTCAGGCTGTAAATATTCGGGCTATTTATTTAACTTTATCTGCTATTTAATTGATTCGTAGCAGAGGCGAAAGCTGTCACAGGAATCAGTTGCTTAGACAAACAGAGGTATTCAAGTAGAATAGTGAATTCGCATGCTCAATCAATTAACAGTTGACTATTAGTCAAACATAACAAAGTGGTTTTTTTTTTTTTTTTTTTTTTCAACAGGTTTTACACTTAACACACATGATAAAAATAAAAAATATTTACAATTAAAAAGAGTTCATACTAGTTTCGTCCTGCTAGCAGGGCATCATCAGTGTGAGAGAATGTTCTGCCTTCCCGGCCTTTTTTTATAGAAATCATGGGAAGCATTTAGCCAATCCTGCGCAATGTCCAATCAGAGCTTGGTGTGTACCACCAATTGTCGTGGGTATGCAAAAATAGAGTTGCGCTCTTGCGCTCCTAGCGGCGATCGATGTGAAGCTTGTATGATGATCGAGTTGTAAAACGCACATGGTGATGTAAACAAGTTCTGATTCCCTAGTGTCATTTACTGAAATTACACTGGCATTTTTTTTTTTTTTTTTTTTTTTTTTTTT
>JAFIDM010009631.1:199119483-199163177 GCA_023159025.1 Thereuonema tuberculata
AGATGGAAGAGAACATTATATTGAGAAAATGTTGGTATTTGAAAGTTCTATCGAACGATGTAACACTTATTCACAAACGCTTCAGCGTTTGCAAGATACATGCAAAAATGTGAATTTTCGGTGTGTGACGCCGACCCGCAATATATCCGAGTTATTCGGAGAAGCCACAACGGGCTGGAAAGTTATATATTCTCCGACGATCGCAACATTAATTTGCTAAATAAATAAAGTTTGTTTTTTGAATGCTATATATGCAAGGGTTCCGGAGCGAAGCGACGGTACCCGGCTATTATTATTATATATTATAAAAACGTATATTATAAAAAAAGTTATTCTGTCTGTCATTCTATAAGCAAAATGTTAAATTATAAATTACTAAAACGTAGGAGCAAGGAAATCTTTTGGAAAATGATTCAAGAATTTTCACAAAACACGTTATTTATCATGAAGTTTTGTAATAAAACCTAATATGTTTCGTTATCAAAAATGTGTTTGTGTTATCAAATACAAAATATCAACATTTTAGCCCTATATAAACCAACAAAACACAAAGAAAGGTAAATTTACTGAAGAATTAGAGAATCTATTCATAAAAAATGAAAATATATTAAACATCTGTCCAACTATACTAATTGGCGACGTAAATGTAGATCTTTTCAAAATGAATAAAAACAATGCAGTAGCCTACAGACATACCTAAAACTTATGTGCAATAATGGTTTCAAAAATTGTCTTTACGGAACAACAAGAAACAACTGTACAATTCATGGAAATACGATAACTAATGTAGATCATATTTTCATAAATAAGCATGATATCGAAACACCAGGAATAATATGTAAAGAACGAATCTCGGATAATAAAGAGCTGAAAAGGAGAAACTAACAGATCCAAATATAATCTATGAAGAACTAATCAATGAGTTTAACAAAACAAAATTCATAAAAATCTACCTATATAAAAAGAAAATTCCTGACTCCCTCACTGACTGACTCATCAACGCCCACCCCAAACCCTTGGACCTAGAAAGCTGAAATTTTGCACAGAGGTTCCCTTTATGATGTCGACAAGGAATAAGGCCGGATTTTTCGAAATTCCCACGGCAAACTGACCATGAAGTGGGTGGCGACAAACCCAGGTGTGTGGTGCCACCCGCAGTACACCTGAGTTAAGCGGAGAAGCCCACAATGGGCTGGAAGTCGTATATTCTCCGATCTCAATCATAATTTGCTAAATAAATAAAGTTTTTTTTTAATGCTGTATATGCAAGGGTTCCGGAGCGAAGCGACGGTACCCGTCTAGTATATAATAGATGGAGCTCACGATGTTTGTATGAACAACCTAACCAATATTATCGTTTTTTACAATTCTTAAGTGATATCAATAAAAAATTATTAGTACTTTTTTTTTTCAACGAGATCTGGTACCCACACGTATTTTAAATAAATACTACTCTTTCGTTACTATTTATGACAATCTGTAATTTTTTTCTTTAGAAATTTTTATGACGATGTAATTTTTCTAAAATTTATTTTTCATCAGATTTATTTTCTTTACTTTGATACTGCTTAATTTAAAATTTTCAAAAAAATTCCTGGCTTATTTACATTGCCTTTTTTTCCAAGTAACGATCTGTAGTTATCAACAAATTGATCAGAATAAAAGAAGACGAAGGAAAAAAAGGAAAGAAAGTTCTAGAACATCATCGAAAAGGATAAGAAAACGATCCTTTGCTTTCAGAACAGAACCGAAAAATATTTATCTCTCCAGATATTTTTTTTCCTTGGTTCCTGCGCGAGCAGCCAGTGCTACAACAATGATAGCCATTTTCCTTTGTTGATGCGTTTCTTGTTGACCAATGAAAGGCCATTTCTGTTGTTAGATCTGTTTTTCTCTGAGTGGAAATGGAGAGATAAGAAATATATCAAGATAAGAAAGTTTATAACTTAGAATTGGACAACATCGGCTTTATCAGTACAAACTTTAAATTATAAAAATACGGAAATAAGAATGATAAGTTTCCTCAATAACAGAGGGAATTTTGTATTACAACGAATTCTGCTATGGATGTAAGGGACAGGAAGTAACAAGAAGTTTCTGAAAGAACTGAAAGCCTCGTTTGCTTAAAATGTTATTCCTTAAAAGTCCTTTTTGTTTGTTTGTTTGTTTGTAAAAATCGTAAAAGTAATTTAAACAAGTCTAACTTGTTTTAAAATTACATGTGCTGACTACAAATAGTACAACTTTTTTTATGTTTTCTAATAAAAAAATAATTAAATTATTACTGAAACTTGTAAACTCGATTATTTTTATTCATTTGAAACCACAAGTAAATTAATATATTAAATTCATTGTTTAGTTTGTTAAGCTTTTCTATGGGAATTTTTGTTGCCTTCTCGACAAGGACTTCAAAACAAGATTTCAAGTGAAAAGTTAAGCCATCTGCAGTCCTTAAATATGCATACAAGTTTCAAGAAGATCCATTCAGCGATTCAAAAATCAGAAAGAGGAGAAAGAGCACACACACACACACACATACTGATTTGAGGAGACTCGCTTTTCTAGGAAAATCGGTTAAAGAAGAAAAACAAAAATAAACAAATGGAATTTAATATTTAAGGAATTTATACATTTATAATTGCCGCTTTGTTCTCAAGAATTTACAGATTAATAAATCAGAAAGTTATGTAATTTTAAATTTGCTGTGAAATAATTAGTAGATAAATTTTAAATTTGCTAGGAAACATTTTTGCTTCTTGTTATTTCTATGTAGACGAATGTTTTACAAAATTTGAATCTTTCGCTAAGAAAATAGTCACCAATATGAAATTTAATTTCAGCAAGTGCTTATTAAAAGAGAATAGGATGTTTCATCATATTAATGCAAATAAGAGTTCAGTCAACTCAAGGTCAGGGCTTTTAATGTTTTCTTGCTATTTGAGTGAACAGAAAAGTATTCTGTCACACATTTTGCTTAAGTTTTTTTCTAACTGCATATTTGCAATGAAGTAGGCATTGAAGGTTATAACAACAGGTAGATAAGTAATTGACAATTTATGTGATTAATTCATTTTAATGAGTTAAAAAATAAATAAATTCAACTTTAACGTATGGGAATAAGTGTTAATCAAAAACCGTACTAATAAGTAAAAAAATGACGCACACATTTAAAAAAATAACGAAAAATATATTACCATAAAACATATTACCATAGGTTTAGACCAGCAGAAAACTGTAAGATGATCTTCAGCTGAAAAACTGCCAACAAATTGCAGCAATTGCCGCAGTAAATAAAAAAAAATCACTACGAAGCCTTAAATTGTAAAAGGAAGTTATAAAATATACTCTGTAACAAAAAATTGAAGCACCATAAAGGAAGTTCCGCAGGCAACTTCATTCCTAGTAGATATGCAAATTGATTAAAGTTTAACTGTGAAGAAATGTCATCTTCACCCCACGGCGGAATGCCCATCTTCTGGTCTACACAAAGCCCTCAGAATCTTTATAGACAAATTCTGCTTTGTGAAACTACTGTATTCACATCACTACATAATTTTTAATACCTCAACGACGAGCCTGCGAGGAATTACAGGACTTTGAAAGACACCGCATCAGAGACCGCATCGTTGGACTGCGAGATCCATCTGGTGATGTACACGAATCACTCGCCACTGGGTCGAAGTGGCTTTTGTGGGAAGGAGATGGAATTGATGATTGCTTATGGGCACTCATTCATACGGCCAAAGCTCTGGTCGGACCAACAGTAACACTGCCAGAGACAATCGGTTTGTTGTGAGGTAGATCCTAACTGCCCCGACAGTTTCACTTCATCCAGAGAGACATGGTATCCTATATACAGCTATCGGAATCTATCTGCACCATTGCTGACGAATTGCAGACGCTGGGCTTCATTCCCATTACGAGGCCTCCTTTTAACAACCCAGCACCGTGAATGAGAGATAATCTGCTCTCGAATGATCTCGCATTGTTTAGTAATGCGTTCCGCTTCTGCCCTGCAGCAGATGATCATCGTACGGAGGAGGGCTGGGCAGCGCTCAAATCCTGGAAATATAGTCAACAGGCACACAGCCATTACAGCTGTGTGAGTAATGGTGTGAAGTCATTTCCTATGGCAGCAGATCAAAATGATTTGAGGAATTTTAAATGCAGAGCAGTAAGTGTAGGAAATCCTGCAACCTGTTGTTGTATCCTTCGTGTCACGCCAGCCAGAAGCAATTTTCTAACAGCATAAAGCACGTCCGCATGTTTCACAGCATTTTCTCCAAGCCCTTACTCGACCACACAGGTTTCTAGACCTATGCTCCATCGGGCAAGACTTGGGTATAGTAGAACTTCAACTGCATCCATCATCGAGCATCCAGCAAATAGCTACAGCAAGCTTGGCAGTATCTGTTACAACATAACATCAGGACTTTGTTTCAGTTACGCCCTGCAGTATATGAGTATGTATAGCAGCCAGAGTGGCTCAACACAGTACTAATAATGTAACAACGACGCTGCTAATTTTTCTTTTTTCACTGTGAAATTGAAATCATTTTCAGTCAATTCCAATTCTCTTCATCCAATGGCATTTACAAAGGTTTCATTCAAACCGAACGCTTCCTTCATAGTACTTCAATTTTTTTTTAGTTACAGAGTGAAGATTTTCTCCTTTGATTTTGATCAAATTGAAACCAAAGGGGCCGAAAGTTCCCAGTCTCTGAAAAGCATTGTTAGCATGATAAATAAGCACAAATTATATTGAAATATTTTAGATTTATTATCACTGAATTAGCACTATTTTCTGAATCTTATCAAAGGAATATTCTAAAATTATGTCATCTATATCATGTTTATGAATGTAATTAGGCTCTCATTTATTCTGTTTCTGAAATTTTAAAGTATTGATTATTAGTAAACTTAATAATAAGCTCACTTTAAATATCAAAAACTCAAAATTTTCAAAATTGTGTCTCATTTCATTCAAAATAAAAATCATCGGTAAAAAACCTAAGTGTAGATAAAAATGGAATAAATTTAAATAGAAATTTACAATCAGATGTTACATCGAAATCTAACTTAAGTATTTTTAACCTCTATGATTAAAATATCTATATTTTTAATACATTGATATCTAAAAAACTTTTGGTTTTAAATTTTGTTGTTGTTAGATGTAGAGAGATCGTGATGAAATTCATTCAATTTAACTAATTTATTATTGATACTATTTGCTTAACTGATCAATAACGAGCTTATTTATACAAATCAGCCTCATTTTGGTTATTAATGACATTAAAGATATCATTAGATAAACTAACTTATTATTGTTGAATATTATATTCTAGGAGACTAAAATTAGCGTTGATAGAATTAATATATGATGTTAGGAAACAAATAAATCATTAGGAATAAACTTAGGATATTTTAATCAATGTGTGAATTGTTTTATTTGCATAGTGATTACAGTGATATTTCTTAAATTCGATTATTCGTCCAGAAATATTTCCAAAGATAATATAGTTAAATAAAGCAACACACGTAATTTTAAGAAAAATTGAAAACAAAGTTAAAAACGATAGATTTTGCTGGCCATGCGCAGCTTCTTCAGCAAGAATGGTTACATCTACTGTACATAGGTATTCCATGAGGTTCCAATCGATCAATGAGCGCCATGCGTTGAACCTGCTGCTGATACGCTGTTAGACTCTATTACGTTTTTGGGCAGTCTCGTATTTGCATGGCACCCAGTGATTGATTGGAACTTCGTGGAATATCTGTGGGTGCGTCTATAAATGATAAGCGCGGTTGTGGTTACTACCCTCCTTGCAACCACGCCGTCTATAAAGTTAACCGGTCATTCCAGCCAACCAGCAACCGCGTCAATAAACTCTAACCAGATGCGAGGTTGTAGTAACCGCGGTTGCATGGTTATAACCAGGCTCAGATCTGGGTAATCCATTCGTAGCAGCCGACAGCATTCCAAGCAGACGACACAATGGAAGCATTTTACATTACAGAGTTGCTTATTACTCGACTATATATATATATATATATATACACGAGTAATATAAAAAAAAATTATAATAATAATAATAATAATAATAATAATATAAAAAAAATGTGTTTGGACTGCCGTGAATTTTCCTTTTCTTTTTTTTTTTAACTTGGCTGTGTTACATGTTTTAGTTATTCTATTTTTACTTCTTTGTCATTAATGAAGCAATCACACTGCAATTGAAACTAATTTTTTTAACTTGACTAAGCTGCTTAAAAGGTTAGTCATTTTATTTTTTCTTCTTTGTTGTAGTTCAAGATAGCTGGTGAACTTGATTCAATTTCTAACAACAGATTATCTTAACAATGTCAACCATCTTGCGAAAACCAGTCAGGTGATGAACCCTTACATACGCACCCTAGGCCTATGTAGATGTAACCATTCCTGCTGAATAGTTGTCCTGAAGAAGCTGCGGATGGCCAGCTAAATCGATCAATTTTAACTGTTTTCAAATTTTTTAAATTATGGGTTTGCTGTATTTTACTTTTTTATGAAAGTTTTTATACTTGTTAAATACCTAGTTCATTTCCAACAGATTTTTTAAAAAAAAACAATTTCTTATACGAAATAAGAAAGTTAATTATATATCTAAATCATTTTGAACTGAGCGAACTGATAGAAACGTTTTGACAGCACCACCAATTGAATGGGTGAGTTGAAAAAGGTACATATTCCACAAATGTAAACTTTTGGAAAACTAAAAAAAAACTGTTTTTTAAGAAAACTAATATTTTTACAAAAAAATTTTCTATTATCGATTTATACCTTTTAAGTGAAGTGAATTCATTGTGCTTTGTAAATATATAGATATATAACTTTTTATAGCATAAAACTATGAAAATATATCTCAGTTTAGTTTGTCAATTTTGTGGAATATGTACCTTTTTCAACTCACTCATTCAATTATTATAATTAATATTCTAACAAATAATTTCAATTGCTTTAAATAAACATCGTACCGAACGATGTCCAGCTGTTTTAGCGCGATAAGAAGAAAGTTGAATACTAAGATTTCAAAGGATTTGCATAATTAAGTCGAAAATATACTCCAGCTATGAATGTTTTGTTAAATTAAATAATATTTATCATATCCGTAAAAAATTTTTTTTTTTTAAATACTATAATAAATCATAATAAAATAATGCAATTGGCTTCATTTGGTATATCTACTGAAATTTGCAGTGTTAATCGTTGGAAATACCAAATTACAAAAAAACAAAACAAAAAAAACCACCGCAGTTTATTAGGTAACTGGATGAGAAATGCATTAACTTCCAGTATTGTAAGCTAAGAAAAAACTATGTATAGAAAACGAAAAGTTTCCACCTGAAAGAACCTAAAAGATGGAAATCATTTATCAGTAGAATGTTTGTAATTCACATATAAATTTCGCCATAAATTCTATGGAATTTTCAAATGCAAGGATAGATCATCTCTGGCGCATCAAATTTCAAGAAGAAGCAGTCAGTGGTTAAAAGTATGAAAGCCCAGAGAAGTTTATTGTTTTATCTATAAGCATATGGAAACAATAGGCTATATTCATGAATTTTAAGAGCCCAAGTTTATTTCGGAAAATAGATTACAAGATAAAAACTCAATTGATTTAATTTTTATTTGATAGGAATGTAAAAATCTAAATCAAATTTTGATAAAAATTTAAATAAATAAATTCAGTTCTAACTCCTTTAGCTTATATGTTGTTATAAAATGATTACATACCAATCCACTCAAAATATGATCTTGTTGATAGGTAACAACGAAATAAATGAAAGATCAACTTTCTTATGTAATAAAAGCTGATGGCGAAATTTTATTACATGAATTATTTAAAAGAAGGATAGCTTGTATCTTCAGTATTTTTCTTCAGGAATGCCAAAATCTTTTAAACAAACTATAACAGGAATTGTGTATTTTACACTGAGTTATGATGGTTTTTTTTATTACTATCTATTTTAGTATACTCTAATAACATAAATAGATCAAGCTTATTGTTCTTATACTTCCATTCTGCTATTGTTTCCTGTTAGTTTTAAACTTCTGCTATGAGAAACCGTAAGCTCAAATTTATTCAAAAACTCACCATTAATGATGATAAAAATAGAAGAAGCATGGGAGTATTTAATTATTGATTCAACTACATTATACGAATTTTAAAAAATCGAAACTCCACATCTGTGTGCAACTCTCTTGAAATTTTAACTTCTTTGGTTAAGAAGAAAACAGTACATTGGCAATATCTTCTTGGCGCGCCAGGTATTTCTGCTTATTGTAATAAGGTCACGATTCAATTTTCACCTTTCAAAGATCGAAGGTTAGACTCCCAAATTCAGCCGTCTTTCTATAAGAAATTATCGTTTAGGGAGATGAATAAGGTTTTTCAGGTCTTCTATTATTCCCAGAATAAAGACTTGGGACCTTCAGAATCTGTTATCAGCCTCCATTGCAAAGTCGTCTACATACCAGGATCCGCTATATCTACCTGGAGGGTGTAACACACACACGTACAACATTGGCTTCTCTTTTATGGCCCTGGGATAATTTGTGGATGGTCCGACATAGTTTTATGACGGACATAAAACTTCTTCCCCATCCGTCTGCCCCCGCCTGCCGCAGGGGACCCCCGCCGAATGCCAACGAGGGGTTTAAGGGTGTTCTGCGTTCGAAAGAGTGCAGCAGCCTGCTTTATCAATCGGACTCAAGCAAACAGATCTCTCGGGAAAAAGCCGATAATCAATTTATAAAGCACCAACATCTAATAAACATAAATACAGAGGCTTCTACTGCTGTGGAAACTGCGGCGTTTGTAATCAACAATAAATTGAAGTAAAGCAAAAATGCGGAATTAACCTTTGTTATAAGCAAATATTTCTCCTTTTACACGAATAAGGCAACACGGAAAACGAAAGCAGTGGGAAGATTTTAACAGAAATTTCTGAGTTTGAAGTGTTGAGTTTTTATAAAGCTACTAATTTGATAGCATAGAAATATTTCATAACATAGAAATATTGGTTATCGGGAACGGTTATTGAAAATTATATTTTACTATTCTCATGAAATTTTCAATTGGCGTACATTGAAAATCTTATTTGATCAGAACTATCTGATATCATTTATTGAATGAAATATGGGTGATACATTCAGAATATCAATCATTTCCAAGGTGAAGACCTCCAAAAAGTATTTTAGCAGTCAGGGAATAGAAACTCTTCAGGCAAAAATTCCACATAAGCTTTCGAAAATGTTGCACAATATTGCATGCCTTGAGTTGCTAGCTTTCGACCTTCTTGTCTCTATAGTTTCATAAAACTGAGCAAGCTGAAAATTACATGGTATCAAATGTGATAGGAGATTTATTTGAAACTAATAAACGATGTCGTCTTTCTAATAATAGTAGAAAAATTGACATTTTTAGTATGATTAATTCGTTTACCTTTCCACAGAATAAAATAATGTTTTGTCAGTAGCTGAAACGATAATACATGAAAGAGCTAATTTTCGAGTTTACCATCACCTATACTACTAATCACTGACTTGTCATCATTAAATATAGGAGGGTTAAATGTATGTACAATTTTTCTTTACAAGTTTAATTAAAGATTATTAAAGATGAATTAATCAAGATTGATAACAATAGTATTAAACGATCGGTTTTCAATGATCTAACGTTGTATGACAAGAGAAAAGGAAAAAAAATAGTTGGGCATTTAAAAATTTAACTAATAAGATATCATACCATTTTTGGTAATATTGTTATTTCTTTTCTTATTAGTGAACAAAAATATAAAATTCTCTTTTTAGGTAATGAAGTTTTGCAATACGATTAAAAACAATGATGGATTTGGTTAGATTTGTGCTGAACTTATTTCTTGTTTTATAAAAACAATGATCTCCATGAATATACATGTTACCTTATACCTTAGAAGAACAGAAGATGTTTGAAGAAAAAGAACTAACAATAAAAGATGAATCGACTATTATTTTTCAAAGTTCTTTTAATATTCATAATACTTTTATTCCATAAAGCTTTGACTAAGTTCATTTAAATAAATAATTTGTTCTAAATGACATTCGTTGAAAGGTAATAGCTCCGAGTTCATTTCAATGCTAAACCTTTTTGCTAATTAACTTATTTTTTAATTAATAAATAGTGCTATACTTTAAGGCTATTGGCTTTAACAGAAATTCCACGGATCTACTCTTAAAAATAATAGTTATCACTGAAAAGAAATTTTACAGCCTGAATAATTCAAAAAAAGGTAACAAAGAGAGGCGCAAAGCTTTATAATTCTTCAAGTCGTGACAGTATCACAAATGTAGGAAGCACATTATTTTAACAAATGTACGTTTCACTTATTATAACAATAGTTTTCAACGAAGAAAATAGTAATAATTATGCATTATATAATTCTGTAGAGATGAATTACGACAGGATTACATTCAGACCAAAGCGTCGTGAGTCGTTTTGGTCGTAACTCAAAAGTAAAGTTAGTATATAGTAAATCCTATATATACGGTACAAATTACTAAACCACACATTTATCCCAATATTATTAACTGTAATTAATTTAATAAATAATGGTATTGAATATCAAATTTATAATACCTTATAACTATGATTAATTTAAAGCATTATAAATTTGATATTCAATACCCTTATTCATATCAGTGGCAGAGCAGTAGGATTGTTCTGCTGGTGAGCCAGCCTTTTTATGAGATGTATGAATCAGTTTTATTTTTATCATTCCTTTTGTGATTGTAAAGCAACTGAATAAATGGAAGAATATTTACACAAAATAAATTAGTATAAAATGGAGAAGATTTTAGTGTTTACAAGTTAAAATAAAAAAAAAAAGTCATACTTAATAAAGTATCATACTGATCTTCAAAATATAGTCACTCTTTCAATTTTGTAATATGTTGCGAGTTGTGTAAAAGGCTTAAGCATTTGCATTCAGATTACTACTTTTTAAGTCTTATTGTATTATTAACGATGTACTTAAATCATTTACAATTTTACACAACATAAAATCATCAATCAATTAGATCATTCCTATTTGGATTAACAAGGTAAACTTTAATTGACCAGATTCTTAACATTCCAAATATTTAAATGAACCATCTAGTAATTTATTGGTCTTGAAAAAAATGTTCTTTTAAAACAAATTTAATTACAACAGGAATTTCTGCAACAGTAATTTTCGCGCCAGAAGGCGTTAGAAATTCCTATAGAAAGCATTAAAACCCAAACATTGGGCTTCTGTCGATATCTTATGAAATGGCTATTAATCCTTTTAAGACAAATCCCCGAACTTCGAGCCATTGTTAGATATTCTTTTAATTTCAATTTGGACAAATCAAAAACTTTAAAATACTTTTAAATTTTTATTTATGAAGGATTATTTCCTCAGAAGAACCGTTGCTCAGCCATCTACAATCAAGCGCTAAAGTTTCCTTTGAGCTAAAGAACTGGTCCAATTTATAACAAATCAACAGAAACTCATAATTAGATAGAATAACAATTAATACTCATCCATGAAGAAACAGCAATTTTTATTATAAAGACAGGATTATATTCTATATTAAGATGACATTCTGAAGCCAATAAAAAAAAAATACTTGAAGCTGAAGAAATTTAGTAAATTTTAAAATATTTACTATTGCTACCGGTATTGTAACTACAGAATATTTAATACGTTTCTCATTGCTGTTCACAGCCTCTTTGGTCTTTAAAAGTTGTTCTCTAATTCCTTATTAAGAATTTAGAAAAGCAAACTAACAAGAGTAAAAAAGGATTCATAAAAAGTTAACATATAGTAAGGGCACGGTACTTGATATCGTAGCCTTCCTTCATCCAATGTAATTGATAATATACAAAAATATCGAATAAATAATCATACAATATGAGTTCATTTATTCATTATTAATGTTTTCTCAATAAGAATAACAAAATATCAATACTTTTTAGTTTACTTTCCTAGGAAAAGAGACTCATCAAATCAGTCAATCTTTTGTAACTGTGCCCTCTCTAATATCTTTTGAATCGCAGGATAGAGCTTCTTAAAAAGTGGTATGCACATTTAAGGATTGCAAATGATGTAGCTTATATATCAATTAATTCTAAGTAGGTCCTTGCAGAGAAATTAGTGGAAGAGGGCGAAGAAAAATTCCCATAGAAAAGCATTGAAAACTAAAAACTGGATTTTTGTTGGCATCTTCAACAACGAGTGTTAATCTTTTTAATGTCCATCCGAGATTTCTGGGCCATTGTTAGTTAGCTAAAGTAGGCTTTCCTGAATGCTGAATTCATTGTTACTGTGACCTAACAGAAATCATGATTTAAAGTCGTTATTTTAGTCACCTTCCAACGCTCCATAGAAATCTGAGACAGTCCATCCATTAATATGCGCGTGGTTTAATGTGATTAAAATTAATCTGCTTTAGATAACTTAGTAAAGAATTCTTTCACGAAATGGAAAATTTTCACTAGCCAAAAGGAAAATGTTGGTTTGTATTATGTAGGTATTGTAAATTAAAAATAAATGTACGCTTTCAGTTTATACCATTTCCACGATTTAAAAAAAAAAAAAATTCAAAGAAATATAAAGAAGAAATTTTAAGTAATAACATTTTTAAAATGTATATTATATATTATTATATATATATATTATTAATTAAATTTAATTTTTTTCAGGTACTTTCTTTTCACAATTATACCTGAAACGATACAACTTAATCAGATCGTAACAATGCTTATCACTTTAATTAATGAATGTAAAGGACTGCATATTTATTATGTAACAATGTCATGAAATTAGAATATGTGGAAATTATATTTTTTTGTAATCACAATTTTTTAAAATACATATTATGTAGAATTGTTAAATGTTAATGATGCAATTAATTTATATACATCATTAAATATTTATTACTTTTATATATATATAACATATATAATATAAAAATATTATAAATATATAATATAGTAATAAATATTTTATATATTTATTACTTTTTTTGATGATTTAATTTCTATGGAAGCTAAAAAAATGTTCCTTCTAAATCCTCTACAAGATTAAATTCTTCCATATAAAGAATACCGAGTTAATGTAAAAGATTTGAAAATCGTAAAATTTAAAAATTTACTTTTTTAGTAAAAAAATAGAATTATTTTTCATTGTTAAAAAGTAATTAGTGTCTATCATTATACACCTTCTTTTCATTTACACATGTAAAAGGTGTGTTTCTTTCGTTTTGTGTAAAACAGAAACGTCACACAAGAAATACATTGGAATTGAAAGTGAGGCAGCGAAGACCAAAGATCTGCAGTGCTTTTGTTACCTGTCTCTATGATTGGCACGAACAATAGCACTCTTTTTTTTTTTCTTATTTTATTTTATGGGATGCCAATGACGTCACTCTCGTGCTCATTGCCGGCTTTTATGGCTACCATTTTGCTGCCATTAGGCTTCACGAGTCAAGCAATAATAATCCGATGGTGTTGGAGGAGAGGCCGCTGCAACGCTGGCAAATTAATTCCGCCGGCTCTCAACCCTAAATCGAAGCGTGAACTGCTCGGCTCCAGGGCGCAAAACGAAGAAACAGTACCCCGACCACCCACATTCTGCGGAGATTTCTACCAATTTGCAAGGTTGTAGGGTTTTGCTTTGTAAAATTTTTTTATTTTATGTATTTTTTTTATATTTCTGTCGGATTCAAAACTGCAATAAAAAAAAAATCAAGAGAACAAAATAATAATAGGACAGGAGGGCGGAGGATATTCATTTTTTAAGATAAACCATAAATAAGCATCACACCAAATTTTCAAGAAATCACTCCAGCCGTTTTAGCGAGGGATTTCCGAGGTCATACAGAGTGTTGTTTACAATCTATGGTAACGATTTGCATGGCGACGCAACCAATCACAGTAGGTATGCAAATTTTTGCAAACGTACAGGTGAGTACTTAAAGATTAGTGTGGAGGGGTGCGGGTTAGTTTGTTTGGAGAAATGCCGCCGAAAGTGTCACAGTTTTGGGAAGGGTACGTTACAGCCTTTCCGACGCGAAATTTAGTTATTCCGCAATAATTACGGCATGTAGAAAAAGAGGTTTCACCATTTCGAAGAAAGGAGTTCATAATGTGTTGGCTGGTGTTGGTTTGGCCCGTACAGGACAGATTTCCGGGATTGAAAAGCAAGCAAATCCAAGGACACCTATAAGTCTCACAAAGACTGTCATTCAGGAAGTCAAGAAAATGGTGATGGGGAACAATCCAGCGACCCAAAGGACCATTGGTGCGAAGGTAGGAACATCTCTTCGTACCGTAAACAAGATTATCCATAAAGATTTGGGACTTCAAAAGAGGCATAAAAGCAAGGTTCACAAGCTCTTACCAAAGCACATTTCAGAACGTAAGACAAATTGCAGAAAACTATATGAACGACATCTCGCTGGGGATAAATGGAAGTATGTGGCCACATTAGACGAAGCATATGTTTATCAGTCCGACTGCAGTAAACCAAGGGCGATTTTCTATCGCCCAGTGGGAGCCAAATCGTTTCCAAATTGATACAGAGAATCTCGTGAAACTTTTTCGAAGGGATTCATGATCGTTGCGGGTTATTCCTATCAAAGCAAACTACAGATACGGAGGGTG
The DNA here is from genome assembly GCA_023159025.1 of Thereuonema tuberculata. Lineage (NCBI taxonomy): Eukaryota > Metazoa > Arthropoda > Chilopoda > Scutigeromorpha > Scutigeridae > Thereuonema > Thereuonema tuberculata. Next base: position 199,134,192 of record JAFIDM010009631.1, read on the forward strand.
GCTCAAAATTTAAAGGTGAATTAATGAATGTAAAGGACTGCATATTTATTATTTAACAATGTCATGAAATTAGAATATGTGGAAATTATATTTTTTTGTAATCACAATTTTTTAAAATACATATTATGTAGAATTGTTAAATGCTAATGATGCATATTAGTTTACATACATCATGAAATATTTATTACTTTTATATATATAACATATATAATGTTATACACAGGAACTACCTACTCTTTACGGAAACGACGTTTCCAAGGTCCGTCTCCACCAAGACAAGGCGTCCAGCCATACGTCCAAATCGATCCAGAATTTTCTGACACGAATGGAACAACAAACCGGAATCCAGGCTATGCTGTTTACCGAGATACCAGTGAAGTCTCCAGACGCATCGCCCATGGATTTTTGCGCATTTGGACTATTAAAACGAGCCTTGGGAAGACGACGTCCTCTTTATTGGATGGACTCTGGAAATGTTGTCAGCAGGAGTGGCAACGTATAAGTCTTCCCGTTCTTCGCAGTAGTCTCCTGCAATGGAAACTGCGCTGCAGAGCGATAGCAGTATCTCATGGCCATCAAATAGAGCATGATCGTTGGTGGAGAAAGGGAATTTCTGGGAAATAGACCCGAATCCAAATCGTTACCATAGATTGTAAACAACCCTCCGTATTTGAGGAGTAGAGGAGGTAGAGACCCAAAAAAAATGTGCCTTTATTTTCAGATTGATCATAAACAAGCAAATTTTTTGGAATGCCGTTTTTGCGAATGCACATATAAACAGACAAACAAAGCAGAAAAATATTCAAGTAGCATAGAAAGCCATCACGTGCTTCGCATGCGCAGTCAATTTACCTTTACAGATTACAGACTACACAAAAGAAGCATCAAGATGTAGTTTAGGAATAAATGTAAATGCAAACGAAATATTTGGTTGAGAAAAGAAATCAGAATGGTTGAGTTTCATACTCGTTATAAAGAAACTGAAACGGAATGGGCAGGATACGTTGCTGACGAAACATACATGGAGAACAGAAATTCTAAATTTGATTCCAAGGAATGATAGGGTCCAAGAAAACATCGACTGAACAAAAAGCCGTTGAATCGTTACTCATGTAACCGATTCAAAACTAAATGAAGTTTTAGTTCATAAATTCACCCAGAATGGCAAAAAATCTGTAAGTCGTCAACATATAATGATGTATGGATAGATGGAGGCAAAGAAGATGTGATTCCATTTATCTTTACAGGAAAAAATATAACATTCAAAACACAATCAATCATGACTTCTACTTCTTGAGATACAGATTTGATTCAAGAGGAACTTGAAAGGTTCGAGTCGCAAGAAAATTTTGAAAGAAAAAGGCGTGTGACCACGAAGGCCATAACTATAAAGATCTTTCAAAATACCAAACTTCTTTATGTGATCGTAAGCTTTCTCCAAATCGAAGAAGATGGAAATTAGGTTCATTCTATTAACAAAAAACAGTGCAAATTGCGTTTTCCAGCATACAAAATGATCAACAGTAGATCGATGCTGGCGAAAGCCACACTGTGTAGAGGTGAAATAGTTGTTGCTTTCAAGATGCCACACGAGTTGTCGATTCACCATTCGTTGTGTCAACAATGCTATGGGACAATAAGTATTCGGACCACTATTGTCTTTGCCAGGTTTGGCAAAAACATATGATAACAGCTCGATTCCAACAATCTGGAACTGTCTGGAATTTCCAACTATCTGGAAATAGGTGTTCCAGTCACATTTTATTAAAAATAGAAAGAATGTTTTTTTTTAATGAAGTAGGTGATAAATACTTATTTATCACCTACTTCTTTTCGTAGTGTATTCCGTCAGAGCAACAGGCGGTGTTTTTGCTATTATCAGTTGCAAACAATAATTCCTGTAAAGAAAAGGGAAGATTACGACCCTCTGCGGACAGAAGAAAATCTTAACGGAATAGCTTCGGCTCGTTGTTTAATGTTTTGAAAATCTTGTGATAAAGTAACACAAGCTCGAGTTCGAGCAAAGGCTTGTTCAAGTGATTCAGCTTGTTCAGAGATGCTGCATATTTCAGTGACATTTTCTTTTAGTATTTGGAAGGGTTCAGAATAGTAACGTCCATGCATCTTACGAATCCTATCCAAGAGGTTCTGTGAAGAAATTTTACTTGAATGGAAGATACATAACATTGACTCTTTCTGGCAAGTTCAATCGGAGATGTTGAGCAAAAGCTAAAAGATTGGAAGATGTAGGATAATGTCTAAAATATTCCAGGCTTTCTGTTTAGCTTTTTATGCAGAAGTGATTCATGGTTACCAAGGTTTACGATGCAATGGAAACTGTTTGATGTTTGTGGAATTGTTGTATGAGCAGCTAAGATGATTATATTGTTAACATCGTCAATAATGTTATTAATGGTGTTAGAAAGACCAATGGCTTCAAGATTGCATCTACTAGTGAAGTTGATCCAGTCAGCAGATTCAAATTTCCATCGAGGAGAACGAGAAGGAATATCAGTAGAACGAAAGAGTTCTTTCAGAATGACCGGGAAATGGTCACTGCCTCATTAACAAACCTTCTCATTGGTGGTTTGTTAATGACTTCCAATGAAAAATGGGGGAAGAGCGAAGCAAACCCAGTGCTAAATCGATTGTCAAGAAGGAAATTGGCGAGGACGTGAAGTGCACAGAAGTTCCTGTTTTGAATATACAAAGATTGCATCGAACTAAAAGATCTTCGATAATACTTCCTCTAGTATTTATAGACGAAGCGCTCCAGACTGGACAATGAGCACTGAAGTCTCCAACTAAAAAAGTTTTTTTTTTTTTTAGGTGTCGTAGGGGAACAATGAAGGCCTATTGAAAGGCGAAATTCTAAGGAGTGATACGTATGATAGAAGAGAATGGTCGCCTGACAGCAGCCACACACTATGAATAAAATTCCTCAAGGAGAAGTGTCACTTATACCATCGAAATCAGGTTCAGGATGACTTCACTACTAGCCTTTAAGTTTTGTGTTTACTTGATTCAGTTAATTATTTTTGATAGTTTTACTGGTGTTAGTAAATGCAACATCATGAAGATCGGGTTATGGTACAAGTTTCAGTAGATTGTTCATCGACAGTCTAGAAATTGCTTCTCAATGTTTTAAAGTTTAAAGAATCCATATATAATAAAAAAAGAGAAACGAAGAAATCAAAGGTCAGTACTTGGTTATCACCCTATCCCAGAGGAAGGCTAAATATGATGTAATTTCTAGATCAAAGGCGTTGTTCAAGGCACAAAATTTTTCGCTACCCTTGTATCATCGAGTGCTCTACCACTTTGACTTAGATAGGGCACTGAATGATATAAGTTAACCAGTATAATATCCGTCAGCCAGTATGTTTCAGGAACTCCAACTGGGAATTCCTTACTTCATCTGCTATCACCCTCGATAAAGACATGGGGTTGGAAATTTTAAGAGGGCCTCCTCACTTTTATTGTGAATTTTCTTTTTTATTTAATTTGAGAATTTAAATTGAATTCTTAATTTAATCTACTATTATATTTTTCTTAAGCGGAAATTATAACCAAGAGGATTTACAAACGATAACAAAAAAGATTTGGAACTATTTAAATAACTTCCTTGCTAATATTTACGGATTAGAAATGATATCATTGTAATTAAAAAGCATTCAAACTTAAAAATAGCTTTTTTTAAGGTTTATTTGTTATCAACTTTAATATCTTTAAATCAATTAAAACAGGGATATTCACAACAGAACAACTAATACACGCAATGTGAGAAATCATAAATCTTTTTCTTTTTATTCAGTCTCAAAAATGACTTATTCTTACATCAGAAACTGTATTTCTACATGCTGACAAACGATTAATAGTTAACATCAATTAAAAATCCTTAGTAGCAGTTAATGTTCTGTATATTGAAGAATGAATCCCTAAATAAGCTTGACTAATTTGTCAACAGCAAAATAAAAATATATTACGTTTATTAAATATAAAGCGACTTAATACAGTACATACGGGAGTGAGAACTTACAATGGTTGCTTCAATACTAAATTGCTCACGTGGGATATTGGAAATTTGTCTAACTTTATCTTCCATATATTGAATGTTCTATAATCTTTCAAAATTCCGCTTAATACGGTTAAATTGCTACTCACTTCTTAGTCCTTTGATATTATTAGCAACTATAGTTTAGATCCAGGAAAGGTAAAAAAAATAATGATAACTCATCACTAAAAGCATATCATGGTGGAATTCCATTTTTTTTATCCGAACATCCATTGCAATCACACCTAACAACCAAACAACACTTGACCTTTTTTCTTTTTCAACAATACAAACAATAAAAATGTCATTCTCAAAACATTAATCACGTGACTAACAAGATTTGACAACAATCAATGATAAATAAACAATTTTATTATTGACTACACTACAGATTAAGATTTTTTGCGTAGAACATTCCTTCTCCGAACCAGAACTTTCTGGAACAGTCGAATATGTCCGGAGAATGGAATAGAGCTACATAAAGCTGTCAGTATGCCAAAGTAATTCAGTTGTCTCAAAGGTCATTGATGTGATCAAGATGGACATTCGCAATGGTCAATAGATTTTTCTTTAAGTGGAAACTTGCTGCAGCACTGTATCACTGGGAGAGATTGAACTATTTAACTGCAGTGCAGAACAGTAAAGCATGTTGCAATAGCAAACGCCTGGCTAATAATTTTTCAGTGCCCAGAATATTTTCAGTCACACTGACATGAATGCTTTCAGTGCTGAAAGGATTGGGCCTTATCAAAACAAAATAAACTCATCTAATTAATTATGAATTTACATGAAATTTAAGATTTACAAAAAAAGTCAACAATTTCTGTTAAGAACATAATTTTTTTTTCTATAGTTAGTTACTTCCGTTGACTTCTAATATTTAAATTCTCACCTCTCATCTTTAAAATAAAAACAAATTAAGAAAGTCTGAAAATAAGCTTCGAAGGAAGATATCTTAAATCAACGTAATTCTTAGCTTGCTACCAGTGGAGCCATTTGACTAAATTAGTTTTGCTAATGACTGGGATTAACCTCTTATCTTGACATAAAATTCGCTGCTGCACCAATCATTAGGAGTAGAAGAAAGTTCAAGAAGTTTTAGTTTAAAAAAAATACCCTGAAATTATTAATATATTTTGCATCCAATATAGTCGAGATTTTTAAAACGACACTAAATCCTCTATTATTCTGACTAATGCAAGGAAGAATTAAGAATTAAATTTAATCAAAGCTCAAGATAATGAAAAGTTTAAGCTGATTTAAGCTGTTTATAGTGACTTGAAAATTATAATTTTAAGAACGGCAAACTTCCAGAACTGAAGACCCTCATCTTAACTTTCGGTCTTGTTTCTTTCCTTATGGCAGCACTTGCTATTATTTTTTTTAATATCAAACTCTTACTGAAAATTTGTTATTAAAAAAATAGAATGCATTCAAAGGAATTTTTAACATATTTGCAGCGAGAATCGAAAAATCAGAATCCATAGCTGCGGTCTTGACGATTTTTTTTTTTTTTGTGGCATATCATTTGGAGAAAAACAAAAAGGGGGCGGGGTAAGAAGGAAACAAACAAACAACTATACGGCATTTATGTATTAGGTAACCAAGACTTTGTTTTAATATTTTGATAATTTTTTTAAGTTTTATACTGCAGGGTCAAAATTCAGTTTAGTTGATGGAAAACATAAAAAAAAAAAATCACAAATTCTTGCAAGAATGCTGAGATAAACTACTATCTCATCAAATAGAACGATTTTGATTCTATTGATAACTCCTCTACTCAAACTGCTCGGACTTCAAATTTGTAGAAAATAACTGCAATTTGTCCGTTGGTCGCTGGATGTGTATTCGCTATGCTAATGCTAAGTTTAAAAACAATTACAAAATTTCATTACTATTTCAACTCATTACAAACATTGCCGTGATTCTAAATTTCGAGGCATTACCTCTGAGATAATTGATTTTAAGGAATCTTTAAAAAAAAAAAAAAAAAACCTAAGAAGTTGTTTGTCACAGAAAAGGTGCAATAGCACAAATTTTTGAGGCGATACAACAAATAAATAAGATAAAGATTGAATAATCTTTTGATAACAATATCGTAATAGTTAAATTATTTCTACTTGTTCATTTTATCAATAATTCATTGAGTGAATTCATTGAGAATATTAATGTTGTTCATGAATAAAATATATATTGACGATATTCTAATCATTAAAAAAAAGTCCTGCTTGTGTGCTGCCTAGTTTGAAGATCAAAAAGAAAGGAAGTGGAAAAAGCAGTCCCGAATCCAATATCCGTCGAAAAATAAAGCCAATCTTGTCAGTACGTATATACATGGTAAGAGGATGTTGTGTTCTATGTGTTCTTCGTAGCTGCGTCCATTAATATTTACCTGTCTTCAATCACGATGTGCCTCGGGAATAATGCATTTTTCATGTCTGTATTTCATTTATGCAGAGGGATAAGAACAAGAGCTTGCAACCTATCGGCCGTTGAAAGGCAAAACGTCGGCTCCAATAAATTTGCGAGGCTTCGGTAGCAACGAAAAAGTAGCAGCTTCAGGCAAGCAAAGGCTGTTTCTTCTGAACGAATGATGAGAAAACACAAACCATTACCAGAAGTACCCGTAAAAGATGGAAAAAGAAAAAAGTCTCTCTGCCCTGACTTTTAGTATCGACCCTTTCATAACATGGAGATAGTTTTACAACAGATATACATATACTACAAAAAAAGCTTTTCTTGTACTACAGTCAATTTCAAAAGCTCATTCCAAAAATTCTAAGGACTTTATTTTAAAAAAACCGCTTTAGTTTATCCGTTAACTGAAAAATGCTTCAATTGTTGACAAAAAAAATTAAATGTACAAGAATGCATAAAAAATAATTAACATTTTAATCAGAAATGGGATGAAGTACTGCAAACTTAAAGGAAGAAAAATCAAAATAATTAAAGTTTAAACACAGCTTCGCCCTGACGTTGTCAGGTTGAACTAGTTCCGTGGTCTCTAGTTGGCCAAATTCGATAAAGGAAGGAAAGTTTAAACAATAATTCATAAGCTAATTATCTTTGATTAACAATAAAATTAAGTGCGAGATACATTAAAAATAGAAGTCATATATAAGAGGTTCGGTAAATAATTTGGTTCTATAATGAAGATCAAAAGAAAATGCTATTTAGAAAAAGACAGTTTCTTTTCTAGTTAGTTTGCTCAATTATAAATTTCCAATTTTAAATTTTGAAAATCTGGCAAATTCAAAACTAAATTTTAATCATTAATTTTTCATCTATAGCTTTTCTTAAAAGGATATTGATTTTGCATTTTTTTTAATAACCCGCTATGTTATGTTAATAACTATTTCACGCCCATCAGTTCTGATTTCCTTAAAAATGTCAATGACATTGAATTTGATGAAACCAAAGAAACTAAAAATGAATTACACATCATTCACTTAATTATCTATATGAAAAATCCAATGTTTCAAAGCTAACAGAACAGTTGTGAAAGAACCTCAAGGTTTATTCATAGGTATGAGTATCATCAATCTCAGCCGGATGACGCAGTATATGTAGAGTAAGCCATAACATTCAACATTGGATGAAATTATTGTATGTAGTCGATTAACAGATGCAATTACTGAAAATACTACTCATACAATAATACAAGCGGAAATAAAAGATTTCATTTAGAAAATTTAAATTCTCTTTCCTCGATATTATAGGTATGAAAATAAATAAATTTGAATACGTTGAAAATTCCTGTAGTACAAATAACTTTGAAAGCTTAGTTATGTACCAGCTTTAAACTACAAATCTAATATATATTAGATGTAACAGAAAGCTTTTGGTATACCAGTATGTTCAACTGAAGGATTATTTGAAGATAGTTAAAGAAAAATCCTAATAACAACACAAATCATAACAAATATATCACAATAAAACATAAATGTGCATAAATAAAGATTCACTGAGCTGTTGTTAGTATTTTTGATACCGGGAATCCAAGACAGACTGTTTCTCGTTTCCTAACCATCATCAGTTGGATGCTACAATATTTTATGAAACAATGGTTATTCATCTGAATTCATATAAACAATAAAAAAATCCAAAACAAATTAGAAGACAAAGTCATAACAAAAAGAACTTATAAATTACATATCCACTTAAGGAATTACATATTCAATTATAAGAAATTCCACTTAAAACGATACACATAGCTTTTAGTGTATATTAATCATTTTGAAACATATGAATCTAATAAACTATCCTAAAGATCAATAAAATGTTAAAAACATATTAAAAAATGTGTTTGCATAAATTCAAAGCAAAGAATATCTTTCTTGTTAAAATGAATTTACCAAACGAAAGAACAGGAGAGAAATGAGAATAATAACTTAAACTTAGTAAAATCTCTTATTGCTCACAATTTTGAAAAAGTAGCCACTAAACTGTAACTATATGGTAATGGTGTACTACATAATATATTGACTTTACTTACATTAATTATATTGTTTAAGACTTAAGACTTGAGAGGATAAATATGACAAAAATTATTCGATCTGCCCAAAAAAAAATGAAAAAAAAAAAACAGCCTTACGTTACGATATTAAGATTGATATTTTAGTTTTAAGTCATTAAAACTTTAACTTTATTCTAAACTTATTTAATTGTAAATAAACTTTATCTCAGCGTTCCTATTTATAGTCATTTTTTTGGCTGCAATTACCTGGCTACATTTTTTTATATCTTCGGGTAAATTTAAATTATTCATGTTACCCATGAATTAATGCACTCATCAACTGTACCGTAATGAGAGAAGTTTCTCGCCCTAAGTCACAATCATTAGTTGCTATTAAATTAATTACAATTTCAATCAAGATTAGATTAATGAAGACATTAATCAGGAAGTTAGTTTAACGCTCATAATTGAAAAGGGAAGATGAAACTCATCTGTATCATTTTTGATCATTTGTGATAAAATTTAGAATACTGCGTAACTTATCTCTTTTTAATCTGTCTAATAAAGTGAGGCTCATCAAAGGATGTGTATGCGTCTGTCTGTGTATCCGTATAGATCTTCTTCAATCTTGGCATGCATAAGAATAAGCGATGATTTAACTTGTGCATTTGAAGTATTTTCCGAATGGGGTTCTTGTGGAGAATTATCACGAGAAGATAGCAAAAACTCATTACAGAAAAGAAGTAGAAACAATGTCATGTATCAATGGATGTTAATCCATTAATCTCTTTAATTAATTTACGCGCGTTTTGTTATGATTAACATTGATCGGGTTTAGGCAATTTAAGTAAACAATGCACATTTAGTTTATTTTTTTTCCCAAAAACGAAAAATTTCTTTTGTTACAATTTAAAAATAAGAGATTTTCCGTTTCTGTCGTTTTCCAGACTTAAAGAAAAGGAAAGAAAAAACTTTTAAGGAACGATATCATAAGGGTAGGATTTAAGTTCTTTAAGGAACTTCTTGTTTCAATGTGAATTTCTCAAGAGTATTAAAAGGTTTTTATTACGAAAATGTACAATAAGTGTTTTATTTTCTTTTGTTTTTTAATCTTCCTAGATTTTTTTTCCTAAAAGTTCATTTACTCAAAATCAGAATATGGATTAAATCTGACGTCTAATTTGAAATTAAAATTTTTATCTTCCTAGGTTAATTAGTTTTTAAATGATCGCTATCACAGAGAGATGAAAAAGCAAAAATTGTTCCTAACCAAAAAATTTCTTAGATGCTAAAATTCTCTTGTGAATATCGAAATATCAGAACAACACATAAAATGAAATTAAAAAAAAGTAAAAATATAAAGAAAAATATAAAGAAGAAAATATAAATAAATTCTGTTTAACTGATGTTTGCAATGAAATTACTGTATATTTTCGTAAATCAAATATATACTATTAACAAGGAAACTAAAATTCAGAACAGAAGCACAGTAAGAAAAACAAATAAAATAAAAACAAGAAGCTTAATTTTTTTCAAGAATTTTCAAGAAGATTCTTCCAGCGGTTCAAAACTTATTAGCGGACAAACACAGAGAAATTGATTGACTTCACTTTCATAGGAAGTTCTTCAAAAATCAAATGCCTATTATATGCTCGCAGCAAATGAATTTATCTACGGCATTCACAATTAAAAATAAACTTTTTTTCGGTTATATTAAAATAATAATATACCACGCTGTATGTCCAATTTTCAGCTGGATAAAGAACTTTTTCCTTTGTTCCATTGTGAATTTCTTTATTTTCTTCAATCAGAGAAAAGACACATTTATGTCTGCGATTAAACCTGATGGAGCTTGTTTCGTTAATTCGGCACTTTTCGGCATTAGACCGATTCGAATGCTCGCTGCCGTTTTCGTTTCGATTCATTCAGTATGTTTATATCGTGCACAGAGCGTCTCTTTGTTTGGGGCGTTTATATGCATAGATCCAAACGAATATACAGATAAAAGAAGCTTTATCATTTCGTAAATTTCATGAAATTTATCCACATTTATTTTCTTTAGTCTATTTTTCAGGAAAACGAGATTCATCAAAACCAGTCAGTCTGTATCTGTGTGAATGTATTAACTTTTGAAGCACTTTGATGAACTTTCTTAATGGACTCCATATGATGGACATGTAAGGTCTAAAGACGATCTAACTTATATGTGAAATCTTATCCAAATGGGTCCTTGTCGAGAAATTAGCAAAACTAAAGTGACAAAAATACTTATAGATAACCATTAAGTAATGGAGTCAATATTTTAAACAATGGATATTAATCCTTTTAGGTAATCCGTTTATTTGTATTTTGTTTGATATGATGAAACTTATTCGACTTTAGATAACTTAATTAATGTGGATTTAGTTTAAGTTTTTCATAAAATGGAACAATTGTTTGTATTCGCCAACAAATTATCTTAACTGCAAAATTAAAAAAAAAAAAGACTTTTGGCTTGCATCGTTTTACGACTTGAAAGAAAAAAATAAATAAAAGAAATTTTAAGGAATAACATTTTAAGAAAAGTAGGCTGCAAATTCTTTCAAGAACTTCTAAATTCTAAATTATTTCTTCTTCTTCTGTATCAGTTCCTTTGCATCCTTTAGGGCGTCGGGGCCTCGTTAATCCACTTTCTAAAATTTACACAGCTCGTGGCTAATCTTTTAACTTCCCTATTATTCTTTCCTCTCTTCATTGCAATTTCCTCTATATTTTCTATCCACATACTTCTTGGTCTACCCTTTTTCCTTCTGTTCTTGCCTCTAGGATCTTTTTAGGTTATCCTATTGTTTCCCATCCTATGCCCGTACCACCTTAGTTGTTTATTTATTCTGTTAATGGTTTTTCATTTAGTTTCATCTCTTATCTTTGTTATTTCTAAATCTATATCTTCTTTTCTCAAATATTTCATTTCTGTATGTTTAGTAGTCATAGTCTCAGCTCCCTAGTCTAGTATTGGCTTATAGACAGATTTAGAAATTTGTAATTTGGTTTTAGTTGTTATTTCTTTCTCGTTAATAATAACAACATTGTTTAACTGAAAATAAACTTTACTAGATTGATTTATTCTATTGAGTATTTCGTGGTCAATTTTGCCATTATTCTTGATTACAGTTCCTTAATACTTAAGTGATCCACCCACACTAATTCTTACCATCAAACATAATTTTTTGTTCTTCCATTTCATCCTTTTTATCAACACACATAATTTTGCTTTTAATTTTATTTATTATCATTCCCTTTTGCTCTAATTCTTCTTTCCAAATATTTATATCATATTTCACTGTTACTCAAAATTTGAAATAAGGAATAGTAGAAATAATTTGTGATTTTTTGAAACTTGATATAAGACATTGAAAAATATAAATTCATTGAATCCAATATGTAAGAGTCCTTTTTTTGTTTTTCATATAAAAGACGAAGAAACAAACTTCTCTTGCGATCAAATGATTTTAAGAAAGATAAATAGAATGCGAAGATCCAGGAGGATCCGAACAGAATCTTACACTTCACTGAGGATTGAATATGTCAAGAGTGAAATGAGAAAAGTAAATTCATTAAATATTCACATATACAGTTTTTATTTCTATGAATAAATCATCTTGAAAACAATACTTCCACAAGAAGAGTTCACTTCATCATATTACAGAATTTTTTTTTTAGTTTGGGCCTATTATATATTCACTATCGTATCCATACAATGCATATTCATAAAAATAGTTAAACTGAAATCAAAATTAAGAAAAAATCCTAATATTGAATAATAAGCTACATAAAAAATCCATTGTGCTAAAGCATAAAATTAAGGGCGACCCATCAAAACCCAAGCAGACATTGAACGTGTGCATAATCAATTTCAAACAACAGACAACAAAAAAATTTTAGTTGCATAAATATCGAATCTCCGAAATAAAACAAAAAAAAATGTATTCAAGGCTGGGATTCGAACTCAAAATCTTCTGAATCCGTCACACTATCTACTATACGGTATCTACTTCAATTTCCTTAAAAATAGTAATAATAATTGGTCTAATTAAAGGGAATTTCCGAATTATAAAATTATCAGCCACGCAACGACAGCCGACTGTCCACCGGAAAAAGACGAAGTTTGGGAATAGGTTTTTCTGGACAACTACTAACTCGATCGACTTACAATTTGGATATACTTTAATGTAGAGTATCTTCTATACATTCTACTTTTTTTTCCAACCGTATCCAGAACAGTTTGAGGCACAGTAGACTCAAAAGTTCGCAAACAAACAGTGACTCTGTCCTCATTTTCGCGGATAGGCTGAAATAAATATCCCATTCTTACGGTGTGTGGGCCTCTGAACGCGATGGTGAACTCTGAACTCCGTTTGCCGATCCGACCTTCCGTTCGGGAGTTGTTAGGGGAGGACAGGCTCGGACAGATGGACGGACGGACAGGGCAAACGCAATAGCACCCATGTGGATCGCTAACAATATAGCAAGTGGAGTTGACTAGACTCAGATATTGGGTCCTCGTTTTGTTTACTTCAGTTTTTTTCTTCTTAAAATCTTATATTTTATCAATGAGAAACGAAGCACTGTAATGCATTTAAAAGATGCATTTAAATAGTTTTAGTAAGGTTTCATATTGTCAATAGTCTTTTATAAAATAAATAACTAAGAAAATTCAGAGATTTCTCTTGAATGTTACAATATGCTAATTAGTATAAAAGAATTCCTTTTTTCTGTTTAGTTGTATTCATATTAATACGATCAAATATACAGATTTTTTTTTCTTTAAACAGACAGCCACCCTTAACCTTTCGGTGGATCAAGAAATATCTATTTTTTTCATTAGATTTTGAAATTCGACTTTGATTTACAAGTTTCAGGTAAACAAGGTAAAAACGACAACAACAAAAAAAAAAAAAATTTTTAAAAACAATTCTGTGAAAGTTAAAAAAAATCCTATTCTTTTAATGAAATTTTTATATTTTCTCTTGCATTGGAAGAACTAACACTGAAATCTCTAAAAATAAACTGAAATTTAAGTCATTTTGCAAGTTGTTTTCATTTGGTCGATCATTGAATGAATTATAATATGTTAACATATTTTAAACGTATATCTTCTATGATTTACTTCTCAGCTTAAGTCTTTCAAAAGGGGATAAAGGACTCAAAAGAAATAATGAGAATAAACGGTTTCCTAGCGACGACGTCCTGTCAGAATGAAATACACCTGCATGTCCTCTAATATTTAGATCTTTTCGGTGACGCACCGTAATAAATCCTAAGGCAAACATCACAATCTCTTCTGCCAATATTTGCAAATCAAATTCAGTGGTTTCGGGAACAAATTCCAATACGAGACTTTTTTCCACGTTTCCGCTTAATGTGTTAAGTAAATTACAGAAAATAAATGGAATTTTATTTTCAATATTAATTTTTAAAATTAAGCCTAATTGCCAATATAAATTCACTGGAAATAAAGCAATTTAGCTGTCACTGTCTAATCTATTTCCACAGGCAGTTTCTTGTTACAATTTTTATCTCTTAGTCTTCATTTAATCAAAGAGAGAAGAATTTTTGGCAGGAAACCACCTTAACATAGAAGAAATGTATTGATAAATATGTTAGGTATTTTTTTTTAATTTATATCTTTAGACATTTAAATCTCATGAAACAGAATTTCACTTATATTAATCTTTTAATAACTAACATCTTATAAGTGATAATGATATTTGAATAAAACCTTAAAAATAATTACAAGCGAATTTGAAAAACTAGAATTTAACTTCAACATGAAACAACTATTACGTAACAGAAAACAGAAACGCACATAACTAAACAAAAATTCACTGAGCTAATTTTGGTTTTTGTACTGAGAATCGGAGACGGTACCGTTTCGAGTTTCAACATTCTCATCAGTCCGATCCCGCCCAGTATACCAAAGCTCAGTGAAGAAGGACAATATACAAAACGGACAAATGAACAAGACAATGACCCCTCATTTTAAAAACATCAAAAAACAAATCAAGATAGTAAGGGGATAATAATAAGCCCAAGCATTCCGCTTAGCTTAGTAAGGATTTATTCAATAAAAGGTTAGTAATTGAAATTAAATTTAACCTGCCTTCAAGATTATTATATAACAGAAAACAGAAACGCACCTAACTAAACAAAAATTCACTGAGCTAATTGTGGTTTTTGTATTGGGAATCGGATACCGTTTCGAGTTTCAACACTTTCATCAGTCCGATCCCTCCCAGTGTACTATTGTTCAAGCAACTATTGTTCCATATATATTTTCCGAAGTATTTTTGTCAGTACTAATAGGATGTTAATTGCAGAATAAATTCTACATTATTTCGGAGGAATTTAAGTAACTAGAAATACTTTTCATTATTGGTCGCCGTAAGTAATGAGCATTATATTTCTACATTTACTAAACTTGAATTAGTTTGAAAAAAAAAATATCTATTAAGAATAAAATTGCCGAGAACTGCTGTTCTGTATGGTTCCACACATTTTACTGTTCGCTATTACTGAGTTTGTTGTATGAAGATGCCCAAATGTTGAAAATACGTATGTATGTATGTATGTAGTGAAGGTGGGTGGCAGAAGCCAAGCACTGCGACCAGAGGTCTATTGTACTATTCCACGGAAATATTGAAAATACGTAAGAACAATGCTTTAAAATTGAATCCAAAGGTAGTTATTAGTCAGAACTGATACAATCTTCGCAAAACCTGCAATCAACCATCTCGAAACTATTTCTTGAGACTAAAATTAAGTGGTAAGCAAAGCAATAGAAGTAAACTTTCTTCCTATTAGATCTCTTTACTAATTAACTTTATATAGTGTACATTACTTGTCATTCTTATGATTACCTAATAGGAAGATACGCTGTATCTACTTCAATGTTAGATAACCTCAATAACAATGTTAGACAATCTGGAAAGATATCTTTTAAAGGATTGTAACTCGCCTACATTTACGGAAATCTGGAAAATTCTTTAAACCTAGAATGATTTCATTGACTCATTTCTTTTACCATTTTAATGATGGACCAATAGTCTATATCATTACTCAGCATGCAAAGTAGAAGCGCTATTCCACTTGGAACATGTTTTCCGGGACGGATTTCAAATTTAGTACGTAGTTTATTTATAGTCCAACTTAAAATATAACCCCATTGGTTTTGGTGTCCTTCCCTCAAAACTGATTTCCTAAATCCCTCTTTTAAACGACTAGATGATTTCTTTACAATGTGAAACGATGCTTTGATCTCCCTCCACCCTGCAGCCTCAGTCCTCAAAATTGACCTCCTAGAGCTACTTGCTTACTCCGCATGGAAAGTTGAGAGTATTCCTAACTTCTAATTTTCTTTTTCATAAAATTAAGACTATAAAATACCTACAATCTTAATTATATACCTCTGACATTGTGGCAGCCTACCAAGTTTTATTTTAAAAAAGAAAATATCTCATTGAGTCTTCACTTGGTTGACGGTTGCGAGTGACAGCCAAAGGCCACGTCGCCCCGACATCAGACAATATTGATCCTTCTTCTCACCCGTGTCTCTTGGCGAACCAGTTGGTAATCATATCAGACAGAAACACGTGTCCAACAAGATTAATCATCTTAGCAAATGTCAAATGATTCTTTTATTTATCAAAACATAATGCTTCTATATTTTTTTCATAAGAGAATTACAATTGGAATGAGAATTTTCGATCACCCGAATAGAAAATATTGGCTTAACCTAATATTATTTACTAACTAAGACTTCTCTAATTTTAATCCAATTTGTACCGAAATGTGGATAGAGAAATTTGATCTTCCAAGGATAAGTAGTTTGAGTTACTGTGCTCATGGAATGACCGATGTAGATATGCTTATTTCTGACTTGCATATACAAGTGTTTTAATTGCTGTATTCTTCATGTTATAGATAGTTACACACGCTATAGAAAACCAAAAAACAGATTAATGTAATAATAATAATAATAATAATAATAATAATAATAATAATAATAATTAATAATAAATCTGGTTCAATTTCTAGTCCATTCGTCTATCCTTCCTTCCGGAAAAACTTTAGAGAACTACAGTCACTTGTCTGCCTCATTATTTGTCAAAGTACCAGCTAATACATTAAACTGAGTTATTACTTGGTAGACTCCCATACAGCTGAATAGTCAAGGGTTTACTAGAGACAATTAACGAAAAATAACAATAAGAAGAAGAAGAAGAACAACAACAACAAAGAAAACTCACGCAGACAAGATTAGTAAATACGTCTTTCTAGCACACGAGATCCAGAAGCAGTGGAGGCAGGACCGAATATATGTTGTACCCATCGTCCTGTCCGCCACTGGTCTGTTGCCTCACACATTGCACCCTCAGCACACTAGGACTTCACAAAAACACTGACGCACAAACTCCAGAAGGCTGTGGTGCTCAACACAACACGCATAGTTAGGAAATTTATGGACACTACCCACATCCCTAATCCTCCTTGCACACTTCTTTACATTTGGCAATATATGATTTGGCTTCTTGACCCGCCATGTTGTATTTGCTGGGGAAGCCCATGGTTTGAAAGTTTTAAATAATAATAATAATAATAATAACAATAACTGATTGCGCATGTAGTATCTTATTTTTCCACTTGAACATTTTCTTTCTATTTGATAAATGTCAGTAAGGTTAAGCTCATAAATAAATATGAAGTAAATCAGTGCTTCATTATCCTTTGAATTATTTCAGGGTATTGTATTTTGGTCCTTAATTAAAACTGGCTCATAAGGTTGGTTAATGCATACCAAAATTTAATAAAATATACACAACATGTAAATTTCATGTAAATTAGTGCATTATTCTTTGAGTTACTTAAGGAACATGACTTGAATTTCGTTAAAATCGGGATATGCATATTTAATATGATTAATGTTCTATTTTATAGGTAATTTTTAAAAAGTTAAATGATTATTAGAAAAACAAATATTTTGTATTTGTATGATTCCTGCAGAAGGAATACTATTAGTATTGTATGGAGAAAGTTAAAAAGAGACACAGACAGAAAATAAAGGAGAGATGGACCAAACAATTACTGTGACGAACAAGGACGAACGGCCAAGCCTATCATCGACGGGTTTGTCTGGCTGATACGTCCTAAAGGGGATGAAACGGCCGTCCCAATTTCTCGCCGATAATGGCTCAAGGGAGCGAGATGTTTTTGGTTTCTTAAGTATGTTCCTTGGTTTGTTATTTTTAAGATAAAAATCTTTTTGTTAAAATGTTTTCTTTATAAATGAATAAAGTCTGTGCTTTTCATTATCCCAATCAATTTTAGCCTACATTTCTAGAAAAGTAAGGTTCACATAACAGTCTGTGTATATGTTCTTAACAATTTTTGAACCGCTAGATAGATCTTGAAACTTGGTATTCTTGGTCTTGGAGTTTGGTAGGCTGTCTAATTTTTTAGATCTGAAATCTTTTCCGTGTGGATTCTTATCAAGCAATTCTTGTCTACCCAGAAGGTGACAATAGTCTCTCAAAGAAAATCATTAGAACCTAAACAATGGTTTTGCCATCGATGTCTTCCCAACTGATATTAATCCTTTTACGTAAACTATTAATCCCACCCAAAACATTTCATGTAAAATAAGTTGCCAAGACTCACATGCTCATAACGCTTTCACTGTTAAAAAGATATGAGATCTCATGTAGAGCCAAGCCCCTAACTCTACGAGGCCTAACTCTACAAGCCCTAACTCTAAAACCCTATATCTTGGTCAAAAAGTATGGCTTGGCCGTTTCGTGGCTGTCGTGAGGAAATTAAAATTAATCCTATTTAGACAATTTAAGTAAAAATTTTTATTAAAGTATCAATAAACAATTAGTCGCCGTCAGTTCAGATTATAAATTTAACTTCAATAATGGCGGTCTCTAATATTCTCTAATAGCCTACTTACCTGTGATCATTAATAATTCGGCGAAAACTGGAATATTTTACCTTTAAAGCTCAACAACTTTCATTAGTTTCTTCAGAGTCCTTTAACGAAATTCTTGATGATACTATCGCAGTTCTTTTGGCTCAGAGAACAACAACTACTGATATTAAAATATGAAAATAGAGAAAACAAATTTCGGTATTGAAGGAATGTCAGATAATAAAACCTTTACATACAATATTATTTTGACATATTTTTAAAGCAATATTACTCACGATCCGCTTGAAAAACAATTGAATTTTTAAAAAGTAATGGCGAAGAAAAGGTCATGGCTAATGGCACGAATCCTAAAATTTTGAGCAAACGTTGTGTGGAAAATCCCAGTAACAAATCCTAAAATAGTGAAACTTCTACATTACTTCTTTATTTCAAAATTTAAAGTATCGCTGCTAGCAATGTGTCAAGTTAATTTCTTTTTGCCACTACACGATGGATAGCTATGCATAAACCTACTACTGTCATTCAGTCCTACAATTCATTGAATCTGGTAAAATCAACTCAAAAGTAAATTTTCACTTCGCTTAAATTTGTTACATTTATTCTCCCAAAACATTTAATTAATTCCCCATTATGCATTATTCCCCATATAAGCATTCATTATAAACTACTTTATTAGTTTTTAACTACTTTTATTAGATATGCTAGATTTTAACTTAATAAATTTTGTAACTGTAAATGCATATAGCTTGGTTTCCCGTGATTATAACCAATATATCTGATTCCTCTAATGTAGCTTATTAAAAAATATCTTGATACCGTGGCTAACAACACGACAAACAAGCTATGTTAATTTCTATTTTTCGTTTCTTTTTTTTAGCCTGCTTTCCTAGAAAGTAAGGCTTATCAGATCACTCAGTGTGTGTGTGTGTGTGTGTTAGAGAGAGAGAGAGACTGTCAGTTGACAGTTCAATGACTTTTCCTCATCTGCTGAATTTTATAACCAACGTACATCTGATTCTTCAAATGGTTCCTCTGAAAAGAACAACACATACATACAGTAATTCTCTATTTCGGATGTACTATTAACTTCTTGATTAAATTACGTGTTGATAATCGAAGAATTTTAGTATATTTTTATCGTAACCGAGTGAGAATATACTCAATGAGCGGAAATGTTTGGATTTATTGACATTTCTTGAAGATGCAAATTGTCACATTATTCGTAATTGAGATTCCATTCAAATTAACTTAATAATATTAACTTAATATTTTTTTTTATTTTTAAAGTAATTCCACTTGCTATTGGAATGTGGTAATTTACAATTTATTGCCAAATTATCACCCGTTGGCATCTTCATCAAATCCTCAGTTTTTCTGTGTGTGATCGTATCCCTCTAATAACTACTGGAACCGTTCGATGGATCTTCTTGAAACTTAGCATGAAGATTTATTGACTATAGATAATTGCGTAGGAGGGCTGGAAACCAAAACAATGTCTCACACTGAATATTAATCCGTTTATTTCGTTGTTAGATTTGCCCTTTCGATGATGAAAATGATCATTTAATTTAAGGAATAACATTTTAAGGAAAGAAGACATTAAGGAGGTGTCTTTCAGGAACTGTTGTAAAAGTTTATCTCTACAAAAAATCTTCACACACTAATCAACTTTTCACAGGCAAACTGTAAAACATTCATTGAAAAGATCTGATTTATGCAGAGAAATAAATTACTATTTCTTGTTACGAGTAATACGTTACATAGATGTTTCCTTTCTCTTCTGGGTTGTTTTCAACTACTTCTAAAATATTTTTCTAATCTTTTTTAATTTGAATAATATATTAACGTGTGTCATATTAAAAGTTAAAAATGGTTCAAGAACACACTTAAAAATAAAGATATTTACAATAAAAACATGATACTTATTAAAAAATCCCAGGAACCGGTTTTCAGTCCCCTCTGCGTGGTCTTTCGTCAGCCTCCAATTTTTAATCTTTTTTAATGTTTGTAATAAAAACACTTTTCTCTACAATATATCGTATTTACTTGACAAATATAAAAAAAGTCACTTATTTATGTTATTTGGTTACTGTTTGCTTCCATTAAAGTTCCATAGCTTCCTTTATTTAAGGATTTCGATAGATCCTGACATGGACTTTCTGACTAATTATGACTTCCAGACTGCACTGTTCTTTTACACCTTATACGGAACTGTATTTTGATATTGTCTATTATTGAATGTTAAAAAAAGATGTATTACGAATGATTTAAAAATAGGTACTGTTGACAGTTTGGAATGGAATGTTTCGGATACAGATGGCTTTCTCCCATATACAGGATGTTGACATAAGATAATCCATTCCTGTCAGGAACTCCATCAACAGTGAGTTATTGCTGATACTGTTATCTTGATGCAGCTCATCGAGATAATTTTGTATTTTGATTAAAAATAAACTTTATTAAATACATTTAAGATACTATAATAATACATCTTGGATTAACTTACCATTTTAAATAGTTTGACCCATTTTATTATCAACACTGAATCATAATTTAATTCTAATTAGACTTAGTTATGACTTGGTTTAGATAATAAGCATCATTACGCTTTATAATTAAGAAATTTAATTAGGGATTAAGAAAAATAAGTAAAAAAATATCTATTTATAGATGGTGTTGACAGAAATTGGATTAATACGGTCTTGATTCAGGTGAGACATCATAACTTTAGCACAGCATTCTAAGATCAGGAAGCCTGGCTAACTTATGTCAAATATGTTGAAAGAAAAAAACCTACTGGAGTATAAAGGAAACCTACACAGAATGTCCAGATCTATCAAGAATTTTTGCTATTCAAGAGAAATTAACAACCCTATGAAAACTTCAAAAACTTCAGTTGCATATTTGCATAGTAAATGTAATCAATGTGAAATCAATATGAAATAATATTCAGATAAAATTTGGAGATATAAAACAATTGAAGAAATAAATACTAATAAGAATAGAAGGTAAGAAGAAAAAAAAGTTCTGTTTTGATCGGTGGCAAAGATACCTTGTTAAATTGATAACTACCCACAAAAAACTGGTAAAAAAAAGCTTCAAAAAACAACTTATATTTCTGAATATCTTAACAAGGACTGATTGAATTACATTGTTTTCATTAGGAATGATCAAAACAATTAAAATCAAAATTCAAAATATATAATTTCACGAGTCATTTTTTAATTTTTTTTTTTTATCAAAATTATCGGTGAACGTATAAATAATGTCCGAATTTAGGTTTAGAAGAAGAGACAAATTTGCATACATTACTTTTGGGATTACCTAATAAATGAACTGAAATAAAAGCCGCAGATCTTGAATTCTCAATTAACATTTCGATAAACCTAATACCTTTATTACCAAATTTCCGGAAAGAATTATTCACTCGAATTACTAATTTCCATCAAATATCCGAAATAATGAGAGGGAATTCAATACCCTACTATTAATTGCAGAATGCAATTAGATCGTCAGAATTAGAGAAAGTCCATATATTTTGGTGACTAAATATCCCTATTAACTTCACCGTCAGGAAACGCAGGTATTATGTTAATAATTACTATATTTATGATGTAATTCTCCACAATAATTGAAGATTCTCAAATGATTGCTGGTGTAGATAGTGCTTAGATTTGGTATGTTAATCTAGCAGTAATCTCCGATAGTGTTATTAATAGCAAAGGAGCGCCAATTTTGAAAAAAGAAAAGTGAGTAGCGTAGTATCACATGTGTGCTGCACTAGCAGATTGCTTATAATTCGTGCTGTGCTAAGATCCTTCTTCTGCATAATTTGGTACTTTTATATGTAGAGGAATTAAAAGGAGGTAAAATGGGACGAAATTCCTTTGTTTTATTGGTAGAGTTCCCTAAGCCTCCATCAACGGTATGGATAGAAAAAGAAAGTTTCTTGATTCCTATCCTTCTCTGTAGCTCCATTGATAATTGTATGATGAAACTCAAAGTAAACATAGTATTTGAACAATGGATTGGACAAGAGACGTCATATTTAAACTTCGTAGATACAGTCCATTGAACTTTAGACTTTCGTCATATGAACATATATTAGTAATTTGCCAAACCTACGTTATTTTCTCTGTAAATAATATGTATATAAATTTTGTTTTTATCATTTATAATAAATTTAATGAATTCAATCATTAGATGTTGATATCGTGGAATATTCAGTCTATCAAACACGTAGGGTTGAAATTGTATGAATTCAAATTTTTAGAATTTTTATCATTTTACATTATATTTAGTGATAATATTTTCATTTGTACATATCATTTGTACTATTAATCTCTAACAACTTGTTTTAAGCGTTAAGACAAGCAGTTTCTGATAGAACTTCAAGCCTACTTTCCTTGAAAAATTTTATCTTCACAATTACTATTTTTTTTTATAAAGTTGTGAAAACGACAAAAACCACCATTTACTTTTAAATAATGATATCTGCTAAATCAAAACTGTAGAAATTTTCAATTTCCTGAAAACTTAATTAAAAGCACATTAAATATTTAAATTGTCTGAAAACTACTAATTTTAATCCCATTAAATCGAAAGAGTAAATCCATATACGAAATAAACTGATTAATACTCATTGTAATATATATTATTTCGGTTTCCAAAACCTTCCTATGGAATCTCTGTCAACTTCTAAAGCTCGACATTTCTCAACAAGGACCCATTTAGGAAAAACTTAGATCATCTATTGTCAATAAATCTGCATATTAAGTTTCAAGAAGATCCATCTATCAGTTCAAAAGTTATTAGACGGATACGAACGAACACACTGACAGACACAATAAGGATTTGAAGAAACTAACTTTCTTAAGAAAGTAGTTAATGGGTGAATCAACGGAAAACCTGTAATTCGTGTCACTGAGCAATAAATTGAAACTGATTGAAAATATTTGTCATTTTTCAAAATCACACATTGAAGTACAAAATTTTTTTTTTTTTTTTGAATTTTACGGAATTTCCAAAAAAAAAGTTGTCAACAGAAGATGATTCATCACTTCCGTGGACTGTCATAGGCTACAGTTCGATAGCTTCTAAAGAGCCAAACTGTTTTTTTTTTTAATATATTTCAAATAATATATATATTGTGAAATCAGAAAATATTTAAATTTAACATAATATTGAGTGAAATTTTTTTTCGAATTATCAGTAAAATTTTTTTGCAATCTCAAGTCTTGCCACAAGGTTTAGCCATCGCTTTTGTGGACATTCCTAAACTTTCTAAAAAATCCACCCGATGCGCTAGTTGTCTTCCATTTCACTTAAAAACAAAAGTTTACACGGCGATTTTGGATTGGGAAGTGATTTTATTCGTCTGAGTCGCACATTTGTCAGGAAAATATTGCCTTTTTATTCATTTTTCGTAATTTGCACAGCTCATCCCATCACTTCTGTGGTCTTGTTTAGAGCATCATTTCTAGGCATGATAATTGAAATATGGTAAACTTAATTTTCTGAATGACACGTGTTCCTAATCTCAAAATGAAGAGCACATGGATCAAGAAACATAAGTATTCGTCACTTCCGTGGACATCACTTCCGTGGACATTTGGGGTCCATGGAAGTGAGAATCATCAACAATAGCGGCTACTATGTTTTTCACGAAGACTTGTCTTTCACTTCCAGTCTTTGTTAAATGCCAATAAGGATATTTATCATTATATAAATATATATAATACAATATATGATATATGTAATTACCTATTTACATTTTTATAGATGTTTAAGATTGACAGTCTGATTCATTTTTATTGTACATGATTTCCTCTTTTGATAAAAAGTTCCTTTAATTCATAAATTATAGTCTTCTATTTATTTATTTCATAGTTTTCCCACGTAAATTCCCTTTTTCGAATATAATTATATTAAAATTCGACATCATTATCAACTCAAGTCACTTCTGTAGACTTAGGCCTACCATCATTATTTTTTTTTTAAATAACCAAAATGCGTTGACCTGAACCACATATATAATGGATGTGAGAACGTCAAAAGCAATCATCTCAATTTTTTTGAAAAGGAAATCTTGTAATTTAAAATCTCAAAATTTTTTGACTGAAATTGCAGGTTTTCTGTAGATTCACCCTAATACAAGATGCCAATGGGAGGTTATTTGGCATTTTCTTCGTTAGTTATTAATAACATTAAATTGTAAATTAGTTTACTTCATTTCAATAGTAAGTGGAATGTAGGATTATTTTAAAAAGAGAAAAGAAAAAATAAACATAGAGACCATAACACATACAGTAGAACCCCTCTAATCCGTCACCTTTGGGACTGGGGGTATGGTCGGAACGCAAAAAAAGGTCGGATTATCAGAAAATACAGAAAAATATACGGATTTACTGCGTTGTCAAGCAGTTCAAGTTTAGGCTTTTTCAATGTTTTGCGATTCTTAAGAGCGTTTTCACCATCTACCGTCACTGTATATACAAGTAAACAACACAATGGCGCGACGGGAATGTGAGTCACCGACGAGTCGGGGACAAGTTCGGCCGGCTCGAGCACTGTCGGATCAACCGGAGTGGCGGACCAGCCGATGGCGGACGAGAGAGGTTCTACTGTATAATATATTAACAATCAAAATTAAAGCAAGGCGACATTTCAAAGTTCCAGTATTCGAACTTTTTCATCAAAGAAAACAAAAATGAATATACTTAATACATGTTATTTCTGTTTTCTTTACCTGACGAACAAGTTCGAATACTGGAACTTTGAAACGTCACCTTGTTTTAATTTTAATTGTTAATAAATTATATGTGTAAAGGTACATTATGATCTCTATTTTTAATTAGTTTTTTATCTGCACATTAACAGTTTAATTAATAAAAAGTAATAAAAAGTAGAAAAATATTATGAAGTTAATTTTGAATAGAATCTAGATTACGAATGATATGACAATTCGAATCTTTCAAGAAACATCAATAAATCTAAATATCTCCGCTATCTATGCTAACTGGCTTACAATAATATACGCTTAAAATTCTTTCATCATCAAGACGTTATTATTGTATTCAAAACAGAGAATTATGTCTGTGCTGTTGCCTTCAGAGAAACCATTTGAAGAACCAGATGTACGTTGGTTATAAAATTCAACAGATGAGGAAAAGTCATTGAACTGTCAACTGACAGTCTCTCTCTCTCTCTCTCTCTCTCTCTCTCTCTCTCTCTCTCACATACACACACACACACTGAGTGATCTGATAAGCCTTACTTTTTAGGAAAGTAGGCTAAAAAAAGAAACGACAAATAGAAATTAACCTAGCTTGTTTGTCGTGTTGTTAGCCACGGTATCAAGATATTTTTTAATAAGAAATGTTGAAGTTTCATCTTTTGATAGGCAACATTTGAGGAATCAGATATATTGGTTATTATCACAGGAAACCAAGCTATATGCATTTACAGTTACAAAATGTATTAAGTTAAAATCTAGCATATCTAATAAAAGTAGTTAAAAACTTTGTAATGGATGCTTCTATGGGGAATAATGCATTTATTAATTTAATAAATTAAATATTTGGGAGAAAATATTTAAGAGATTTTAACTGAAGTAAAAATTTACTTTTCAATGAAATAGACGACTGAGGGTTTGAATACGCTCAGGTGCCTATCTTGGAGTGGGTGTGAGGCTCGGGTTCAATTTTGAGGACTGGTGAGAGGGAATGGAGACAGACCAAGATAATCATATACAGTAGACTCGCGGTAATCCGAGGTAATTGGGGATGACGGTACCTCGGATTATAAAAAACTCGGATTACACGGAAAAAAGAAAGAAAAAAAACTAAAATGAATCAAATTTAATTTATAATAGATATTAAAGTTATAGATACATTAAAATGTTACCCGGTTACATGAAAAGACTCTTTATAAGAATTTACAACTTTAAAAAACTGTCCAAGGTCTTCTGCTTCACAGTAGAGCAACGCTTTTTAGCAGCGATGTCACGCCATCGCCTGGTCAAGTAGTAGGGTATCGCTTGGGTATGCACCTCGGATTACACGGAATCTCGGATTACCGGGGCTCGGATTACTGCGACTATACTGTAAATGTTTTAAGTTGCACTATAAATAAATACAGTACCAAATTTCAAAGAAATCAGTTCACCAATTCTAGCGAAGAGTTTAAGACGAATCGGAGGAGGGTGGAGATCAATCTAAATAAGCCTATATTTGAAGACATAAACAAATTTAATGAAAATCCGTCAAAACGTTTTGACGTCATTCACATCAGACAAACTTAGGCTACAGAGGAAAAATAATTCAAGTGGCATAGTAAAACTTCTCAGTATCAGTCAACGATGATATGTTACAGCAATAAATAACTTCGAACTCCTTAAAAAAAAATACTGATTTTGATTTTAATAAAGCTAAGTTTGCAAAATCCTTCCAACAACTCAAAGAAAATAAATGATACGTAGTCAATCTAATATCAGGTAATCAATATACTATCATTCAGGAATAATAATTTAACGTACATCTTTAGAAATTTCAAAGGAAGAAATAGCAGTATAATATTGTACTATTTCATAGGAAGAAATAGCAGTATAATTTTGAAGAACAATCAAATAATGAGGGAACTCGCCAAATATTTCGATTTACATTACTTTATTTTCTAATGGATGTAGATACTAGGATAAAACAGACACCTTCTTAATTGGATTTGCAAGCCAAAAGGAATAATAAATCAACAGTATAATCTTGCATTCAGAAATGCAAAACAGTTTTTGAAATGTAAGTTTCAATTTTAATTAGAAGACTAAACCAATATGTCTGATAACTAGATTTATTTCGAGTCACCATATGTCGAGAAGTGCACTTGAAAATGGTATCAACGCTCAAAACCATGAAAACAATAATTTCTTCAACTATGTTTCCTGATTTCATTTTAAATCTGCTATCACACTGTATGCTCTGGAGAGAATTGAATTCGCAGCAAGTGTATTTATACGAATCTCTTTCGAAAGCTTTTGGAGCTGACAACTGAACGTCTGAGCTTAGTTAAGAGGACTTAGTGTCTTCTATGTACTTGATGAAGTTTCCGTAACACTGAAGTGCTCAGCTGGAAGTAGGTTCCTTAAGTCATTGCTACTATGTTGGTAAAAGTTATCTTGTTTTTATCCCAAGCTCAGCACAGAAACTGCACTGCTTTGCAGGCAATAAGCAACGCAAAGACTTCTGATGCTCGATTCTTTCTTCTGAGCCAGACGATAACAGATAGCAATCCGGAAATTTGGTTTTCCTTCGTCTGGCATTGAATGACTCCTGACCAATCAATGTCTGCCCATTGTATTTTTCCGTGAAGTTGTGTAACATAATAGGAATTTCCATTCACCAGCTTAAATTATTGCCTAAATTATTCATCGACGTTACTAGGCCTGCATTTTTGCTGACAGAAAACTTTCCTAAATGGAAAACTTTTAGTTAAATAGTTTAGTTTTCGTCAGTCCATTTTCAGGTTAATTCGTTGTTACTTCGGCTACGAGTCATTTAAAAGTTCATTCCTGAAACTTACAAGACAAGAAAGAACATGAAGTCCACTCTCCTTTTTTATTTTTATTTTTATTATGAAGTCGTGCAAATAATACAAATGAAAAGCATTTGCTTTTTAAATTACAATATGTGACAAAACCAAATAGAAGAGATTTTTGCATTTGCTGGAAACAATAATTAAATCCTCATATACTTAAGTTAATTGTCTGAATCCAATTAATTTTAATCACCTTAAAACACGTGCAGACTTTAGTAAAATTAATACGTGGAGTTTAAGGCATCAATAGAAATCCTTTTCTTTCGGGAATTTTGTCATCTTCTCACGGTAATTTCTCGACAAGCATACAATGGGAAAAATAGAATCGTATCTTATGCTTAAATGAACATGGAAGTTTCAAGAAGATTTATCCAGTCGTTCAAAAGTTATTGAAAAGGAGGGAATATAGACACACACAAGGATTCATGCAGACTGACTATTTTGAAGATACCTCTTTCTCTATAGGAAATTCC
Organism: Thereuonema tuberculata; assembly: GCA_023159025.1. Taxonomy (NCBI): domain Eukaryota; kingdom Metazoa; phylum Arthropoda; class Chilopoda; order Scutigeromorpha; family Scutigeridae; genus Thereuonema; species Thereuonema tuberculata. Next base: position 199,162,730 of record JAFIDM010009631.1, read on the forward strand.
GTTAAAAATAACAATAACATTAGGACTATCTTGCGAAATTTCAATCTGTGTTCAATATTTTCGAAGCGTCATTACTTATGTTTCTGCTTATTTTTTGAAACATTAGGATAATTTATATTTAAATCTACATATCTGTATCCTTTTAAATATCTACAACCTGGTGATTATATCCATCTTCTGATTTCGATGATTGTCTATTTAAATCTAAATATCTAAAATTAGATATTTAAATTAAATTCGTAAGAATACAATTAAAAATAATAAACTATTAAAAATCTTTAAACTGAACAAAAAAAATATTTTCTGGAAATCTCTAATTTGCGACAAAAGCATTAATGATCTCACGAAACTATAAAGAAAATTGACTTTATAGATATTTATTTGATATTCTGTTAGACACTTATATCAATATGTACTTGAAAAAAATATTTTTCTAGATCTTTTTTCC
>JAFIDM010009631.1:199163577-199232680 GCA_023159025.1 Thereuonema tuberculata
TCTTTTCTTGTCCTTAATGGTGTATATCAAGTTCCAAGAATATTTGCAGATTCAAGAAGGTTCATAAGTTCTTTGGGAAGAAATACACTGACTGACTGTTTTGATGAGCTTCACAAATCGCTCAAATTCAGAGGAGACAATTATTCAATAATCCAAAACGATATGTTGACATACTAGTAAGATTATATTGAATTCAACTCCTAAATGCTTCAAAATTATCATCATTTCTTTGCTTAAATGAACTACTTACATTTTTTTTACAGAAATATAACGAAAAAAAATATATGAAAAAATTTGATTCTAGATCTTCTACAATTAATTTTCCTTCATTTGTAAATAAATGGTTTTATATTTCTAACAATCGAAACAATATTTTTGAATTTCTGTAAAGATTGTTAATAACATAACGTTAATAAATGTCTTGAATTATATCAGATTTCTTTTTATCTTTCCTGTTCTCATAGTAATGTACAGCTGCCACAAAAAACGACCAAATGCGATGATTCTTTATTGTTATTGCAGCCATTAAAGTCTTAACCTGCATTATTGGAATGCCAGCCATCGCTCCTTTGAGCAAACAAAAAGACGACTACTTTTCCGCTTTTCATCTCAATCGCAAACTCCATAAAAACCAGTCTTGTGTCATAAAGATAAGATAAGGAAAGAATCTCAAATTTATAATAAATTTCTTAAGCAACTGTGATATTCTCTTGGCTGCTTTGATAACGAAATTAAAGTTGTCTAATTCTTTAGATTCTTTTAAAAGAATAATGTAGAAATATTGATACAATTAAAAAAAAAAAATCTACAAAATTTAATATACAGTATCTTCATACTTGAAATTATGAAATACCAAACGGAACTTCTGCAACGATAAATTGGATAGATCCTACATTTTTGAGACCATTTATTGTCTGCTATTTATATAATTATCAAATGAATGTAGATAATATTATGGCTATTGTCGATAATATCTACCTATCTGTTTATCTGTCTATCTATTTGTGACTGGTTACTGTACATATCCCTTATCCACATCAAGCAGAACATCAGTGATTATAAACATTTGAATATGAATGATTGGAACTGAGAGTCATGACATTATAAATATAATACTTGTTTCATTTATTAATGACACATCATCTCGAGAAAACACTAAATCAAATTCAGCATATTGACAGAACTTTTTCTAAGAAAATAAAGATTTTCGTTTACAGATAGTGTCCCAAGAGGAACCAAGAGGTCAATATTCTGATAGGGTCATGATAATATCGGTTATTCTGAGAAAAAAAAGTAGAGATAGAGCTATTTGAATGTAGTTAATGTTACATTTTGCGCGCATAATGCATCTTCCCTTCATAATGTATCTGAAATACGTAAATCGGTACCAATTAAAGTGCTAAAGGTGTTAACGGTGGAATTTTTAAAATTTTATTATAAACTGTGCCAAATTTGTAATTTCAACAAGAAATATTAGAAACATGTTTCTTTCTTATGAATTATTTTGCAACTGTACATTAATTCTATAAAAGGACATGTTCATATAATTTTTTTTGCTTATAATGGCCAATACTTCCTGGAATACCCTACATTTATGACAAAGGTTATGAATTGTAAGTTGAATCGGGGTACTTGTAGGTAAAATTAATATGCAGATGATAAAAGTAGGAATTTAATTGATATTTAAAAGAAAACATAATTTCACTGTTTTGGACCTGCTTCAACTGCATGGCTGCTGACAATCTTTTCCATAACTAACAATGAGTAAGGGACAAACGCTGACAATCACTTCTGTCTTTTTGAGCCGTGTACCATTTATACAAACTATTTATTTACTTACATGTAGATGGAATATCCTCTTTATTTTCTCATTAACTTTGCGTGGCTCGTTGTATTTAGTACATTTAATATACATGTATATTTAATGCATTTTGTATAACAACTCAAAATAGAGTAAGTTTAATTGAGATCAGCATGCACAAAAATAACTACCTCTAAATATAAATCTAAAATGCTTTTTAGGTAAATTTATTATTTTATAAGACTGCGAGAACATCCTAAAGTACCACGACCTTGTTTTTGTTTTGTAGAAACCATAGAAGACAACCAGAAGGAGAAAAGAGAAACAGCAGCAGACAAACATAGAAAAGAATAGAAACGTCCATACGTGTCCTGGGATTTGAACCCAGATTCACATATGAGCTGTTAGTAGCTCACTGGTCATGCCCGAAGGGCTGGTAATGCTATCCAATAGGCTATAGTACCCTCATAAATTTACATAATTTTTTTAATTTTTTTTTAACATGTACAAAAAACTGTGAATCTAATATTCATTACTGTAAAATAAACAAGAATCACTAATTTTTCATTAACATCTTTTTGTAATTGAGAGGTAATTCATTCTAACTTAATAAAAAATATCTAATGTAATTAAAAATAATTATTGTAAGTTTTCTATTTAATATTTCTGTTTTCAAATGTTCAGAACAAAACTTAGTTTATGTTCATTTAGTAGATTTTAACCGAACATTACTGAATACTCTCCCTAAATCAAATCAATCCCTTGATGACAATCAGAATCGCTCTGAAAAATTCAAATTCCTGCTTTCCAGTGTCTTAAGCGATAATCAATATTGTTCTGTTATAGAAACAAGAAAAGAAGATCGGATTGACGGGTTCTTCCACCAGATGGCGCCAAATCTGATTGGCGGTAATTTTTATTACTTGGACGTTTCTTGACAGTTTAATGAATTAGATGTTTATGCAATGGATTTACAAAATTTATTTACAAAAACTGGATTCGAAGAAGAGCGGTTGATGGAAAGTGTTTTCCCAATCAGAGACTGAATGGAAAGTAAGGAACTAACACTATTATTCCGAACAAATGCACGGCAAACTTATAATTTTCCTAAAGAAAGATTAAAAATGAATTTTCTAACCATAGTTAATTTGTAATTATTATTATATTCAGTGTTGCCGGAAATGAGAACCTATTTTTCAAGAGATCTAAGATATATATTTTCTGTCACCGATATAAACGATGTTCCCTGGATATTAATAATTAAAAACTCGTTTCGTAAGATTTCAAGTTTTATTTGTTTATTCCTGTTTATTTCATTTTTATCGTTAAGCTTCCGGTTCCTCTCTGGGGAAATTCGCAATAAGCTTTTCTAAAAAAATAAAATATAGCTTTATAGATCAGGACTCAACGACCAATCGATCTGACACACGAAGTATTATCAGACAAAACTTCCTTGTGTTAACATTTCCTTGTCAGAGAATTTTCAGTTTTGAAATATATCGCACAGAAACAAACTTTCTCAAAAAAAAAAAAATTGCCTATTTAACTAGGCAATTTTGCTTGCTTTTTTTTAAAATTTATTATAATGATTACAAATTAAGGCCTTTTTTGAAAGTTGCATTTCGCCCTGTGGATTTGTGAATCTTTTTTCAGGAAATTAGCCTTTCTGAGCAGCAAAATTACCTTGCGAAAGGAAATAAGTTTGAGTGGCATTAACTTAGAATATTACATCTAACAGATGTATTTATTAAACATCAAAAATCCGTCAAATTCCAACAAGATCATGAAAACTGTGTTTCCAATTGAAAGTAAGATTCGAAATAAATAGCAAAGTAGAAACAATATTTTGGGATCAATCGGAAATTAGAAATTTTTACGAATGATATTTTTTCTCCACCACAGAAATTTAGCAATCTTTTAACATGATTTTGAATAATTTCGATTACACTGTCTCCTTTCATTAACATCGCACTTCTTTGCTCTACAAGAAATATCCAAAAAACCAACGCAATAGCAAGATAGATGGTAGAGACCTTAGTAATACTGTAATTTGTTGTCAATTGTATCAACGATGTCTCAATTTACCAGAACAACAAGTTAAATTAGAATAACTTACAAAAGTCATGATGCTCTTGATAGTTACATAGTAACTCTACATATAGAAGTTAAAGATCTTTTTTTTTTAAGAGACTAATCCTCTGACTTGTTAAAATATCATCGCCCCTTTCTGTACTATTTGAAAACCAACTGCTAAAACTTTCGGTCGACTTGCACTTTCAGTTCTACACACGAGTCTTGCTCAATCTTAAAAGTTCAACATGGTGGAAATTCGACAAAGAATTCTTTTCCATTTCCCTTCACCGCACCGGAAATGAAAAGAACGAAATCAAGGAAAGAAAGGAGAGGGAGCGATATTTCGTTAGACTCCTGCGTCAAGAATTGCTTGGATGGAGAGAACAAGTGTTTTGCGGAGCACAAGATAAATCCCTCACCTGTTGTGATATCTGTTGATTCTGTCTATGTTGAATAACGCCTACGTTTCGAGGACTGTGTTATTCGAGTGATGTTTCTTGTAATACACAAAGCTTCCACTTCAGATGATAGAAGCCAATATTTTTGTGAAGGCCGAATTCTGTTATCTTGGAAGAACAGAGAGATCTCAATGGAAATCATTAAAGCACCTAAATAAAACATTTCATGAATACAACTTCGAAAAATACTGAATATTGTCTATTCAAATTTATCTGATAAAAATTTCTTGTCTTGTAAATTTCAAATGCAATTCTCTCTAGCACAACTGAAGAAGCACGGCTACTTCTTTGAAAATCTATATTCTGTTTAAAGAGATATACGAAGATATGATTTTAGTGTTTTGTTTTGTTTTGTTTTGTTTTTTCTTGATAAAGCTTGCATACATTACATACATAAAAATCCTGTTTTTTTGTGGAAATGCAAATATCATTATAATTCAAGATTTCATTGCATGTATTCTGTTCAAATTATTTTGTAAATATTGTATTATAATATCAATTTATTTCGACTACAAACTCCATAAATTTCTACAAAATCTCCGAATCTAGAGATTTATGGAGTTTATAGTCGTAACAAATTGATATTGTAAGTAAAATGCTTATTGTAATAATTGTATTATAATATTCTTAGGTTTTATTGTATTAGAATAACGAATAATGATATATAAAATTTATTATGAAGAACATTTAGCTGAAGTAAACTGATATATTCCGCACTGATAGTCACCTAGCAACAGGTGTTCTAAATGGATTTTTTTTAATGGATTTATTTTTAGATAATGTAAACGACCTGATTTCCATTGTTTGAATTGGATGAAGAGCATTTCTTTTAAGCACCTAACTTTTAGAAGGGAAAACAACTATCATCAATAAATTTCAATAATCTCATTATTGGTACGAAAGAGAAGATAGTAGAGGAAGATCCCGTCAATTAAATATCATAGTTGGCTAAAATATTTGTAATTTTTTTTTTAAATTTATGACATTTACATTGGATTTAATTTTTAAATATTATATTCTTATTTTCAAGCCACTTTCCTATAGACTTATAAAATCAGACAATCTGCGTGTGTACAAGTCCTTCTCCCCTCCTAATAACTTCTGATCCACTGGATCTTCTTGAAACTTGATACGAATATTTAAACACTAGGAACGATCTAATTTTTAAATTTGAACTCTTTTCCAAATGACCTTTATCTAAAAATTAGAGAGAGTAGAAGACAAAAATTCCCAAGAAAAGAATTGGAATTTAAACAATGGATTTCTATCCTATTTCTGTTAATCTTTCATTATCTTAAACAATAAATATTACACTCCAGCTAACCTAATGGTTTGATACTATTAAAATTAATCCGATTTAGACAACTAATATAAATAACGATCTAATTATTTTTTTTCTTCAGAAAATGGAAAAATTTGTGTTCAGCAGATATTAGAATTTGAAAATAAAAGTATGCTTTCCTTTTTGTAGTTTTGAGATTTAAAAAACAAAACAAAAAAAAAACAATAAAGAAATTTTTAAGAAATAATATTGAAGTACGCTTTAAATTCTTCTTGTTTTCATTCTTTTCTAAAACTATAACATAAGAATGCAATAATTAAAGTCAAATTAAAATATCATTCAGATATTTAAAAATAAATTATCTTCAGACCACAGTGAAGTAAGATTGAAGTTGTCTTCTTAGATAATGAATACGACGATTTAGAACGGATTACTCACAAAGGTACGAACAGATAACATATAGGGATACAAATGACCATAGGTTATTATGTTATACAATAGGCAATTTTCTGCTATGCACCACAATGCTTATTTAGTTCCGCAATGCAAAATTTGATCGACTGGCAATGTCTGATTCAATTAGCAACCTCAGACAGACTACGTCTGCCAATCTAAGTGGAAGACAATGAATGAAATGTTTTCAAGAAACATAAGGTCGTTCCCAAGAGCTAATGAAATTGTCATAACAAAATACTTTAGATTTCTTTATTTTTTTTTCCCTTTTCTTTTCAACCTTCCATTTTTTTTTCTTCCATCAATTAACAGCGTTTTCTTGTTTGTATTCTGTCTCTCATTCATTTGATTTCATATTTTTTAACCACAGTGTCCTGTAATTAGCGTAATCAAAAACACTTGTAATCATCCATAAATGAATGGCAATTAAATGCTACAGTATTTATCAATATGCTACAGATTTATGATAAGTATGTGGTATTTAATGTTATACGATCGTCTATATTACTTTATTTAATCCATATATTGTAGTTATTTCAGAAACATAGAATGTTATTTCTGCATCTGCTTTTCTAATCAATAAAGAACGGCTATAAAATTAATAATATGTAATTTCGTTAATTTGCCATTTCGGAGCAAAGAGGGCATTTATTTTTTTTTTCTTGGTCAAAGAGCCACTTGACATGTCTGTCAAAAGTATTCAATTTTATGAAAACTTATCACAAAAAGTTCTTGAAAGAACTTAAAGCCCACTTTTCTTAAAATGTCCTTTCTTCAGTTTATTAATTTTCTTTGTTTTTGTTTTGTTTTTAAATTCTAAAAGTAATATAAAGGAAAGACCGACATTTACCGTCAAATTACATCATCTGCTGAAAGCATACAAATTCTCTATTTTCTTAAAAAAAAACTTAAATTCGGATCACTTAAATTATCTAAATGATATTTTAATCATATCAAACCATCTGCAAATTAATGAATTATTAGTTATATTCTTTATTTAAAACATTGATAGAAATTCACTGTTTAGGTTTTAAAGCTTTTCCTTGGAGATTTTTGACATCATCTTCCGCTATTTTCTAGACAAGGACTCACATGAACAAGATTTCAAATACAAAAGTTAGTCTTTACTTAAATAAATACATGAAGTTTCAAAAAGAACCATCCAGCGATTCAAAAGTTACTAGGGACACACAGCATAAGTAATTTGGTGAGTCATTTTCCAGGAAAACAGCTAACAACACAAGATATCACTGTTAGAATATTAGGTATTTTCATTATCAGATATTAATAACATTAAATTAAAATTAATTTAATATATTTCAATAGCAAATGGAATATGTGATTTTTTAAAAATAAATTTAGAATACTATTAAATTGATTTTGAATAGAATCTACAGATTACGAAAAAATATGATAATTTCCGTCATTCATGAAATGTCTGTAAGTCTAAATATCTGGTTATCTATGCTAATTCTCGGTATCGATAAAATAACACTTAAATCCTTCCATTATCAGACCGATAATTTTTTGATAACTTACCTCTTTCTTAAGATGAAATAAATATTTAAATATATATAAAATCTCCGCTAAAATAAAGTAAACAATTTATGTATTTAACGTAAATTCACTAATGAAGCTAAAATGGCAATAAGAACTTGCTACTTCCGGAGTCGAAATAAGGCGATAGAAACAAACAAAAAATTTAGACACCCATGTAAACAATACAATACAATACTATAATAGAACTTATTCAATAATAATAATTTGCTTATGAAATTCTTTTTATACAATCACTACCACACTGATATGTCTTAAGTTCATGAAGTTTTTCTCATCCGTTACCAGGCTTGTGTCGTTGCTGTGACTCTGAACAAAAGAAAATATTGTACATGGTTCTGGAAAATAAAGTTGATAAGAAACTAATCATTTCCATAAAACTTTTAATGATTTGTTTTTCCTGTGGTTTCTTATTTCTTGAGCAATGTTTCCATAAGTTTTTAATAGCAACTCTTCGAAAAAGTTCTAACTAAAATACATATTTTTATTGATTATAAAAGAAGAGCAAAAACATTTCTGTGCTCACAACCAAAGGAGACAATCTGATTTTTTAAATTGCTGAAGAAAAAACCAAACCAAAGAATAACGATATATATGGGACACACAACCATCAAAGATAACTCTGAGCCTCTCCATATTGCCCGACCGCTCATTGCATTCAAATGACTCATGAAATGTGAAAAACTAATTTGAATTTGTTACGCTTATTCGACCAGAAACGAAATGGTTCCCAGGAAACCCATCATTCCACGAATAACTACAGCTGCGGAAAGGGAAGAAGAAAAAAAGGCAAAGAAAGAAGCTCTATTTGCGTTTGGGCCATCAGTTAGTAAAGGAAAAACGAATCGTTAGCAGAATAGGCAAATACCTCCTCCTATCGGCCATCAAAACAACTAATGAGATTTTTACTTTTAAGAGGTAAAAACGCTGCATCTCAACATTACAACCCCATTAGGAGTCGTATCTTTTTGCCAAACTATAAAGTGGAACATAAAAAAGGAAAAAAAATGGCAGCAGTGCTTTTTTTCTGTTAGAAGAATATATTACAGCTAAAAAGTGCAATGCATTCTGTATGAAGTAGATGATATATTATAGATTGACTTAATTAAATTTATGATAAATTTTGTTACGATGTAATGTTTTATTTAGGACTGGAATACAATCTGTCACAAAATGCAGGCAAAGTAATGAAATGAAAATTAAAAAAAAGTGAGAAAAAGGAATATTAGTCAGAGATTATTCAAAGATGGGAGATGTCAGGTTTCTTCGAATTTGATCGGATGATAGGATAAATTTTGTTTTAAAATTAAAATAGATTTAGGTTTTTATTTAAAATCTTTAAGTATAAAAAAGGAGGATTAAATTTCGTTAAATTTAAAGGAGGGTTGGATTTCTATTTTATTGGCGTATCTTAAAAACTTTATCATGATTTCGCATCTAGGGGCTATGATTTGTATTCATGAATCTTTGAGAGCAACATAAAAATAATTCTTTCAATTAAATATAACATTCAAACCCTGACTAAAATAAATGTTTTTGAAATGTTTAATTAGATCAACAAAACTGATTCAACTTGATTACGAATAATGTTATTACTAAATGAAATAACGTTTTTCAATTGATTTATTTTATTTGCTAAACTAACATTGTTGGACGATTATCAATAGTTAACGGTAAGTTTATTTGTATTCTTCGGAATCTTTTCAGAATCAATTCTAATAGTTTAACTTAATTAAAATTATAGAAAATAAATAAACCATATATTAAATTTCCAAATTCAGTTTCCATGACTTTTATCTTTGGAGTTCGTCAAACGACATCTGCTTCCGAAGATTTATTCTTGGGTCTTATTCTGTATTTAATTGAATATCTGTTAGTGATTACGATGGCTTAGAAACTATTTATCCAGGAAGCTGGTACGTTAATGCCAGTAAATTAAATTCGCGATTGTTAGTTTAATATTCGAAGCAGGTAGCCGACAATGTTTCAATGTTTTAATTCTGGATCTATTGAATTGACTTCCATTTACCAGAGGATATTGATTTTCACGAATCAGAAAGATATTTCAACAGTCACATGGCTTAAGCGTCACAGTGTAAAACATCAAGATTTCAATTAAAAGTGACTTTAACATCGTGTCGTCTACAATAATGAAGAAGCTTTGAAAGCTAGTCGCGAAAGTATAACATCAACGAAATTCCAAATACCGCTTTGACAGCAACTTTACTTGTGTTTTCATTAGATGTCAGCTTATAACAGACTTTATCTGGCAAAACTCCAGCGAATACATCTTGGTCTGGAAAATGCAATTAAAACGAAGATTTGAAATAATGATATGTTAAATTTAGCAATTCTGTCAAAAGCTTCCATCAGCTTTTTGTTTTTGTTTTTCTGAAACATCAATTTATTATTTTTAAAAAAAAGAAATAAAAATAAAGAAATGGATATGAAATACTTTTGAAACAGTCTAACCCGAAATAAACTAATCTGGACAGTTTTAGCAGACTAAGAAAAATGTCGATGTTCCGAAAATAATAAAAATTTTGATAGCCTGTTTTTAAATTTTAAGGCTATTTCATAATTTCTCATTTACATTCAGTTCTCAATAAAAAATGGCAACTTGAATGTTTCGCTTACAATAGTAATTTATTGAGCCACACTTGGTTTTCATCATTGAATTACTGTTAACGATTAAATAATTTCCTTCTTAAAATCAGAGTCGATTTGCTTAGGTGTACAGTTGAATTTTAAATAGGATACATATTCGAAAAACTGGTATATTCAAAAAAAAAGAAAGATTTTGGGGAATAGGACAATTAGAGTTTTTAAAGAAGGTTTTTTCATATAATAAACTAAATAAGTAGAATAGTTATATTTCTGTAAAAAAAAAATCAAACAAAAAGAAATTAGAAAGCACTTATAAAAGCAATTCGAGTGTTTCTTTTTGTTTCCAAGCAGTTCTTGTAATTTTCATCCAAAGATTTTATTTTTAATCTTCTTTCATCTGTATCTATAGAATATCATTACTATAGAAATAATTGAAAAACAAACATTCTAACTTAGGACAGAAAGTTCTAGATTTCCAGTTTAATTGGCTTATGATTTGATACGAGTTCTGTACTGTATAATTCAATTTTACTGCTTATTTTATTTATAAAAAGGGCCTTTTTTTATATAGCTCATTGTTAATAAATTGTTAAATTTCGAGAAATTGGCTGCTGAAAAGAAGCCACTTTGGATAACATAAAATTAGGTATTTTTAATCTACATTTAGTAATATTTTTTATTAATTGATTTCCTACTAAAGTTAGATTATACTAAGGATTTCACTGTGATGCTAAAAACAAACCTGAAAATATATCAATTGGTCTATATCCTTATGCCTTTCACAAGAATTATAAGATCTTACAGAGTAAGTAGTTATAAGCTTACCATAGCTCTTTAAAAGGAATTTCTTTTTCTTTTGAATATCATTATATGCATATCAGACATCTCCTTTAGCACATAGAAATTCATAAGATTCACAATATCCTAGTAATATTCAAAAATACAGAAATTGTAGGCAATTTTCACTATCATTAATTTTCATTTTTTGATAAACAATAAGCTGTTAATGTGTGCAAGACAGTAGGTCAGCAGTCTAAGGAGCTAGTTTAGACACTAGTTTCTCAGAAGCCATGGGTTCGAATCCCTTTATTACAATTTTCATTCTTAATTACTAGATGCACAACATTGTCAAAATGCAACAAGTACGCTAATTATTAACAATAAAAATTTCGAAAAAATTGTTTTATCAGCATAGAACGTAGATCCATACAGAAAACTAATGCACATAAAATTTCTTCAACAATAGCCAACAATTTTAAGTTGGTCTCGATTTATATGATATGGAATCCATTTGACAATATACTTTTTCCTATGCATTGTATTTGAGAAGTTAGATGAGCTTTAACTTACATTATGGGAAGGAAAGGCTTCAGTTGGGTTGTTCTTCAAAGCAATGATCTGCAGAGCATCAATACTTCACTGACAATGTCGAATAACTTCGGAAGAAATAATGAAAGAGAATGTTAAAATTCAACAGCCATTTCCTAGTGTTAAGTTCTGTTTACTGACTGTATCGATTTAAGACCGAATGAATATAGTAAGAGAATGTTAACGCTTCAAGTATTCGCAAGAAAGAATTCTTTTGTGATTTCGACTGTCATGGAATAGATATTCGCCAACGGCTCCTCACAATTGCTGAGTGTAATGATTGCTCTATAATACTGTCGGGATATTTACAAACCCACGGTTGAGTCTTTTTTTAGCACTACAAATGAGAGTATAGAATATCGTGCTCATGAGACTCTAGTACTCAATGGATTCCAAAACCTTGGTGTTCTCGATATGAATCCTTCAGCGAAATAGAGAAATCGAACAATGCCGTCTCACTTTTGTAGTGTTCAAGATCTCCTGCTGTATTTATTAAAAAAAAAAAAAAAAAAAAAATTGGGGGGGGGGGGGATTGTTTGGACCAACGGACATTAGCGATTATTGAAGCCATGACTTTTCAGAGAGTCAGAAGATTCTACGAAAAACTTGGGTATGACTGTGATTAACTAATTCTAAAAGAAATCTTTCCACTTGGACTTCAGCAATTGAGGTTTCACTGCCTGCTCCTGCTTCGGTTCCTAATGCAGTGAAAAGCAACGTGGAATTATCTTCAGAATTCTATAAGCATCTGTAAAATTATATATAACAAAAAGAGAAGATACTCAAAACAGCAAGTATTACTCCTTCTTTTGAATTTTTTGATTTTCAGAAATATTCTCAGGCAGTGTGGTTTGATCGTATGATCATGTCGGATCTCGGATTTAAGTCAAATTTACTGTGGAAGTTTTCAAGGCAGAACTGATGATGAGGATAAGTTGTAGCAAATACTGAAAAATATACGACAGCAATTAATGCAAATGACTTATCCAGACTATTCGACAAATCTGTTGAACATACCAGAGCTCATGTTCAGCTGTAATATTAATGTGACAAAGCGTTTCAAGTAAAGGAATAGCTGTTAACTCTCTTTACTTTGAAGTTTGTGTCATATAAATGAGTCAGTTAGGAACGAGGAAATAAAAAAAATACAATAAATTCATGAAAGAAATTTATTTCCCTCAAAATCTTAATTTTCTTTCTTTTTTTATTTTAAAATGTGGAAAGTATACAAATGAAAAATCTCCTTTTTTTAATTACAACTATTTACTGAATACAAGCAGTATAGATTTTTTTTTCTTTTTCTAAAAAAAAAAAACAAATTGTTAAATCTGCAAATACTTAAGCTATCTGAATCCAATTCATTTTAATTATTTCGCTAGTAAAGGTTTTCTCTGAGAATTTTTATAGCAATTCTTGGTTAGTTTCTCGACGAGAAATCCATATAGGTAAAACTTAAAAGTTATATAATATCTTGTCTTTAAATGTGCTTCCCAAGTTTCAAGATTCAACCGGTGCTTCAAAAGTTATTAGTTCTATTATTAGACATTTGCAGAATGATTGCTTTAATGAGTCACACTTTCCTAGCAAAGTAGGCTAAAAATAGGAAGGAACTGGTCATTCAACCTGTAGATTAAAATAACAGAGTTAATGGGAACATAAGATTTACATTTTTCAAATTATAAAACTTTATGAATAAGTTATGAAAACAGCAATAGATTAAAAAAACAAAACTACAGGAAAAAAAATGCCTTTGTATAAATATCGAATTTTTTTCTAATAGCAAGGTATTTTCAAATGACTTTTCAATTCAATTGCAAATTTCAAATTCTAACTAATAGAAATTAGAATAGAGGAGACCCATTAATTAAAACTAAATTACAATAACTATATAGAATTACTATCAAATTACATTCTATTTAAAATACCGTTGTCAATTTCGTGAAATAAATTAGATTAAGTAACTGAATTGATTAGGTTCACTAAATGATTCACAGTTAATTGTATTTTGGATTATAAATTAATTATTGATTGGAAAATAACAAGAATGTCAATAGGAAGATGTCAGGTAATAGATTGGTAGGAATTTCAATTGAAATATTAAAAACAATGAAATAATTTCGTATATTGCTGTTTTGGTAATAATATTTAGAAAAGCAAAAATAATAATAAAAAAAGGGAGTTGCAATTTTGGATTTTAATTTGACTCAACAATTAGCAAGATTTCCTTTTAAATTAAATAGTAATCAGGAGATTATTTTGCCAAAATAAATAAACGAATCACGCACAAGGCATAAAATTACGTATTTGTTCAACTGTTATTTTATTACAAAGAACTTTTCGTAAAGTTAATATCAAAAATACCAAATAACTGTTATTAACTAACTTCATTAAGAAAAGAAATCTTTATAAATAAGTTTGTTAGCCATAATTCACTAACCAATTAGATATTTATCGAGTTTGTATTTAGGTAATAATTAGCAAAAGATTAATATAGTAATATCAATATTAAAAGTCTAAAGGTAATATTTAAATACTAACTTTAGAAATTGTTTATGTTAACAAAATTATTGAGTTACTTCTTTTTTCGAAGGAAGTTATTGCCATTATTTTCTTTGTATTTTATTTTACTGTATGAAATTCGCAATTCATCCTTGAAAAGTTAAAAAATTATTTGAAAAAAGAATCTGAGAATAACATTTTAGTAGCAGCATCGTTGAGTTTAAATCATTTTAAGTTCCTTTTTTTTATTTTACAAAGCATCGTATTTAATTTCAATTTACTGATATCGAAAAAAAGAGGTATTTTTTTTTATTGTTTTCCTGAAAAAAATGGAGAAAAAGGTTAGGCCTCCTAAGTCTGAATTTATTTTTCGTTTTGTTACGATCGTTTCCCTGAAAAATATGAATTCTTTCTTTTCTGTTGTCGTTCGCTTCAGATGTTGCTAGAAACGGAAGTGTCGCTTTCATAACCAGCATTTTATTGTTCATCGTAGCTTACGAAGGTTCGCCATTCACTCCTGAATATTTCTAAAACTTCTAACTTCCGAAGCATAAGTTTAGCTTAGTGATTCCATAAAATAAAAAACAATAATAACTTCTGGAGTTCCCTTCGGTACGATTCCTAACTCACATTTCATATCATCATCATCCACATGTTCATTCTTTCAGACGCGACATTTTTTTTTCTTCGTGCGATGTTAACAAAATTCCCGTTAAATTAATATTTACATTAATTACAAACAGTCAGACGAGTTTTAGGGTTCACCCAGCCTTCTGTAGAATGGTTTCTTTCTCTGGGGTTAAAAGTGGGCGGGCTTTGGACCACCTTAGTCAGTCTCAATGGTCTCGAACCGCCCCGACTCCAAGAATAACTTATTAATTTTACAAATTTTAACAGAAGAAATTTAACTGTAACCTTTTTAACGAAACAAATTGCATTATCTACCATCAAATCAACATTCATTGAAGGAAAACAAATTGAATTAGATTAAACGCATAGGAATGTAGCAGGTTTCCAAAAATAAATTTTAATATTTTGTGTTTCTTAGTTATATTATGTAGCTGCTGTTGATGATAAGCTATACAAAAATAATAAGAAACTTAGGTAGTCTTTAATGAGTAATTAACCACCCTCTTGCTTCCATAACTTCAACGTCTACAGACCTTTTGATATAACTATGACTTCTAGTAATGACGAGGCAACTGCCGCAACTGATGTGCCGGAATCTGGTTCGAATTTCGGTCCGGCAAGGAAGTTTCTTTTTCTTTCCTGTGTTTTCCTTCTTTTCTTTCTCTCCCCTCGGCTGCTTACGACCTTTCTTAGTTATTAGGATTTGAACAATACACCTAGAAAATCGCAGTTCTAGTGGGTTTACTCATGGCCCTTTCCAATCAAAATTAAAATTACATCATGGATTCTATACATTCCGGCTTTACATTCTACACATTCCACATTTTAAAATTTACATTCTTAAATCACAAATTCGGTTAACCTTTTCTGTTGTTGAATTTTTATTATTCACATGTAATGCAGATATAGGTCTACCAATTACAGTAAATAAGATCGTGCGTCTGACTTTCAATTTTTCCTTCTCTTTATAAGACAATTAAGATTGCTTAAATCTCTCCGTATCAATATTCATAAAAATTGAGCTATTTTTGCGATTTACACTTCAAATTTTTAATTTATTAAAAAGAAACAATTAAAAATGGTTTCAAAATCAAAATTAATTTATACGAAGCTCATAGGGACTCAATTTTATTTGAGAGCTAAGAATGATAATTTATTTTGGTTGGACAGCCTTCCAACTACTTTTCCAAATTCGACACAAGTTTTCTATTTTAGTAAAAGTCTTCTACAAGATCTCTTACATTCTTTGTCACTTCCCTTCGATGCTTCGTCTTTCCTTCAGTCTTACCTCTCTTCGCCTTTCGGGAAAAACTGAGATACCGCTTCTTTTTTTTTTCTTTTTCTTTTTTCAAAGCATATCAATTCTGTTCAGAAGATTTTTCATTTTGTCGAATGGTTATATTTTTTCATATTTTTAATCAATATTCTGAGCCAAAAATAAATTCACCGCTAAACTTTACAAGACACTGTTCATTTCCGTTAAAATTTTTAATTCCATATTAATATTTTCCAATACAATTTATACTTAAAAATTTATTATTATTATTACAGTTGTCCTTCATTCTATATTCAATAACTTCAAAGATTTCTTTGCTTGCATTGACATGTAATAAAAGATTGATGAAAAAAGAAGAAATAATGAATGAACGGATGAATGTTCTGCAATGTTTTTCCTTAATTGCTCTACCTAATTGGTATGTAAACATATGTAATTGATTTTCGGTGAAGATGTTGTTTGTTCGATATTTCTGAAGAAAGAATTTAAACAAATTATGAAAGATCATGAAATAGCTCCTGTTATCTTTGTTTTCGGTTATTCGTATCCATTCAATTTTATACTTTTGATTATACTTTTTGAGGCATTCTTATTATGTTCTATCATTACATGAAATTCTATTAAACTCGCTTCGTGAGGTGGAACTGAGGGCACCTTGACCCCCACCCCCCTCGCAATCTAGGTTCTGTTGTCTTTCTTTCTTTTTTTTGGTTAGATGGCCGTTGAGAAGATCTTGCCTCCTCTTCCCTCTCCTGAAATCTACACACATACTTGAGTCGTTATGGAAGTCATGGCAACTATTTTTTATTTGCCCACCATGCGCCACCACTGCCATTCCAGAATCCGTTTGAAAGCTTATTGGATGTGATTCTAATCAGTACGTCCTACAACACACTATTTAAAACGTATTAAAAATAAACCGTCTATTGCAATCAAAGTTGTATCAAAATCCTCGAATGTTTAGCCTTTTGCATTTCAAGATTAAGAACTTTAAGGGTTATCGAAATCTGACTTTGTGATAATCTTCTTTTAATGAATTTCAAGTTTAAGAATAAAGATTAAGAATCAAGATTTCAAGATTAAACAAATGCAAGTGGGTATAAATACAGTGGAATTGTGATTTGTCGAGTTTACTTTCGTGCTCTATATGAGTAAGATATTTTAGCTTTAGGTGCTCATTAAAACAGCTTTACCTGAAGCAAGTAAGAAGCGTAAAGATTTGTCTTTGCACGAAAAACAAAGAACTTTGGAGTGCTACAATAAGTGGCTCAAAAAGAGTCAGTGTAGTGCGGCTGTACATTTAAAATGCCAAGAGCAAGAAGTGCTACGGGTACTTCGTCATGGAGTGCAACGTAGAGCAACAAACTTCGAAAGGTATTATGAGTATGAACAATTTATTCATGAACTACTATATACAAATACACGACAGACAATAGTAGATAAGTATTGAAAATAAATTTTATGTTGTTTTTTTATTAAAAAGTTCTTTCTAACAGTAAATTAAATTATATAATATTGTTCATAATAATATTGAAATAAATTAGGCAAATTTTTATATTTACTGTTACCAACCGGTTATCATCATTATATATTATTTCTCAAAGGGTTTTTTTTGTCGGACCGCTATATTTCCTTTACTACTTCATCAAAATCAATGATTGAGGCATCATTTTGAAGATTACGTTTCCCGCTAATGACGAAAAATAAACAAATTGTTTAAAATTAATGTTTTCGTTGAAAAACTTTATTTTTAAAAACTTTTTATACAAATGTAGACACGCTTTAACAGAAGCGCCTTATTTTTCGAAAGTGAAAGTATTGCTTTAGCGTTGTAACCTTCAACTATTTCCTTTTTTGAATAAAAATGCACTTTAAATGATATTTCATCGTTTATTTAATAACAACAGATAAAAAAACAAACAAATATTTATATTTTAATAAAAATAAACGATTTATAACAATAGAAACATAAAAATTAGTCAACTTCTCATATATTATTTCTCAAAGGTGTTTTTTTTATTTCCCTTAATACTTCATCGAAATCAATGATTGAGATATTTTCAAGATTACGTTCACCGCTAATGATGAAAAATAAACAGATTGTTTAAAATTAATGTTTTCGTTAAAAAAATTTATTTTAAAAAATATTTTTTGTAAAAATGTAGAAGGCAATCTATTGACAATCTGTTCATTTATTTATTTCCACATTACCATTCGGTGACTGATCAAGATACCATGCGAATTATTCGCACGGGTCAACTTTTTTATAAAACTTGAGAAGACGCCATCTATTGACAATGTGTTTAACTAACATGCACACAAGCTGTTGGATTTGTTTATTATTTCTCAAAGGTGGTTTTTTGTTGCGAATTATTCGCACGGGTCCACTAGTTGTTATTAAAAAGCGACTGTCCCAAACTGATCACAATAAGCGGCGTCTACTAATTATATTTTTATATATAGACTACAGTGGGACCCCCGCATCTGCGGGAGATAGGTTCTAAGAACTACCGCGGTTACAGAAAACCGAATGCTATATTTTAAGTGATATTCGCACAGTAAGACATTTTTAACATTAAATAACGTAATAATAAAGTGTATTGTTTTCCTATTTCAATCATATCCAGAATTTTCACTTTCTTACTAATGGAAAGGACATTACGGCTTCTTAGAAGCAGCCTCACTAGTTTTACACTATGGGGCTATTATTAAAACAACTAATGCGAACAGCGAGAATGCTAGATGCACAATGGATGCACGTTCTGCGAGGAAGCGTGGGTAAGTGGACAAAGGAAGATGAATCAATTACTGGCTGCGTTTAGGCTGTTGGATTTCGCTATATTATGAACCCGTTCTCGCTTGGCACGCGTTTTGAAACTTAAACTTAATAAAAACTTAAACTGTTTATTTCTTTAATTTTCCAATTTTTTTTTTCGCGATAGGGTAAACCGCGGATAGCGAATCAGAGGATACGGGGATCTTAGTGTACATAAATATAAATATTTTTTTTTTTAACTGGGCTGCTGGAGTTCAGCTTCATAACTTGGCCTACTCCGAGATAAAACCTATATATTTGCCTTATTTACATAAACGTTATTACATAAAATGTAAACATGTAAACATTTCATTACATTTGCCGATTGTTTTTTAAATACAAACTGGAATTCTGTGACAAAATTTTATTGAAGGGCTTAAAATAAATATTCTTCGAAATCCAACTAGATGGAGTCAAGTTATTCATGCAGATAAGTAAATGCTTAGCATGAAGGAAATATAAACAAGAAAAAAATAATTTATATATTATAAAATTCGCCTAAAAATTATAGTATGAAATTACCATGTCAGAAAATTTAACGCTAATTTTTCAAGATATTATTCTTCTACTTTAAGCTTCCGGAAAAGGGTTTTCTGTTATTTGAAATATTATAATGTAATTCCTTTAGCTGTTTCTTCCTGTGGTGCTACCCGTTGTAGGAAACAGACTGAATCTTAACTGTGTTGATTCCCTGGTGTTCGAAATATGTAAACTGAGTCTCATTGGAGCCAGTGTTGTTTCACAGATAAGCATCAGTTGAGAAGCAGCGAACTTAATTGTGTCAAGAGAATTCCGAATTTCGTTCCGGAAGAGGGTCTTTGCATCTTCACGTTAGAAAAGAAGAAAGAAAGAAAGAAAGAAGAAGCCAGAACAGAGAAAAGATGGAAAAATATTCTTCTTAATATTTTTTTTCAGATGACAACTTAAAAAATAATGCATGTGCTTTTATTTAAAAGCTCTTAAGATAGTATTACAGAAAGTCTCCGATTTATGTAACTGGATCTTTCCGCAATCTTAGGCGTAAGTCGATGTTTCATTATCTAGATTAAATACAGTCATAATAATAATAGATATAACAACAATCAATTAATTTTTAATTTTTTGATTTTCATTCAGAATGATATAATTATTTTGTTCGAAGCAAAACACAACTAGAATAATTAATTATTTTATCAAAATTTCATATATTGTTTGTTTAATTTTAGAAAACTCAGGAAGGACTGTAATTTGAAAAAACTTGTAAAATGATATTCAAAGGATATACAGGATGAAGTCTAGCCAAATTTTTAATGTAAGAAATCAATCTTAATTACTATTAGCTCTTTATAATTCAATTAGAAAAATTTTAAGTGAAATTTCTGAAATTTTATGATTTCATTAATTTTTTTTTACCTAAAATTCACGTCAATAAAAAAAATATAGCATCAAAACCGTTATGAGAATTATACTTGTTTTCTATTATATTAAAAATATCTGAAATAAGCGTCTTTTTATTTATGGTAAAGCGAAAAGCACAAGAAAACATTTCCGAAAAGGAAAGAAAATGTGGGAGTTAATTAACAGCAGCAGTTACTGCCTCCGTCTTCATTGCAGAGACCTTCCTCTGTTCGTACAACCTAAATTTTGGCGCGATTTGGGAGGTAATGGAGAAATTAAGAGTGTATTCACGAAGGACGACAATCCGTAAATGCATAATTCAGGCAATAAGATCATTAGCGTAATAAGCACAGGGGTTTTAAAAGATACGACGCTCGAGCAAATTAATTTTTCATTGCGTACAAAGCAGAGACTAGGTTCAGTGAGGGAATTAAACTGTAATAGACATGTCCACCAGGTCAATAAATTAATACATAAACATATGTTTAGATACTAACTTAAATATTACATGAAAAATGTGGACTATTATTTATAATATCAGTGATGTGTGAATCCTGATTCTGAGAGCAAAGAAAGAACTGTTAAAAAAATTACGTAATCTAAAAATAAAATTTGCCAGTGATTTAACATGAAAATCAATTAGCATTCAATTGATTGAATTTGTAAGTTTTGTATATCTGTAGTTATTCAATTTGATATATATCTACCGCTAACTCTCTCTCGCTCACACACACATACTTATATGTAACTATATACCGGGTGATTCATAAAGAACTGGAAAGTACTGGGGTTTTCCCCATATCTTTTAAACTACTGCTCATAAAAATCTGAAAGTTTTTATATAAAATCGTCAAACATATAAGAGTTATATTTTCATGCTATTATTTATTCATTATTATTGAAATTCATTTTATTTGCGTTCAAACACCCCTAATATATCGTATATTTAAATAACTGTTGTGATGTTGTTTAATTCTAAAAGTCTGGATCCAATATTCAAATGATACAGAAACCTAATTAAAAAGTTAAAGTGTCCCTCTACAGGCCTGGACAGGCCTTTGGGGCGCGGGAGGTCAGGCTCCCAGCGTTTCGTGACCAACGGGACGAAGTTGAGATCGGGTGGTCAGCCCGACGCCCGCCCGCCTTTAACTCCCAGGAAAGATTCCACAGAGGGCTGGGTAAACCCTAGGACCCGTTTGAAGGACAGAAACCTAATTATGAAAATTTAATCTAAACACTTTTGTCATTAATTCCTTTGTTTAATTAAAAAAAAAACTGTATTTTTTTAAAAAGGCATTCTGACAAATGACTTTTTTGGATAATAATTTCGATATATTGGGGTGTTTGAACGCAAATAAAATGAATTTCAATAATAATGAATAAATAATAACATGAAAATATAACTCTTATATGCTTGACGATTTTATATAAAAAGTTTCAGATTTTTATTGGCAGTAGTTTAAAAAATATGGGGCGGTGAAAACCACCAGTACTTTATGAATCACCGGGTTTCACATAGTTCATCTATAAAAGCCATATGTATATATGCGTTTGACTGTTTCTTTTTATTTTGTTCAAAGTAACAAATTGATCTGCTTCGCTTTTAACAATTCTTAAACGTTTGGATATTAAGCTATCAATTTACTATTTCTTAATGTAATAGATCATCGAAAATTTTTGGATACTACTATTTATTCTTATTATTTATTTATTTTATTTATTTTTTTAAGACATGTACATCTACATGATTAATTTACTAATAAATTGCTTTGAAATAACAAAAGAATTCTAGTACTACATCTTCTCTTACTAAAAAGACTGCAAAGTCCGTTAAACAGTTTTTTATAGGAATAGAAGCTTCACAGAAAGTTAAAATGTGATAATACGTGTACATAATAAAGACTACAAAATCCCGATTGCTCTGAAATTTTAGAAATTGCAAATAATTTGTAAAATTGTAAACGTACTTTTGTAGGATTTTTGTCAAAATCATCTCATCGCCCAAGTCATTAACATTAATCATAAAACTTTTTTTTTTTTTTTTTTTTTTTTTATAAAATAAAAGATAGTTCCAGCGAAGTTCCAATTGGCCGGCAGTGGAATTAATATCACCACTACTAAAAGCAGATGGTAAGAATCATTAAACTTTGAATTGAATGGGAACTCTACATATGTAATCTACATGATTTCAACAATTTATATAACCAAATTAAACAAATATTAATTTATCTCGATTAATTCAATTTTCCTTTCCGAATCTTCAAATCAACGTGGTAAGTAAACGCTAAAGATGCTTCGGATGTAAAACTACTATTGGGCTCAGGAATCAACTTGAATAGTACCCATGAGTACTTTGCAATTCCTTACTAGCACTGAATTTTAGCTTGAAAGTTACAGAAACAACAAAAATTAAGGGACTTTTAAGCGAACTGAAAATACATAACCTTCTGATTTTGTCTTCTCTTTTGTAAGCATTAAACAATCCTCAAACAATTTCCAACGTTACACAAGTCTGGAATTTCAGGAAGATTTCTAAGTTTTACTTTTTAAAAGTTAGAAGTAGAGTTTGGCACTCGTATCCATATGTTCCATTTTACAAACATTAAAACAATAGAAAAAAACATACTGTTTTTAATTTTTTGATAGCATATCATTTCAACTTCCATTATTGGTTGTTACTTGACAAAGGAGTTTATTTACTGTAAGCTAAAGTAAGACTTATTGGTTATTCAAGTGATTAAAACACCTGTTTGCTAACGAAAGAAAAGAAGTAATACATTAAATCTTTCCACCAAACTAAAAGCACAAAAGAAATCAAGCTAGCTCCGTAATTCTATGTTCATCTTGTATACTTTCCTATTTTGTAACGTTTGACATCGGTTATAAATCTGTATTTTGCCATTTTTTGATTTACGGTATGCGCCAAAATATACAGTACTGAAACTCGCGCATCTCGAACACGTGGTTGCGTTTGTCGACGGGGTTTAGCTCCAGCTGCACGTGTTCGCAGTAGTGAAAAGGAAGTTGTGTTGTGCAGTTGTTGTTGGAAATGGGTCTCTCGACGGAGGAAAAAGTATTCATAGTTGAGCATTATTTCCGCTCACACGGAAGCGGTCGTGAAGGTGGATCGAGTTTGAAAAAGGTGGCAGAACAATTCCAAGAGGAGTTTAATAAGACGGCACCACGTAATACAGTTATGATGTCTATTGTTACGAAATTTCGCCGTTCTGGTAGTGTACTGTGTCAACAAGGGGTTTAGTGATCGAGCCATTTCTTCAGGATTTGAGAAGGTTCTGTCGTGCAAGGAACATTCAGATGAATAGAGAGTATGGGGCGACCAACCATATCGCTCGAGCATCTCTAGCCACGCTGCAGGAAAACTTTCCAGGACGAATCATTTCACGTGGTACAGAATTCCCATATCCGTCCCATTCCCCAGATCTTACACCACCTGATGCCTACTTGTGGGGAATGTTAAAGGAGAGTGTGTTCAACTGTGAAGATCCACCAAGAACTGTGCCTGCATTACGTGAGCAAATCATCTCCTTTTGCAGGAGTCTGCAGCAACCTTTGTTTCAGGATAAGTATGAGAATCTGCGTGAACCATATGAACACTGTCTACAGCGAGGCGGTGCACACTTTCAACACTTACATTACGCATACCGTGGTAAATCAACACGCTAATAGTGTATGTATGTATGTCTGAAGTGTGTATGTTAATTTCCTTTGAGGAGAAATAAACTCATAAATGACAATAATGTAATTTTGTTTATCTTTTCATTTCAGTACTGTATATTGCAGAAAGTACACACGAACATCTATATTTTTTTTTCATTTTTTTATTATTATGTTACCATATCTGTAATAACGAAATAGCGAAGCTAGACATCTCTGTTCGGTTTTCAGCCCGAAGAAAAAAAGATGAAAAATAATCAAGTAATAGATGTTGGATGTCTGAAGTGGAAAAATATGAATTACAGAATCTATAATTGCTACAACTCTGTCAAAAAAAAATGATCTATATGAAATTACACTTTTTATAGATTAAGTTACGGTGATTAGCTTTCAAAGACTGTTCAAAGGTTCACTTTAAATAAAGACCGAATTCGCTTTTACATACAAAACAATACAATAAGTTATTATGAAAATCAAGTTTCATAATAACTCTTAACACAGAGCTCTAATAATGTGATTATTCATGTTAATAAGTTCGTCTTATCATTTGCAAACAATGATAATTATATGCTTTCGTTCTATTGGTTATCTTAACAAATACTAAAAT
Organism: Thereuonema tuberculata; assembly: GCA_023159025.1. Lineage (NCBI taxonomy): Eukaryota > Metazoa > Arthropoda > Chilopoda > Scutigeromorpha > Scutigeridae > Thereuonema > Thereuonema tuberculata. Next base: position 199,188,056 of record JAFIDM010009631.1, read on the forward strand.
ATTAATAAGAATTCGATGATCTAATTAAAAAAAAGCATGCATTAATCAACATCTAACAATGATTTACAGAAATGTGAAATGGATTGTTAATCAAATTTTAAGCTTATTATCAGGGATTTCATTGGTCGTCACATAATTCTAACCAAAATTATGAATAAATTTGGAGAAAGTGCTAAAATGTTATTTTTCACGCTAAAGTGTGTGGTTTTTTTTTTTGTTTCTTTTTTTTTGGTTTTTTTTTTATTTATTTTGATTAATTTATCTGATTATATATTTCTTTTTTATTATTTTATTCTCTTTTTATTTTTTTACCAATACGTCTATCTGAAGAAGAAAAATCTGAAAACGCTAGCCAACTTTCCAATGTAAAACTTTGATTACAACAGAACAATGTGTCTTTCGAAAAATCTAAAATCTCTAAAATCTCTAAAAGGAATTAAGTCATTTCGATTTAGATGCGACTAATTGGTCATTAATATGCATTAAAACCATAAAGCGAAGCGGAGTTCTTGAATCGGCTGGGATTTAAACCCAAATCAAACAAAAACAATACGAATTAAAATCCATCTCAGACTAAAAATCATCTTCAGAAGAGACAACAAAATCTGCAATCCCTGACGAATCAATTCGCTGCCGAAAATCGAATTCTACAAAATATTCCATCTAAGCCCCGAGTGTTTACGGAAGCCATGGTTGGCACAATTCCAAGGCAAGTTAGGGGGAACGAGCATTTCATCAGATTGAGTCCATTCATTATTCATTCATAAGCCTTGCAATTAAATTTGGCAATGGAAACACAGAAAAATACAAAGAACCACATCTACGGCCCAGATCTCGAGAGATCAAAAGTTATTTGCCATAATTATGGTAGAAAGAGACATCATTTTAGCCACAAAAAAAATATAACTTCGGTTAAGAGCTAAAAGTTGAATCTGTATTTCTGTAAAAAGAATTCAGAATCACTTTTGGTTCAGTAAGTTACTCCTATTGTCATACATTGGTTAGACAACAAAAACCATAGCTTAAAATATAGTAAAATATCTTAAAATTAAATTCACAAGATTTAAATTTTGAGAAGTATTAAAATTTCCTGAAAACAAAAGAAAGAAATGAGAATAATTATAAATAATTTGTCATTGAAATTTTTTGTTAAAGCAAATTTTCTAGTAAATTCTAAATAATTTATTCATTTATGTTATTAAGAATGAAATCGACTTGTTTTAATCTTACAGATGCTGTAGAAAATCGAGAGAAATACAGAGAAGATCAAGACTTGTAGAATAATTTAATGTAATTACAATTTAAAATGTAAATTTATAAAAAAGGAAAAACAAATGAAACTATTGTAACAATGTACAACGCTATTAACAATTCTAATTTACATAAAAACTGACTACTGTTGTTCGTAAAGCCTTCAAATCTATAACTTTAAAGTTCAAAATATGAGATTTTAAGAAACACATTTAAGAGAAGCTTTTAATCATTAAAAAAAATTCTATCACGATTTTAGGAAACCATTCTGTCTATCAGCTGCATCTTAGGCATTGTTCAATCATTTTCATGATTCTGGCTTTTTAAATTTGAAGCTTAATAAATAAGACAATGTCAAATTTATTTAAATTCTTACAAAACTGTATGATTACAGTAAAATAAAAAATAAAAAAATCTCACTTTTCATAAAAATAATAATACTTATTGGTTTGTTTTGTTTTTTTTTTAATGTTAAGGTTATTTTTTGGTCAATGATGAACAAAATGGTCTTTTCAATTTTCCTGACCATTTCTCGAATAACAAATTCAAAGAATCAAATCTCCATGTTTTACTGTTGGGGAACTAATTTGAACTGTGTCAATATTGCTTTTTTATTTTATTTTCACTATTGACAATTTCTTCGTTATTTATGACAGAAATGTCCGCTAACAAATATACGCTGTGATGAACATAACTGATCATTTTTAATTTAATTACGGTATCTCTGTATCCATTGCATGGAATATCACGGTTTTATTTTGTTTATTTCAAAAGCCGTTTGAAATACATTTCTATTTTAAGAAAAAATCAAATTTAAAAACAGAACAAAATCAATTAGGAAAGGAAAAAGCTATTTCAATTTTCATCCAGTAATGGTGCCGAAAATGTATTGAGGAGGGCGATATTTATTTATGACTATTTTACAATGAAGCATATACCGATAAATGAATCAAACCTCGATTATTATTTTTTTTGTTAGATGTTGTGTCATTTAATTAGTTTCTCGGTTGAACGTCATAACCGTAGGATTAAACTTGGCTTAACATCGCATTCATTGAAGCTTTATTTGCTGAGCGCACGATCTTTTGCTACAGAAGACACCTAAAAGTGAATAACATTAACAAACACTCTGATGCCCATATTACGCATTTTGTAAGTTTAAATTGTATAAATCTCTTCTTTATTGTGGGCCCCTAAGGTTCACCCAGCCCTCTGTAAAAATGGAACTGAGTTTCTTTCCCAGAGATAAAGGCGAGCGAGCACTGGGCACATCAGCCAATCTCGACTAGTTTCCGACGGTCGCTGAAACATCCGAAGACTCGTATGGGAAATACATATCTACCTATCTTGTTATTATTATTAATATTGTTATTACTTTTTTATTATTATTTTTAACCTTTTTATTATTATTTTTGTATTCTTCGTTGCAAAATTTGAATCTAAAGTTTGAGAAATGTTTTAATAACATTTTATTAGCAAGGACTTTACACGATTTAGTGACGGATTTTAGTAAATCGAGCTCGCATAATTATAATGTCTATGAAAGATTATTTGTTTTTCTTTCCACAGAGAATATTCCTCTATGTAGAAGCCAGTCTACTTTGAATCCTCTATTTCTAAGAACGGTGAATATGTTCACGATGCGAAACGAACCAGGATTAAAGTAATTTGAAAATTCAAAGAAAAAAATAAAAGCAGCAAAGTTTAAAAGTATAAGAAAGAAAAAAATCAAGATGATTAACCACAGTTTCGTTATTTGCCAAATGCTGTTTCACTTCAGTGTAACCACGTGCACTATACGAGAGAAGCATCAGCAGCATCGTGGTAATGCAGAACATAACTCTAACGATTAAACTTTCACGTTTACGATATCTTTTTTATCTTATGTTGGCTTGCTTTCCTTCGCTGCAAACACGTTGCCAGCTTAAAATTACGATGAGAAGGTAGGCAGAAGAAAAGTATTTCGTGAATATTTCAAGGCATCTAAGCAAACAGGTACTTTTTTCCAGAGCGTTGTTTGTATGTAAAAATAAACAGAAATTCTGAAATGCTTAGTTTTAGTAAAATAAAATAATAATTTAGCATAACTTTAAAATTAGTAATTACAAAACTTATGTAATGTATTTATATTTGAGGTAAATTTAAATTTATGATTTTTATCCATATCGAAAAGGATTGTTATCTTTCATTTTCTTTTTTCTTTGTATATGTGTATATGTATGAACATGGTAACAATGTTTAAATACGCATGGAAAAAACTTCCTAAGCAAGGTTCAGCCATCAAGTCATTCCAGAATTAGTTTATATTGAACTTACAATTTAAAATCCTAACTTATATCGATTCGAAAGATTAATCAACCATTTAAAATATAAGACTTATAAAAAAGTAAATTACTTCATCAAATTGCAGCATTATCCAAAACACAAATTACATATTTAATAATAAAATTTTAAATTGGTAACTTCGGATGACCAAATTTTAAAAATAAAAATATCGGGACACTTTAATGTAGAGGACAAAATCAACCAACACTATTGCATGCGTTATTTATTACTTACTTGAAAGAAAGAAATGCCACTTACTGAGAGCTATGCTTGTAAGGTTTAATTAAAGACTGTTTCTTACGATTCTCCAAATAGGTGAAAGTAAGTGACGGTTTACCATTGTTGCATTACTTTTAAATATCAACAATTTCCGAGATCAGTTGTAATTATTATTCATATACTGATTACAACGTTGACGTAATAATATAATTTTATTTTTTCGTGTAATTTCATCAATTTGTTTATAAATTTGATTATTTCTAATTATGTAATGGTATAAAGAAAGTGTTTCTTTAGGTTGAATTACAATGGACACTCAAGCATTAATATGAACCATACAGCAGGTACATGAATAAGACCTTTCTTACGCATAGTAATTAATCAATCTATAGTGTGAACGCTAGCATAATATTCGTTATTGGAAAAGTGTTCATAACTTTATAGTCCAGAAACGAATAATTCAAATATTGCACTACAGAATCTCTCAATGCAGAATGATGGTTAAAGTGAAGCTACGTTTATCTCTTCAGTTTCTCAACGGCTGAAAATAAAACTATGAAAAGCGGATAAATAGTTATCTTAAAATTTGCATTAAAATACGGGACAATTATACGTCGCGTATTAAATTTATAGAGACAACGGGACAATCTCGTAATTTATGGGAAGTCTGATCACCTTATAGTAATTTACAAGTTAGAAAACGAATAATCAATGAGTTAGCGTGCATAGAACAACACAACCGAATCTTCATGTAAACTAATAAGATTTTTTTTCAGAGTGGAAATGAATTTACCTGTTTCTGAAAAAAAAAAATCATTTCTTAACTAAACTACTGTTTTGTTTTGTTTTTGTTTTGTTTTTTGATGTCTTAATCATCTTACGAATTTTTTATGATGTTTGTCCAATTAGTCCATTTATAAAAAAGAAGGTAGCAGTTAAGATCCAGAAACATTTCACTTAGAATGAAACGAAATTTAACGTGCCCAATGATTCAAAGAATTATGCAAGCAAACGAAGGCACAACGCTATAACAAAGGATTCGCACCCTGAGTTGTCATCGGGAAGAGACTGGGATGGACCTTATTAGCCTTATTAGGACCCATCAGGGTGCGAATCCTTTCTTATAGCGTTGTGCCTTCGTTTGCTTGCATAATTCTTTGAATCATTGGGCACGTTAAATTTCGTTTCATTTTAAATATATAACTTTTGGGCTTTATTTAATGCCACCTTTAAATTCCTTTTGCGCCTAGTAGATTGCAGGACAAGGAATAGTTGTTTTTTGTTTTTTATTTAATTTTTGGTTAGGATTTCTTCGGGGGGAGTTCCCGCTCTCGGGAGCGAGTCCCGGGAAAGCTAACCCCACGCATCTTCTGGGTCTGTCATTCGGTAGAGTTTGGCTGGCTGATGAGTCCTAATAAGGACGAAATGGTCCATCCCAGTCTCTTCCCGATGACAAATCAAGGTGCGAATCCTTTTTTATAGTGTTCGTTTGCTTGCAAAATTTCACTTAGAAATAATAGAATTTTATGACTTTAAAAATTTCAATTTTTTTAGGTAAATCCAGAATTTCTAACATATCTTAATAAAAAATTGTATACTTTGTATTGTATATATTGTGTGTATGAACAGAGAAACAAAGTATTCAAAGGATATTTATAGGTTTCTCAAGACATCGAATCTGTTTTTCTATTAACACAAAAACTATCAAGCTAACCAAAAAAACTAGCCATCTTGCAATGAAAATTGCAGCATTTGCAGAAATGTGAAAAAATAAGCAAGACTTCATAAAGCGATTCTATTAAGTTACAAAAACTTATTGCAAATGTACATTAATTTGACCATTGACTATCTGTCATAGGTAACTGTTTCTACAGGTAGGGACCGAAGCATATTCTGAGGATGCACGTTGACTATTAGGTGCGTCAATTCAAACTCTGAGACATTTGTGTCTTTACGTACGTATTTCCTAGACCCTTTAGATAAGAGAACGTTCAGACCAAGGAGCAATGGAACACTGAGATGACTAAGGAAGGTTTGTACTCAATGAAATAGCCATCGCCGCCCTCATGAAACAAAGTTTTCGAAACTATCTTCAAAAGGAGAAATACTTGTGGCTGCAGGAATTCCTTGGCAATCATTGGAAATGATACACCAAATCGTAGCAGATATTCTTAACTATTATGATAGCCGGTGAATTATACGCACGAGAACATCATATGACCATTAATAACCGTTCCGATATTTAGTATTTTGTGGGCTTCGAGTCCTGAACTCAGTCATTGCAGTGCAACACCTTTATCTGTCCGTCCTGAGCACTGCGCTTACATTTTGAAAAACGTAATTTCTAATCTAGCATATTGAAATTTGCCTTTTCTCTCAGACTCCACCGATGAGCTTATTATTCTTCTTCTCTGCACTATGGCATCTTCAACTTCACATTATATTATTGGTGAGTATACTGTATTTACATTACAATGTTCACCTTCAACGTTTTTAGGAAATGATTCATCGAATGCAGTAAAGGTACTTTTCAAAGAACTTAATCATACATCTGATATCCCCAGTAACTGGAGGAAAACTGGATAAAATAAATTTATATTTTATGTAGCTAATGAGTTGTATACTGTTTCTAAGCAGAGCAGTGAAAAGTAACTTTTATTCAATTAGAATAAAAGACAGAAACTATTTAAATCTTTAGACAAGTTACATAACAGCTAGTATATAATTACAATGTTTAAATCTACAAGGAAGTTATATTTTAATTAAGTATATTTCTTTTTATCTTTCACATTACTTTTGAAAACAAATATGAAGGGATGACTGTCATTTTAAGATATAAAACAAACTAATAAAAAAAAAAGCTAACAACCACTGCTATAATAACGCCTCATTGTTATTATTATTAATTACAATCAAATCATTGACAGTGAAAGTCAATGCTGACAAGTTATAAGCCATCCATTAAGTGTTGCTTATTAAATATTAATGCAAATGTTGATTGAGAGCTTTCTAAGCGTGATACATTATAGATCTCTGCACAAGGAATCATAATTTCCTTCGTGAGTCAGTGATCGATTGTTCAACTCAAAGCAAACATTAGAAATCAAAGGAATGGAATAAATCCCTCTTCGTCTCTTGGGCTATTCCGCTCTGCAATTAAAATTAATATGATGTAGATGTATTTTTAGTTGTCAATGACCCCTCAATGTGGCCTCTGAATCGATGTAATTAGTTTTTCGGGGGTTAGTAATTAGTGGCCTGGTTGCTATCGCCGTGTCTGTGGGTCGACAGATAACGAGAAGGAAGCAATAAATACCTTCACCCCCTAGTCATTATTACCTCTCTTTACTTTCTTACTGATACCTTCCACCATTACCAACGGGTGAAGCCTTGTTAAGGAACTCTGGTAGCCATGGAAACTCGAGGGAGGGTTGCCAGAAGGCTAGGGGTTTGTAAACACTCTGCAGCTACTGAAGTAACAGCACAGCTTGCTTTATAGCCTCGATGAAAATGAGTTTTATCATTATAATCTTTATTAAATGTTTACTATTACTGCAAAATTATTCACAATTTTGGATATTAGTGTTCTTGAAAACCAAACTGTCATATAAAACATAGTAATAAGAATGATAAAATCTTAAGAACTTAAGAGTGAAACGAAATTGATTAATTAGAAATTAAAATTGCAAATCCGATCTTTGTACGATCCGTACAAGGCACGAAAAGTTGAGAAGATTTATTTGTAAAACAATATTAAATTAATAAATTAACGTTATGTATATTGCTGTATTGTAATAGAAATTATATTTATTCTCATACAATTCCAAATGCATATGAATTAATGTATCAAAATTAAAAGTCAAACAAGCAAAAACTTAAAATTAAATATTTGTTTGAAACGCGATTAAAAGTTTCTACCGCAAAACAAACATCTTCACATTTTTTCTTAGAATCTCTTGGAGGATGATTACTGAACGCAGAAAAGTTCCTTCTTAAATGTTTTACGCAGAATGTTTGTACCCCACGAAATATTTTTTTTTTCATTCACTTATCATTTTTTTCATTGGACGTTAAAGGCAGTATGAAAAAATGTATTTCATTATTATAGAATCTTTTCATAGTCAATTAGATATTAGGACGAGTTGTATTAAAAATCTCCATCAGTTCTGGTACTTCCCAAGAACCTAGGAATTAGAGATATCTTCTTAGAATTTGCAGTGTTCCTAATAATGCAACGCATTGTAACTATTCAATTAATTAGTCTGCCAATTCCAATGCTATCCAAATGTTTCTTAAGGACTTTGTGAATGGCACCAATTGCACCAATTACAATAGGGATGGCCGTACGCTTCTTTTCCCATAGTCTTTTGTATTTCAATTTCTAGATTTTTATATTTTGTTACTTTTTCAAGTTCCTTTTCGACTATTCGACTATCCCGGGTATTACTATACAAATTTCACTTGTTGCTCTTCAATCACTATCATGACATGATAGCTGTGTTCTATTTTCTTTTCTGTCTGAATTTTAAAGTAATTTTAATCTTCCCATATTCTACGATCTTCTCGGGCATATTTATTCTATCTTCTCTTGCACAAGTTCCAGTGGATCACAGCAGCGATTTTGTTAAATGCCGTATCTAGTAATCCAGATAGGGCAATTTTGCTGCAACAATGTACAGTTGATCGACGGTTTGTCTTTCTCTTTATAGGCCTGCATTTAGTATTACTTAAGATCTTTTTTCACATTTGACTTGATTGGATTTGTTTTCAACGCCTGGTCTTACCATTACTAATTAAATAATTTCAATGCTAAAAAACAAGCAAATGTTAAAGAGATAAAAAAAAAGAGCTCTGAAGACCAAGAAAAAGGAGACATGTTAGCAGAGAACTAAAGAATCTAAAAAAGTATTGAGAAAGAACTATTAAAAGCCGATTAGTTATTGTTGGGAAGTCAACAATACATTGACTTTATGACTAGTTACTTCATGCTCATTCTTTGTTTTTTATTGTTATAATAGTTTCCCTGACAACGGTTGTTTTATCAGATATGTTCTCTCTCGTTGTTTTAAGTTCTGAGTTGTCTGTATTGATTTACTTTACTATTAAATAGTATTTTGGAAGCTAAAAGAGGGTGCCGTATCCTTACAGTTATGATGCAATCTCCACATGGACAATACATCAAGAAAACAAGGTAGGACTGATAAGGATTGCATTCAAGTCCCTACAATTTCTTCTGTTTCCTTCTTCAATCTTCCGTTGCAGCCATTTCTAGTTGTTATCCTTAGAAATCTTGCCTTTTACTTTTTTGATTTTATTGTTGTTGTTGTTATTATTTACTATTCATTATTTTGGCATATTCACAACGTAAGTAATGTTAATTAAGTCCTGCCCTACTCCATCCCTAAAGAAGAAAAAAATGCTTAATGAATGCTTTTCTTGAAAAAAATATTTTTTGCTTTATAGGTATGCACATTGTATAGTGGTTTATACAACAAACACTTCAACAGACAAAATATGTTTAAATAATAAGGAACTCTTATATACGTAATATCTAAATCGCACGATCATAGTTTACATCATTGTTTCGATCACTGACACAACAACTGAAGCTGTTTGATAGTGGATTTGTTTCTAAAATCATTTTCATCATTGAAAAGATTTTTGATTCTAAACCCTTTTTAATGATGATAGAAGCAAATCACACGGTCAAAGAGTTTTAATGATTGTGTCAATGATCAAAATTATGGCAAAAAATATGGATATGGATGATGTGATATGGATATAAGATTTTGGAAAGATCTTAAGATTCAGAGGACGAAATAGTAAAGATTGGTCCTATCAACATCGTGCCCTTATCACAACGATTTTGTTGTTTTAATAGAGGTGCTTTATAAGTTTATTCATCTGGGAATTTATATGATTCAACTCCAAATATTGAATTTTTCTGGGGGTTTTTTTTTGGTTCTTTTATAGAAAATATAATTTCATAGACACCATAGGCTAATTTCCGCTTTTGTTCTAATTGGTTATCCCGTAATTATCTTACAAAATATTGCAGGTTTTTTTAGAGGATGGCTCAATATTCCATAGTATGTAACATTGTTTTGGAAACTTAATATAGTATTAATATAAATTAACATTATTTTTTAATAATAATTAACACAATTGGAAAACTACAATAATTTCTCAAATGTGTATAGGATTTACCAAGAAAAAAATATTACTAAGTTTTGTTCTTCGAGTATTGCTTGAAGGGTCGATTGAATCCAAGCACACCCACACCCACACACAAAAAGGCAAAACGTGTCATTCATAGTTTCCTTGGGTCGACCCTGAGAAGCGTCGATGCGACAGACGGACAGACCATGTGAAACGGAAGTTTTTTGTGCGACATGTCTGGTGTTGGCAACGTGTGAAGACACGGCACTTACGGACCGCGACAGCTGCCACTCCGACACGACAGATAATTTATCTCAGTTTCTGGAGCGATGCCAAGGTCCGCAGACGAAATATATGAAAACTGACGGAGACATACAATCTGTTTTCATTTTAATATCACGCAGGGTTTTTCTTTTCTTTTTTTTTTTCTTTCCTTTTGACAAAACTTCTGGCTCTTCAACGCAGAAGATGTTTACGTTTCAGAAAAGCAATAACGTCAAATAACTGAAACATTGGTATTGTAGTAATTTTTCTATAAAGGAAAATGATAATTATACAATAATTCGACTTTGTATTCCTCATTAATACAAAGGAAATCACAAATATTACGGAAATCATGCAGGGAATATTAATAATAAATCTGTTATATATTTCTTTCAAACATATTTCATCTCAGTTTCCTGTCATTCAGAGTTTCGTCATCAAATAAGATTAATCTAGGAGTTCAAAACAATAAATTAATAATCGTAATTAATCATTAGTTGATTACTTGTCATGAAATAATAAAAGTATCTGGTTAATATTTAATCATTATATAACAGTTGAATTTGAAAGTCTTTTTTGTGAATCTGAAAGTTTTGATAATCTAAAGGATCGCTACAGTAAAATAATTTCAAATGTCGTTGGATCATTTAGATTATAATTGCCAACAGGAAGAAATTTAGATTTCCCTTAGGAAATTTACACGGATAGCAAAGGAAAACTAGGTAAGTAACAGTCACTACACAATGAAGTCCAAGGAATAGAGGAAAAATATTCGTTACAGCCGTTACTTTAGGTTTATGTTGCGGTTACTATTTTTATTACACGTATTTACATAGTTGTAGCTTTTGGAAATTGGATAAAAACGTAAAGATAAACCTTATGATTTCACAATTAATGTTTTAAATGATATATTTTGAATCACATTATTGATTCATAAGAGAAATGTGCAATAATTTCATTACTACAAAAATATCTTAATTTATTTCAAGCTTCATTTAATTTATAAACACAGAGAAAAGAGAAAATCAGAATCAATGTCATTGATTTTACAGAAAAAGCCTTTAATGCAAATTGTACCATTGTGTTCGAAACTACATTAGTCTGACATTCAACAGCCGTTGCTCATTGTAATGGCTTAAAGATTTGCTCGTTATACCCGTAAATTCTCTGCTACCCTAATCACTTTAGCCTCGAAATGTTGCCATAAAATACAAGACTTCCAACCAACTCTTCTCTGTTTGCTCATAACAGCCGAGGCCTCACTGTAATCATGTTCGTTAGAAATGAGTTCAACTGCAATAGGATATAATTTCAGTTCATTTGTAATTGTCAAAGCCTAAACTCTTAACAAGAAGGTCGTGGAAGAAACTGAAGTCTACTTTCCTTAAAAGGATTTTTAAGTTCTGAAAATAAAGCAAACTTACGAAAAGTTCCCGTACTAGCAGCTTCAAACGACTTATACTTGTTTAAATTATGTCCTGTACGGTGTTATTTTGTGTACATGCTGGAGTTATGAAATAACTTATGCTTGTATACCTGTTGTTGCGCTCTGTAGCGCAAATCGATTCTATTGCGGATTTTTTTTTTAATGTTAACCAGTCCTATTAGGTGCAATTAGACTAATTACTATTGTGTTATATGTGCTGGAATTTTGTTGTACGACTTATAAAGTTGAGATTAAAAGCAGAGATTAAAAGTTTTTTCTTATTTTATCATTAAGTTTAATATATCATAGATTAATTAATTTTTAATGCATTTAATGCTATTACTAGTATAATTTCCCCAAATTATTTGATTAAATAATTTAAATTTGACATAATTGTCTAATCTAAGACCAAAATTATTATTTGGTTTATTAATTTCAAAAATATTTAACCAATTATTTCTAGTCGAAATACCAAAGTCGTAGTTTTGTTTTTTGCCTCTTAATTTTTCAAGGTGATTTTGACTACAGAAATGAATTGGACGGACATGTTAATAGCATACAGCAATAACCGGCAAATTGTTCTAGAGTCAAATGACAACATCTAATATGGAGGTATTTCGAGTTATTTTTGTTAATTAATAATTATAAACAAAAGCATTTTTTTTCTCAAAACGAAAACATAAATTTAATATTTTTAAAAAATCCCTGATTAAAACAAAAAAATAACAATCTTTTAAAAAAGTTTTTTTTTTTTTTTTAATTTTAATTGGTTCCTTTCCTGAGAAAATGGTACAAGTTTGTTTATTTTGTAATTGTCGAGACGAAAATACCGCATTAAGGCATGTCAAAAAGATACATTTGTTAGTGGGTTTCGAAGTAACACTGTTCCTCATAGTTTGAAACGACGTCACAACAAGACATACATTCACGACTAAGTTACGACATTACATTCTGACCAAGGTGCAACTACACAAGTTTTCGAAGTCCCACTACTGTAACTGCGAGGAATACAGGTTTGGTTAAAAGCGAGTGAGTGAGTGATCTCCCCGTCTCCATTGGTTAGATAGTAATCGATTATGTTAATTATAGACTACCTCCCACGGGCCCTTAGGCTTTCATGAGGATGTAATAGACATCATCAAATAGATATTATTAATGATTAACATTTAAACTATTAATGCTGCTTATTATTACCACGATTATTATTATTATTATTAAATTGAGCAATAATAATAATAACAATAATATAAAAACAATTATTTTTATTACAGTATAAAGTTTTATTCAATTAATGACCAAGTACAAACGATGTAATTTTTATCTAATGCAGCGGCTAATTCAAAATTAAGGAAAATTTTAGAAAGTTGTGTTATTAAAAACACTAAGGAGGAAAATTTTAACAGGTATTAAGGAGTTTATGTAGACCCTTTCACAGTTGTCTTATGAGAGACTTAATAAAAACAAATTGTACTAAAACAGCAACAATAGATGTTTTTAATCATTAAGAATATTATTATAATCTAATAATTTCTTATTATTATTTTAATAATTGAATTGTATCATATAAATATGTTTTTTATAAAAACAACTAAATTTATTGATTCACGTGGTTTTGAGTTTGTTTAGACTTCTCACCATTTTGTTTTGTTGTATTTATTCCAATCTTGTCTTTATGCTTGAAAAAGAGAAGACGTATACTATTTCTTGAAAATTCGCAATTTTTAGTATTTAAATAAAAATTTTAAATACTCTGATGTGGTGTGTGGAGTTTTTATCAATATTAATTACACAAGAAATGAAAAGGAAGAATTTACTTGAAGAATGTGGAACTTTGATACATATTTCGATTGAATGTTCAGTAACTGTCAACAGTTGATAAGAAGTTACTGACAGAACTTGGAGCCTACTTTTTCCTTTCCTTTTTTTAAATCTTGGTGTGTTTTTCTTTTTCTTTTTAAAAAGTCGTGAATATAATATAAACGAAAGTTCTTGTTTTTAATCATAATAATTGATGAATAAAGCCTAAGAGATATTTTTCATTTCATGAAACAATTAATTAAACTTCAGTTATTTACATAAGCTGTTTGATTCAATTTAATATTATAGTCCGCGCATACATTTCTCCAAATGATTATATTAGTTTTAGCTCATGTCGAAACTCTACTCGATTCAATCGGATTTAATCGAGGTTGGAGCTTACAATACAATCAACAAATGGTTAATATTCATTGTTTAAGACATCGATAGAAATCCATTTTTTTCCGTTTTAATGTTTTTTTCTACAGGATTTTTTTACAGCTAATTCTTTCGCTAATTTCTCAACAAGAACCCACACGAAAAATTTAAAAATCGCAGTTTTGGTGGACCTTGATCACTGTTAACCAATAAGGGCTTTATCTCTGTGCGGTCTACCCTAAAGCATTAAAAGCGGAGAAATTTATTTTCATTGGTTTTATAATAGAATAAATGAATTTGCCATATACCCTATTATGCAAGCTCCAAAATCTCGTACACTGCTGAAATTGTTGAATCACCAGGTAGGTAGGTAGACACCCACAACATTTTCATTAAGTTCTCTTCCTACGCCTCTTCAAAAGAGATCAATTTCTAAAGTTTCTTGGTCAGTAACTAAATAAATTACTTTTTTTCATTTTAGTTATATTCAAGTACAATGACGGAAATGGAAATCCCAACACCAAGACGGAGTTATGAATAAAAATTACAAAGAATATTTGTCTACATGAGTTATTACATTGATACCAATTTCAACGTCACTTGTGGAACTGTTCGTAAGCGTTACTATCACTGTGAATGCTATGGTAACGGGTGCTACAACTATACAGAATGCCGCAAAGGCGACAACGAACAGCATATCGGCAAGTAACCCACTTTGAACAGGGCCGTGTGATAGGCCTTCGAGAGGTAGATTTTCATTTCGTGAGATAGCGGCAAAAATAGGTCGAGACGTCTCCATCGTGTACAACGATTGGCAGCAATGGACCCGGGAAGGAACTGGTCATGGTACCGAGAAGACCGGTATCCGGTCAACAGGAGTGAGAGAAGACCCTGGCGGATCCCAGAGCGTCAGCAGCGGTAATTCATCACAAGAATTGTTCTGAATCGTCTAGTGGAGATTGACCTCCGCTCTAGGTATGTTTACCCTGCGCGGCAAGATCGCCAGATCTTTCGCCAATAGAAAATATATGAGCCATGAGTGGACGACGACCCCGGCTCATCTGCAACCCGCAACGACCGTTGTCGATCTGATCGTACAGGTGCAGCAGGAATGGAACACCTTCACACAGGATGACATCCGACATCCCTACGATCGGATGAATGGGCATTTGGAGCCTGCATTCCCACAGTACTTCAATGGATACTAAGGAGAACGAAATTCAACTTTCATATTCTGCACGTGCATCATGTGAGTTGTGACGTTGAAACTGGCATCAATGTAGTAACTCATGTAGACAAATATTCTGTGTAATTTTCATTCACCTAACGTAACTCCTTCTTGGTGTTGGGATTTCCAATTCCGTTAGTGTAATTTTGTTTGAAACAATAAAAATAACAATTTATTAATAAGAGTAAAGGTAACTAATTTTCTAACAGAATGGTACAACATTTATTAGATTTATTTAGAAAAAAAATTAATTATTCACCAAACTGTTTATTTGCTGATTATAACCTCCCTATGATCTTTAAGGTATGTAGGTGTTTTCAACAGCCCACCTACGCATATATTTGTTTGGGTCTATTTTCAGTGGGAGTTTTTGCGCATTGCGTCTTCACTGAACCATTACGAATTTATACAATAGAAACAAGATTTACTCTTCAAACAGAATAAGTCAGTAAGTGTTTCTATTATTTAAAACAAGATTTCTTAACTGTGCAAAAATCATGAACAAAGTTCGTGCCAAAGGGTTAATCTTATTCCCTTCATAATGTTATTCATTCCAATGTTCATTCTTTTCTTTTACAAAATACTACTGAACTCCCACAGATTTATCATAACCTTCTAAAGGAACCAAAAGGATGAAAAAAGTAAAATTATTACGTATGGTAACTTAAAGTAATTAAATGTGAATATTAAGAAACACATTGGGTCCGGTGGTATTTTTAGTAGGCCCTATTGGGCTGCGGGCTGGAAGAATAAGGTTGAATTGAGGATTTTTTTCTAGGTGATTTCTCCTCCGGACCTAGGGTACATCCAATCCTCTGTAAATTGGGAACCCCGTTTCTTCCCAAGGGGTACAGGCGGGCGAGTATTGGGCTGACCATCCAATTTCAACTATTTACGATGATCATTGAAAGGTCTGAGTCTACATCTTCGGCACCCCAAGAGCCACATAAGAAACATAGATGAAGAAATTGCAATTGCATTCTGTTTGAAATAACTGGTAAATAATAATTTATGATCTATAATACGGTAATATATAGTTTTTGTGTATCTCTTTAAATGGAACGGACCGATGTTAACGGAAAATAAAAAGTGACTTCCCATAAATTAAAATTCTAAATTTATCTTTTATTTATTAGTGTATATTTTGTTTTTCTTGGTTTATAAAGAGCTGTTTAAATGACAGGACGATATGAAACTCCTAATCCCGTTCAGTTTTTAGCTTCTAAGTTCACAAATCCCAGTCCCCTTCGCTTAAAATTGTCTGTCTATCAAACTAAATGCGGCTGAAGCCTGATAAATGAATCCGTCAAGACACTGATAATTTTAAAATGAATAATAATCCTCTGACGCAGCATTAAACAACTGAGGCATAACAACTAAAAATAAACTAGTTAATAAACAGATAAGACAAAATTCCCTTAATTCTGTCTTGTTTGCTTATCTTACAAGTGATGAATTTCATTCTGATACAATAAAAATATTGAAAAACTGGAGATATCTCTATTGAGAAATTTAGCAGCAGATATTGTAAATAAACAATTCTGATTTCAGAAATAATTTGGAATTTGTGGCTGCTCAGCAACAGATAGATGACCAGAAAATAAAGACAATAATTTCGTTAAGTATCAAAATGATTTCATGAATATTATGTCAATCTTTTCTTCTTCTATTCAATGTTACTCGGTATTTAAACCATACACCTTGTTTAAGATCTATAACTATTTCTAAAGTAAGGTTTAGGCGAATAAG
Source organism: Thereuonema tuberculata (assembly GCA_023159025.1). Lineage (NCBI taxonomy): Eukaryota > Metazoa > Arthropoda > Chilopoda > Scutigeromorpha > Scutigeridae > Thereuonema > Thereuonema tuberculata. Next base: position 199,204,852 of record JAFIDM010009631.1, read on the forward strand.
GCAGATCGACATCATTAAACCAGGATACTGAAAATTTCTATTGATCCTTCTAGCGATTCTAATATCTTACAACACTTAAGCAGTTAAAGTAGTGGAAAAAGAAATTTAAGTATGATACTTAAAATAAAGGAGCAAACACTGTCTTTTCATATAAACTGCACATTACAATAAACCAGGCTTAAACAATTCTCGGGTCGCTATCACATATGGACCCTGGGTCTTAACAATTTAATTGGATGGTTTCTTCAAATTGATATTCTCTAACTGCGTCATAGACGGCCAGAGTGATACTGAATTTAAATTAGAAGTTCCTGAAAGAACTTAAATCCTACTTTATTTAAAATGTTATTCCTTAAAATCAATTTTCTGTTTGATTATCCGTGGAAATTGCACAAACCAAAAAATCTACCACTATTTCTAAATTAGGATATCTGCTGAATCTGCAGTACAAAATATCTGCAGTACAAATTCCCATATCTGAAAAGATTAATTGAAAATACGCCTTTAATAATAAAAAGTAAATATGTATTGAAAAAGTGTAGAGTTAATTGTTTTTAATAGAGAAACATTAATAGTATTTTATTGTTTACAATAATGAATATTAATGCTTTCTCTTAATTTCCTTTCTTTGTAGAATTTCGTTTTTGTGATTTTTCAGGATTTAAAAATAATTTAAATCGTATCAAATTTTCTGGGAAAAACGATAACAAAAACGATCAAAAAAGAAAAAGAAAAGAAAAAAAACACATTTTTACGGAAAGTAGGCTTTAAATTCTTTCGGACTTTTTGTTTCACTATGAGAAGTGATCGTTGTTGTTAAATTCAAAAATGTTAAATTTTTCCCTTAACTGAGAGTTTTTTATTTTCTATTTCTCTGCATTAATTCGTTTTTAAATGTTTTGTTTTTTTTATTTATTTATTTACGGTCTCTGGTTTAACTATCAAATTAAATGATTCACGGTGGGGATTTTCCAAGTGGCTGCAACGCTTTTAAAAAAGCAGGGAATAATTTAAAGAGAAGCAGGATTACCTGTTCTCACAACATTAAACCAGCGATTTAATAGTTATCCTTTTTGAAATCTCTGTATTGTAATTCAATCTCGTTTTAATTCTTAATGACAACATTTAATTAATGAAAGTCAAGGAACGTTCTTTTTAACGACATAGAAATTATTGAAAGGAATTTTCTTTTAAGATATTGGAAACCAAAATAAATAAGTTAAAATGAAAGTAAAAGTAAAAAACAAAACAGCAGTAAATAAAATAGAATTTGTTTCAAACCCTGACTGTAGAGTCTGATTGAATTACTAGGAAGCTTCCAGAAGCCAATCTGATCCAATAAGTTTCAATATAGCTTCATCGTAACAGATGTACGCGATTTTATTCTCAATCTGATAAGATTAAGGTTGTATTTATGTAAATGTTATATTTGACGGATGGAAGGGAGAGACCAAAATAGGCCTAAATGTGTCTACGTTTTAAGATATAAGCAATGTACAATTTTTCTAGAAAACTGTTCAACAATTTAGCGTGATGCGTATACAGCCAAACAAACGGACAAATAAATGAGAAAAATGTTCAACTGGATTAGGTAAGACTTCGCATATTTTGCAGTCAATGAAACAACATTGAACGTTACCGAATATTATATCGGTATAATTCATTAAAACTGAAAATAAAATCTTCCTTATTTTTAAATGATTTTTTTTTTAACCTTTTTAAAAAGATTTCTCACAACGGAACTTGAAAATAGAAATTGTCTAATTTTGAAATTGCTATTCTGTAATACGGAACTCCTCTGCAGCCAATTGCAGTTGAAAGCTGTTATCTGTTTCTGGTCATTGGCACTGGAGTTAGGACATAAATCACGCCCTGTTTATATGGTAAATCTGGCCAGATTAATAATTACTCTATGAAACTATCAAACTGAATGATTTACGTTTAAACAACGCCGAGTCAAAAGAACCAAAATCAAATGCATGAAAATTATCTTCAATAGTATTTAAAATTTTCACAAATTACTAAAAAAAATAATTAAATTATTATGGTGGAATTATAACTTTCAGATGAAAACATTATATGTAATTGTAAGAAAATTTATTTAAGTATAAGCAAAGTTTTAAAAAGTATTTAGTGTTAGCTTTCGAATTTAAATTAAATAACGCATTTATAAGAATCTAAACTATAAGTAGTTCTTGAAATTTATAATAAAAATTAATAAGTTGTAATTATTTCTGATATACTTTCTTATTTAAATAATCATTCTAGTATCTGCATATAACAATAAATTGATACCATAGGAGAAAAACATTTAAGTTAATTAATAAATAACTTACCTTCAATTAATAAATTTAGAATTTTAAAGAAAATTATTCCAAGACCAAATCTCTGAAAAAAATTAGGGAATACAGCTGTATTGGAATCTTTACTTAAAATTCAAATATTAACTCAAAATTTAAATGCAAACATTTTGTACCTAAATAGGAAATGACATTTCATGACAACCTCGGGTAAGCTTCTCTGTTTAACACTTATATAATGAAGGGCCGTTGCAAGGCCCGTTTGATCTCTTGGAAAATATGGAGCCTTTACCTTTATTTGTTTTTGAATATAAGAGTAATGATCCAAAATAAAACATTTGATACTTCATTTTTAATAATATATAAACTTGCAATGAAATTCCTATATTTATAAAAATTGGCTCCGTTCATTTTTAGCTACGTACTAGGAAAGTCAGGTTCATTCAAGTTTCCCAGTCCATGTGTATTGCCACTCTTAATAATTTTTGAACCCGTTGATGAATCCTCTGGAAACTTGGCATGCATATTGAAGACAAAACAATCTATCTTTTATATATGTTTTTTTCTTTGTGGGTCATTGTCGAGAAATCAGTGCGCGAAGGTAACAAAAATTTCGATTAAAAAAAAAAAAGAAAAAAGCATGGAAAGGAAATGATATGTAAAATTGGTTATTAATCTTTTTATCTAATTATTTACCTTGCGCAACTGATTAAAATTAGTCCGATTTAAGCAACTTAAGTAAATAATGTGGATTTATTTAATTTTTTCAGAAAATGGAAATACAGTATTATAAGTTAAAAATAAATGGAGATTTCTCTTTTTTATGGGTTTTCATGACTTTAAAGAAAAATAAAAAAACAGGAATTTTAAAAGTAACATTTGAAGAAAGTAGACTGGAATTTGTTTCAAGAACTTGTTGTTTAGCACTTGCTGTTAAGCAGTTGAAAACTGAAGCCAGATCTTTTTATGTTTCTTTTGGATTGTTTCTTCTTTACGTATAGAATCTTAATCAGAATTTTCTCAATTGGTAGATCAATACCGAAATACAATGAATTCTGTCCAACAACAACAAAAAAAGGATGTTGTGTGTTTTCGCTCTAAATTGCTGGCGTCCGTTAAGTGCATCTTGACATCTGCAGACAGTTAATATCTTAAAACATGAAAGAGATGTTAATAAATATTCTGTAGATGTTGTATGGCTGCGATGAGCTCCAGAAAACGAAGACGCCAAGGAGATATTTACGATGGGAATCAGCAGCAAAGAAAGAAATGAAAACTATATATATAATCCAACCCCTGAACTCAGACAGGAGAAGGAAAAAAATCATGTTCCGCCGTAAATCTCACATCTCAGGAGGTTGGCGGGGATTGCCAGACGTCAATGAAAGTATGATTTTCTTTCCTATCTTTTTCTCTTTTCTAGCTCTTTCTTTTTTTGTTTTTCATCGTTCTTTTCCTGAAATGTCTTTCGGAAGTAAACAAACACTAAAGCTAAAGAGTGAAGGAAAATCTCACGAGTTATGTCAAAAAAAAAAATCTAAAAATGTCGTGGGCTGCTTTTTTTTTATCAGTAATAAAGACAAAATTTTCAATTGAGAAGATCCATACACTTTTTTTTTTGAAGAAATGTTTCTAGCAAAAAATAGAGAGATTGGCTTAATCCATTTTCTTGATTTTAAGTTGATGTAATTTTTTTTCAATTACTTTTATTACTTTTCCCATTGATTAAATTCTTTTTTAGAACTGCATTTCGACAACTAAACACTTAAAAGTGCTTCGAATCGATTTTCTGTGACTTGTGTAACCGCCTTGGTCTACAATATCCAAATTAAATAAATGTTTAATCAAGAGAAATTGAGTAATTAGGTGATATTAAAACTCCTTAAGTTTTGGAGATTAAATGTGGCTAAGTGATAAGGCAGAAAAAAAAGACAAAAACACAAAATGATCGTAAATGTTAATGTTTATTACTCATTAAAATTAAAAATAAATAAATAAATAAATGCCTTTCTCTCTCTCTCTGTTATACACATATTATACAGAAAAAAAATATGTACACTTAATTCGTGAAACTATTTCATGAATTGGGGAAGTTTCTGCCATATTTCTGCCCAGTCGTATTCACGAACAGAGCAAAAACTGGACACGTATAATAAATAAAAAAATTAGTATTAAAATAATTATATATTATTATGTAAAATCTTACTATAGACGAAGATTATACAAATACAATATTAAGTAACTATCAATATCCATAATAAAAAAATATTCTTAATGAAATAAATATAACAACACAAACAATTGAATTATGACGCGTTCGTAGGTTGCAATTTAAGCTTATTTAGATAACAGTAACGAAAATATATTCACCACTCCAACAGAGGACTTCTAACAATTTCAACAGCACAAATTAATAACATCACGATAAAAAGAAAACATCAAAGCACATAAATAAGGAGTCACTGAGCTGTTATTAGCTCATGAATCCTTATTTATGTGCGTTCATGTTTGGTTTTTTTTTTGGTTGTGTTATTAGGCCTATTATATGATTTACGCATGTTAAATTTGTTATTAGCACAAATTAATATTAACAAACTTCTCGTTATTTAAAAAGGTTTAGCCTGCTTTCTTAAGGGAAGTTAGCTCATAAAGACAGTGTACATTTATAATATCTTATGACCAATGAAAGCAATTTCATGAACCAATATTTTGTAGCTAACATTTAAACATGTTAATACAGACATAGCAACTAGCCCCTTGTAGAATTGGACAGACCTAAGTGTTACCCAATTCTTGAGTTTTTTATGCCATGAAATGGACAAGAAAAGAAACCAGTCCTTGGAATGAGCAGAAATTTGCACAATTCATGAAATGGCCAATTTCACAATTGTTTTAGTGTAACATCTATAAACTGGTTTAGAAACATGGATTTTGTAAATGTAGAATTCAAAAATCGAGATTCCTATATATGTAATGATATTTAAGCCATTCTACCATTGAGTTTTCAGAGACAACTGAAGTTAACTTTAAGGTTAAATAAATTTAGTCTGAAATACAGTAATTAAGGATAAAGAAGAATAAAAAAGAAATCATTGCTAAAACAAACAATTAATGCCCACGGTGAAATACAAATAATATAAATAATTAGTATTGAAGACATACATTTCGGAATATATCGGGGGATTGATAAGAAAGGTCGGAATCCTTGTAAGTCAATACATTTTCTTTTTTTGCTTGTGTTGCAAGTGGATAGAATTTTTAAATCTGAAATTGCAACAATATTCTTTTGAATTCCTATTGGGTTCCAAACAGCCCTGTATCATAAATTTCATTATTTTTCAAATTACAATAGTTTTTAACTTAAAAAATCTATAAGTTTCTGGAATCTGGATAAATTCTCGTGAGCTTGTTAGGCTCTTATCAGCTATAATGCTTAAATATCTGTTGTAGCCATCACAGAGCCATATGTAATTTCGATATTTGTAATCCGTTTGACATATCTATTTCTATTTATTCACAGAATAAGTTTTGTTGATACTTTTTTTTCTCTTTTTGATTAAACTAAGTGTCCTTCATTTACAATAACAAATGATTTTGCAGTCAATGTTGAAACAGCGCTGAAGTTAATCAAATTAATTTTTTACACGAATTACTATAAATCGATAATCCGCTATTAGCCTAATTACAATATTCGAGTCGGCTTAACCCAACTAATCTGATGAACCGGCATCACACAATGGACAAAACCCACAGGCTATTGGTTCTTCAAAACTCAGCTGACAAGGTTTAATATTGTATTATTATGAGCTTGATTGTTTGCTTTTAATGTTTTTTAATGAAAATTTCTATCAAACCCCATGGCCAAGTTTTTCCGCAGGAAACTACATCGAAAACTTTTTAAATACCAAAAATAAATAAATAAATAAATAAATAAATAAATAAATAAATAAATAAAAGTTGCATTCATTGGTTCTAAGTTATTATTAGAAGAAACACTTGCACACTGATTTCAGGAGACCTTTTATCCAATCATCGTCAGGGAATTGGCTCCAATAAATCAAAATGATTGGATGAAAATTCATCGATGAAATGTAAATAAGCTTAAAAATCTATCCAGACTGACTAATTAATTTCAATGGACTAATTAAATATAAGATGGCAAGAATGATATTGATGCAGTCTTCCTTTCTGTTAGATCACCGTAATAGTGAATTTTTAATTGTCGATTCATTTGAAAGCGACGTAAAAGAAACAACTCAGGTCGTTCTTAACAAAGTCCATAGAATTTTTTACACAAATTACTGTAAATTAATAACCGCTATTATCCTAATTACAACATTGTTATCGGTTTAACCCAAACTAAATTGAGTCAGATCCATAGAAATCTGAGATGGACTTCTATAATCACTTTTAATGTAGCTTTTTAACAGCTATGTTTTGTACAGACTGGACATGAAATTTCGCATTATACTTTTGCTAAACCCATGTGGAGGCTTTGCCTCCAAAATATTTTCTTCAATGTTCTTAACTTTGCTATTCCTTTACCTAGCAATAATTTAGGAATTACTGCATCGATACACATCTATCGTGAGATGCTTAAAAGAACTGGAACTCTTAATGCTCCTAGGTGAAAAGATAAAAAAATCATAAATCACTGCAAAACACTGCAGTAAAGGAAAAACATTTAAAAATGTTAATGACTTTTGTTAATGTCATTTTTAGCGAACCTGTATGAGGGGAAGCTATTAAGATTCCCATGTGTTTCTCACTCTCTCCACAGCCCAACCAGGAGCCGGAGCCCCATGAGTCTCAATGGACTCCGCGTGGTCTGGAGCTTTGGGAAAAATCCAACTTCCTGTCCAGGCCACTGATTGTATCAGGGAAATAGTGGTAATTCGATAAAATTAGGGTTTATCTATACTGAATAGATTATTACTAAGAACGATACCATCAACCCAGTTCCGGTCACTGGGAATGACACGCAACAACTTCTGCAAGCCTATTTGTAACGCCAACTGTATAGAGGAGGCCGTGATAGAAAGCATACTTGAGCCTTAAAAATTACAACGGCTTGAATAACTGAATTTTATGCGTCAATCACTTTGAGTCGCTTTCAAGAATGCGAGCGAAAAATAAATTGCAGAATGTAAATTTTGAATTAACTTGCTTTATTCAAAAACCTCTATATTCGTCTTCGTATCGTGGAAAATACTTTTCAAGTTAATTTATCTTCTAGGAAGCCTACGTACTTTTTCACTTATCTAAAGGATCTTATCAGACAGTAAAGTATCAATGTTCAATTTAAATCGAGACAAGATTTTTACCCCAAAGATTTCACTGCTTCTGTCTGTTTTCTTGTGCTTCCTGGATTACTGCATCGAAAGATCAGCATTTTGCTAATAAGGAGAATTCATTTCTTGGCAAATTTGTATTTCAAAGTTCTTTCATAAATAATTTCAGTTGAAAATAAATTCACTTGCTTCTTGAGTTTCGTATTTTCAAAACTCAGAAGAGAACGGTAAAACTACGTGAATTATTAACCATTTAGGAAAAGCGAGGCTGCAACTAATAGAAGCCCCGCACTTACCCCAAGTCAAAGAGCAAAAGTCAGGTGGGATGAACACGAAGCCAGTCTCACGTCGCTTATAATCTCAGCCTCATATTCAGAAAACAACTCGGCAGTCAAATGGGAGGCGTTGAAAAGCAACTCATTGCGACACGACAGACTCCAAATTGATTTCAAACTCATATCCAAAAAGAAGAAAACAGCTATTTATTCTTGGCATAAAATAAATCCACTTGGCAATTGACACTCAATGTTATTTTTGTTTCTATTAATGTATATATTTCTTAAGCAAAATGTTATAACTTATTGAAAATTGCAACACAACTTCTGATCATCAAATTTAGTTTACAAAATTCGAAATTGCTTATTTAATCTCCAAATCAGACAGGTATGGGCTTTTTAAATTTTTATTTTCTAATTCTTTTGTTTTTTGGCAATTCATATTCATAAAATTCTAGAGGACAGACGTTTCGACTGGTTTACAGAATAATTTGTCAGTATTGCCTTTTTTTTCAGTTAGGAATTGGTTTTAATTGTTTACTTTAGAGTCAAGTTTAAGTTATATATTTTAGAGTCGGTTTAATTTGTGTAAGGAAATATATATCACTATTAGACTAAACCTGACATATTAGAAAAGACGTTAAAGTAACGAATAATACATAAAATATAGAAATTAGAAAATTAATTAATAAAATAGATATTAATCGAGACTATATGGATTGGATTTAAATTCATATATTTACACAGTTATATTTTGTGTTTTGTTTGTTTCTTGTGATCTCAATTTACGATTTTTAATGGCGCAATAGCGACGGAGGCTAAGCTGCGCCAGGAATTTACGGTATGGAATTGAGAACAAGTCGTTCAAACAAAAGCAATACATACTGAAGAAAGAAGAAAATATCCAAGCCCATGCCGGGTTCGAATCCAGGTTTCTAGGGTATCAGCCGCCTGGAAAGTTGCATGCTTGACCACTCGGCTATGACAAAACGGCATTTTATGTTTTATGCCTTCATTATTCTTGTATTAAAAGAATACATCTACATTAATTTGTGCAATTGTAATTTCTTAAAATTTTCACACAATACCATAAATTTAAACGAGATTTTCATTACTATTTAAAACATTAGTATTGATTGTAATAAGAGTGGTGCTTATACGAATCCTGCTTCATTGCTTCTGTTGAAGGGGTAACAAAAGTGTGCCCATTATTTTAGGATGACTTTTAAAACCTGTAATTGATTGTGAAATTGCCAACAGCAATCCATTGCACTTCTAAATTATGGCCTAAAGCGAAGGGAAATTAAAGCTCGATTGCGTCTTTAAACGAAGCGGCTGTAAGCGGATGTTTACCAATAAACAAACAAACCATCAAAGATACCTCGAGGCTATTTATAGTTTATTTTGTAAATCTGGTTGACTTCCGTCAATTTTAGGTGCCTCCAACGGCACAGTTCTGGAAAGAAGTTTTTCATCGCAGCATTTTTGCTCATTGAAATCCGGAATTAATTAAACTTTAACTCAGAATTTCAATGAGAAATAACTCTGCAATGATTATCTTTTGACGACTTCACAGAGTCTAGAAGTTATTTGATTTAGAGTATAGCATATGCAAACTTCAAGTTGATGATTCATTTGAGTTATCCAAACCTAGATTAAATTTTGTTTTAAAGCCTTTAAGTACTTTTTTTTATTATTATTCTGTATAGGGTCCAGTATAACATGCCATAGTCGGCGGAAGGAAAAAGAAGGAGCAGACAATCACAGGAATTGAAAGGAAACATCCATGCCGATCCGGGTTTCAAACCCAGGTTCAGACAAATGAACCTAATGGCAAGCCAAACAGCTGTAATATAGCTGTTAATAAATTAATTTCAAACTTCATACTTTTGATTTTACTATCTTAGGAAACAACTAAATTAATTGATTGGTTCTTGTTTTGCATTTGAAATATGAAAAGGTTACTTTACTTAGAGGTCTAATTATACATTTAGTGCCAACTAAACTAAAAATTACATGAAATTACTTAGAAAATCTATAACAATTTTATTTTCGTAATTAATATTATTCAATTTTTCTTTTATTTATATTCTAGTTTTCTAATTTTATTATGTTTCACCATTTTCCGGCTCTTAATTCAATGACTTTTCGTTGAAAGTACACTATTATCTAATATATACGAAAAGATTATTATACTGACAAATAGACTGCTAAAGATTCAAAATGACAAGAATTACGAGTTTGTAGAATCTAATTGATATCAAAGAGCAAGAGCTCTATTTTAAGGTAGAGAAAAAGATTAATTCAAAAATTATTTTCATTCAATAAAGTTTCAAATAAACATTTACGTATGCCTAGATGAAAATCATCGAGTCCATTAAGAACTCAACATTATCTAATAAAGCTTGAATGATAAGATATTGTAATTCAGGGACAGGTCTCTTTTCTACAAAATAACTATACGTAAAAAAACCACGACTTTTCCTCATAAAAATCACTTGTGAAAACGTAATTGAAATGTATCTGACGGAAAAGGAACTCATACAAATAACGTAACATGGTTTATAATATATTTTGTATTGTACATAATATAACTTATAAATTTATTATACATTGTTCAGCATAAGAACAACCTCGGAGTCGTAATTAGTTAACAATTATTAATTTACTTATACAAATTTGAATTTTCTTTTCTTTCAGAGAAAAAAGTATTGAGTACAAACTTTTCTTAGCAGCAGCCTGTTGTAAGTAAAGTTTCTTTAAAATATTAAACTAGATACGTTGTTGTTATTATTCTTATTATTATTATTACCTTGAGCTATCTTAAATGTAAAAAAATAAGCCTTACCTAGAAATTTATTGAAAAGCTTGACTGAATTCTCTGCAAAAATATAAATTGTAAATATCCATTACTAATCTATTAACATAAAAGATTCCAACATGTACAACAAAATAGATATATAAATAAATAAATAAATAAATAAATAAATAAATAAATAAATAAATAAATAAAAAAATAAATAAATAAATAAAATGATTTCATATCTTTAATAAGAACAAAATTGTGATGGATATAAAGTTGTAAATTGCAAACAAATTACTTTCTATTACATCGCTTTAAACAGTTCGGACATAGGTCAGACACCGATTCAAGGTTTTGTTTTTAAGAACTTTGTGGCCATTTTTCTTAGAAATAAGGGCTCGTGTATTTTTTTATTTTGTCTTGATTTATCAGAAAAATTCCAGCCAATTCCTCAACATCGATCTGGAGAGGTCTTAGTCTAAAGTTCATAATCTACAACCAAACTTCTAAAAACTCGAATAAGACTTAACTAATTAAAAGAAAAACACATTAGAGATGGAATAATGTTTGCCTTCGAAACTTCTGGAAACTTCCTTTTTTTTTATTTTTCAATGTTAGCACAACCCATTTAAAAGATTAAAATTTAATATACATATTAAAAACTTACGTTTCGTCACCTTTAATTGAGGTATTTTAATCACAGTCCTTTAGAAATATAACCTTTCAAATTTATTTAACTGTGTTTTAATCGATAGCTTTATGATACTAAACGTCGATTTACAGTTCTGTCAATACTATTTCGAAATTTCCTTTCCTTTTATAAAAGCACCTAAATTAAATGTGTCTAAAGAGTGATTTTTTTTTAATTGTGTGTGTGTGTGTGTGTTAAATTTTAATCTTTTAAATTAAAAAGATCTTTTTATAGCTTATAAGAGCTTTTTGTTTTATTTTTGTGTTCTATTTTGGTAATGGTTCTCGATTTTAATAATTTTTCAAAATGGCATTCGCATATTTAGCTTATAAAACCATTGTTTTAAATGAAGCCGGCGCAGCCATTCCGCCTAATTCCCGTTCATTTTAAATGAAGACCTATATTCAATTATTAAAATACTGTCGCAAATGAAATGAAACTATTTATAGCAATTGTTGCTTCGTTTCTAATGATTATTGTAATGCTGGCTACGGAGAATTTGGCTTTGAAAACTAAAGGGGAGCAGTGTTACTTTATTATGGAATATTTAAAAAAGAAACAAAAATGTTCTTTGAACAAAAATTCTTTTGAAGAAACAGGGAAAATCTGATGACAATAAAGAGCATTTTTTATTTTATTCAAAGAAGAATTTTAAGAAAGAATATTAATTTTAAACTTACTTCCAATCTAATCTATTTCTGTTCTACTTACATTTTTTTTTTGCAGAATAGACTGTTATTTTCGAACTGTTTTATCTGTTTTGTTTTGTTTTTTAAATTTAAGTTATTAAACAAAATTTTAAATGTTAACCTAGTTCGGTAGTTCAACGAAACTGTAAATATCGAAAAAAAATTCAGATAATACTATTTCGAAACCTTCATTTCTTGGGAGTCTGAACTGTTTTACAGGCAACTATATAGCCTATGTTCTAATTGCTTGTATTTTTACTTTCAAGCAACGAAAGTGTAACATTTACGTTCATTCTGTCCATTTGTCCGTCCGACTGTCAGACTGTTATTACTTTTACAGCCCAAGCTACAAGTCAGATAGACATGAGTTATTTATGTCTTGTTGGAAACTTTAGTCTAGGCATATAAAAGTGAGGAATAATATGAGTTCCGGTCTGTGGTCACTTTCTATCTCTTAGGAAGTGGCCGAAATTGAAACGTGTGTACGGGGTTCCTATGATTTCGTGTATACTACGAAACCAGTTTGTTGCCTTCTTTCAAACAAAAACCAAAAATACCAAATGTAAAATATATATATATTTATTTTTTTTTACAAATGTCCGGGCTCATAGACTAATCGTCTTTCTTTAGGCCTACAACAAGGGGCGAGATATGATGCCTTGATACCGATGAAGCGTTGCCCAGGATACGCCAAGGGAGGCAGCATCAAGTGATACCCGCAGGAACGGACAGAAACAGAAGAAGAAAGAAACATCCACGCCACGACCGGGATTCGAACCCGGGTACCGGCACACTGGCTGCAACGGCAGACCGCCGTCTAGACCGCACGGCCACGCCGGCACGGCCCCAAATGTAAAATATAGTCAACATAATTCTTATTAGAAAACAAGCAGCGTAATTTTCTTGTTGTTGTTTTTCTTTCATCATTGTAAAAGTCAACATAACGCTTAAAAAGAAGTAAGTGGTGATCATAACGTGTTATTGTACTGAAGTATTGTACTGAATAAAGTACGCGTTATAAATGTCTAAACAAATCAGGTAAAAGCAGCAGCAAGCAAAATAACTGATGTTGACACAAAAGAAAAGTTATGATTTGGAGTTAGTTCTTAACGATGGTCTAAGATAAGGAAATCCAAATGCTCTAGATCAGTGCTTTTCAACCTATGTGCCACGGGAAAATTCTCAGAGTGCATCTGTAATGCATATTTAGCTTAACACTAGTCAAATTGTTTAAAAATAAGACTTATATTAATTTATGAATTTTTACAAATGCTTTCAAAGGGTTCTTTGATAAAAACAATGAAAAACTTGATGTGCCGCGGAATTTCTGCAAATATGAAATGCTATGAAGCAGAAAAGGTTGAGAAGCAATGCTCTAGATTCCGATTTTTATAACTGTTGGATATCGGATTCATAGTCGGATCCATACAAAGGATATTAGAAACTGCAGGTTTCAAACCTTCTATCTATTAAACGCTAATAGAGAAAATATCTATCTCTTTATTACATCATAACGATTTGAATAGTGAATTTAACCAAAAAACTTCGTTAAAAAACCAAACCATTAAGAAAAAAAACCTTGATTGAACCTGACTGATTTCAACTTTGTATTATTAGGTATTCTGATACAGAATGCAGAATCTTGATAATAAAAATTCTTGCTCTCGAAAATCCTATATAAAATTGTAATTAAAGTAATTATAAATCATATCAATATGCTTAAAACTTACTGTATAATACAAAACTCAATGAACGCTGAGCTACAAGTTAATTCTGTGTCTTCTTCCTCACCTTTTTTTCTTATTAATTTTTTAATAATAATAATAAACAATTTAATTAAAAAAACGTCTTTACCTTAACGGATAAGATTTATTACGGTTCCAAAAATATTAGTCTTCCCTATTTTCATTTTTTTGGATGGGATGGGATTATAGCCATTTTTCTTACAATCAATTTAATTCGTATTTTTCAACCTAATTCCTCTAACTCCTTTTAAATGATTTGGGAATCCTGAAATAAACGCACGATTCATTTGTTATTTATGAACTTTATTTCACTGTGGGGGATTACACAGAATCACCCTTATTACCTTGTAATGAAGTCCACTGGAATAGTACCGTGAATAACAGCTGCGACCACGGTTCTGACAATGAAAGAGGCAGTTTTTCCTACACAGCAGCAGTGTTCGGCGGAGAAGCACGTTTCACCCATCCCAGGGGTTGCTTTGGCTAACCAGATGGTATGTTTCATTTCAATAAGTTTAAAACAAGATGGTAATGCGAAAAAATCATTACAAGGCTGAAGGAAATGAAAAATTCTAAAGAAATAGATAAACACAACTGTAAAATCACACTGAGCTATAGTCTATTTCTTTTCTTAATAAGCTTAGCTATAATTAATTAATCAGTTATTAAGTTTAGTTGCCATTCTATGACTAAAATGTTTCGTTTACTTTAATTTCTAAGATTCCATTATTAAAGTAGGTTAGGAAATGACTTCTTATCAATTTTGTCAATTGAAGAATACCTCCAGCAAACAACTGTTAATTTATCAATAATTTCATTTATAATAGATCACTTTCATGTCATTTAGTTACATAAATTCTGATTGAACACTGCTAATGCATGACTCTTGGCTACTCTCATCAAATTTGTGTTAGTTAATTGATATTTTTAGTTAACTCTCTAACACCTTTAACTTAAAGAGAACTTTAATCAGGTTTATTATTTAAACTTTGATCAAACGAACCGTAACAACTATTTAAATGTCAGAATTTTAATCCGTATTTATCTTTTTGTTATTACTAAGAATTAAATCTTACTTTCATTAACATGTTTATATTAATAATAAATTTAGAATTTATATCTAATCAAAAAAGCATTTATTCATAAGAGCAACGCATAATTTATATACAGTAGAGCAGATATTTTCTTTCTGTTGATTTCAATTTTAATACACACAGTATTATCAGTGGAGTAATTTTTTAAAAAAAATCAATCGAAGAAAAGATTTCTTTATTTTGAAACTATTTTTCTCCTTTTTTTTTAAAGAAACTTGAAAAGACCACTTCTATTATTATGAAATAGAAAGTTAGTTAAAGACTAAGAATCTTATTCATTAAGTATACTTCAAAATATTGCATGTATAGAAAGAGTTAGATAGCAGAAATGCAACAGTAATATTAGACAGTGACTAGAGTAGTTTTAATCATAGTTGCTATTAAAAAAATTAAACGGAATTGGGAGGAATGGGTAGCAATAAGTACGATTTGGATATCAGAAATTCTAATGTCATTCTGAAGAAGAATAAAAAGTCAATTAAAAAATCATTAAACGACCCAATCAAAATCCTTTTATGGCACTCCACTTTAAAAAACCTTTAGACCGAAACAAAAGGAAAAGACTGATGCACCCATGAAAGTATTCCTGAACACAAAAGTCGTCATATAAGGATGAAAATTTGACTTTTTTCGAAGGTTGAGTTGTCACTATATTATTCTCGAAATGATAGCAAAATTCATCATTTTAAAAAATTAATATCACTGAAGAATAAACTGTAAGAAATATTTTACTTTTCACTTAAAAGCTTTTACAGTTTCTTCTTTATAAAAGGCCTGACTCACTTTTTTTTTACTTTTTTACATAAAGCGGAGATCTTTTATCTGCGTCATTTCAATTTTAAGTATGCTTTGAATCTTCAAAGAGGAAGAGATTGCAACTAATCTTAGTAAGTTATTTGGCATTTCAAACGTGCAGGCGTGCTGTCGAAGTATCTTGTAACAAAACTGGGGAAGATCGGCTTCCATAACTGTAACCTCGGGTGTGATGACCACTCTTCCTTTATACACGAGAACAGTGATCATCTGAGGTCGAGAGGGAAGTGGGATTTGTCGCTGAACAAATACGACTTCAAATGGACACCATCCAGAACTTCAGGCATCGACACACTCCAGAAACTGCTACGTATATTGGATGATCACTGGCAGATCTCTTATGGGATGCTTAGAATGAAATCATGCTTCTTCCAGTTGTCGCCTAAAGTGTCTGTTAATACTATATGACACGTAAAGGCAGTTGTGTACCTTTAGATAGACGCCATTGATGGCTGCTCTGATGACGGCACGATTCCCTCGAGCACTTGTTTCCCTGAAACGACAAGAACCTTCGTAGTGGTTACATGCGTCCTTCTGAACCCAATGCCGCCAAAATCATCTGACTGCCGCATCATTCCGATTAAGATAGCGACTGACACGTCTGCATGATCAACCGGCGTACCTTAAGTTTTTACTGCGACCTCTCTCAAACTTACTCAGTTACTGTACTTCCGACGGGTGCTTGTAGAAGCATCTTCACAGACTACTTAACATAATGAAACAATAAAGCCGGTCAGATTTGTCCGTCCAAATGCCGTTCCTTAGATTGGCCCCTTTTTATGTGCTCTGGAAACGCCCGGTGCGTTCATTGGCGATGGAATTTTAACTATTTGCATATCTAGCGGAAAGGCATTTGTACACCAAGTTTCGCTGCTCTTATTCTGTTTTTTTTAGGGGTGCATCATTTTTTTTTCTAACTGTATTTTTTTGTACGTGAGATCCTTATCGATTTTTGATTTTATTATCTTAAAAGTCATTGACCTAAGCTCCCGTTTTTTGGTGATCATTCCTTAAGGGCAGAGGATTTCTTTTTTTCTTTATTTTACTATCTGACATTCGTCTTCTCATTGCTTCTGCCTCAGGGTAAAAAATCATGGTGATTGGTGAAGTGGTCTAAGAGGAAAGGCGTTCCAAGCAAATCATCATAAAAGTACCATACAATGGGAACACTGTTCCCTTCACTCCACAGATAGGAATGATTCAGAATTTAGTAAAAGGTGTTCCAATTCTTATTCTCTCACTGAATTGTTTTCTGACTTTATTCACTGTATCATTATGAAAAATCTGCAAATAGAAAGTTAAGGCTGTTGTATAAGTGAGTATCCTTGTAACATCTAAGAGAGGGACAAGAGAGATAAAATTAAAAGAAAAACAAAATCAATGAAATCTACAGCTAATTTATTTAAGTTAATAAAGACTGCGAACCAAATCACAAATATCATTGAATAGTAAAACAAAAGTCAACAAAATGAACATAAAATATATGTTGCTAAAAATTAAACGATGATATTTTAAAACCTTTCTAATTTTCGGGGGTTTCCATAAAAAAATTAATTGACTTAATTAACTGAATATTAATTAATTGTTTAAATTATGAAACACATGATTAGAAGTGACAAATAGAAGGTGGTCGTAACTTAAACTGATACTACTCAAAGCTATCTGTAGGTCGATCGAATAATCGGAATGGCACCAAATTTGGTTGGGAGACTAATAAAAACACGAGAAGTATGATTCAGCGGGAAAAAAAAGTAATTCCGACAGTCGCCGATAGAGGGAAATGTGGAGCTGTGCAATATAAAAAAGAGTTGCAATGGACAGACAAATGAATAACAAAGATGAAACTGAACTGAAACATCACCTTTTATGCAGCACATTCATTTCCCCCGTGCGGAAGTGGCCCAGGTTCAATGTGGCCACCGTTCTTGTGGACCAGGAATTGCATCCTGTCAGCCGAACGTAACATATCTGAAGGAATGTTCATGACAGTCCGTGATACGTTGTCCTTTATGGAAGTCAAGTTCGGGACGCCGCCAAGGGAAACCTTGGACTTCAAATAACCTCACAGCCGCATGAAGTTAAATCCGGGAAGCGAGGCGGCCATGCAACTGAAAAGAAGCGACTAATGACTCTTTCGTCTGTGAAGTGATACCGTAGAATCTGCTGTACAGATCGAGCAATGTGTGGTGGTGCTCTATCTTCTGAAGTTTTCCCATCCCTTTACAGCCCGAATTACAAGCGCTATTGTAGCCGAGAATTTGCAGGAACGGCTTTTACTTATGTTGTATGAAAATTCTCGACTACGTAGGCTACAACAGTGCCGCATTTCCACCTATCGGAGACTTTTGGAACTATTTTTTTTGTTTTTCGCTGAATCCTTCTTCCCATGTCTTTATTAGTCTCTCCACCTAATTTGGTGCCATTCCGGTTGTTCGACTGAGCTACAAAAGGCTTTGAGTAATCTCAATTTAATTACAGCCACATTGTATATAAATGCTGACAGTCTCAGAGTCCATTAATAGTTCATAGTATATCTTTGAGTGAAAGCATTTTTATTCTATTTTTAATTACACAGGATATCTACGCATGAGAAACCTTTCTTTCGAATTACTTAATTGCTTACTGAAAGTTTTCATTATTAAATGTGGTAACTTTTAATTACTTCAAAGGCCACTTTTTCTTTCAGAAGTAAATTAATTAAAATATTAATTCGGGTGAAATTTTATTTTCTTATAATTCCGTTATAATTATAACTTAACACTGTAAAACCTTTAAATAATCTTTCTTCTCATAGTTTCAATCCCAGTTCTTAGGCTATTTTTCTTGGCAGAATCTCTCTCAAATCCCTTCTTGCATAATGCAAAACCCCTACGCCAAATACACAAAAGAATCCTCCCCAGTTTCTTAATCCTGTTTGTTCGTTGGCAATCTCAACAAACACATGCGGGCCCGTGCGGTCACTAACAACACTATTCGCAGTCGAGATCGTCAACAAAGACAACGAAGTGGTCGCTCCAATAGACAAAGAAAAGAAAACTCGTGGAGCAATTAACAGAGAAAAGAACAAGAGGAACAACTATGCTGTAATCTCACGATGGTTTCTTTGCTTCTCTTTCTTTCAATTTATTGCAAGAAACAAAAGGAGATCTTGTAATGATCAGTGGATAGTCTACAGTAAAGCAAATCTTTAAAAGGTAGCCATTGACAGCAAAACAACAGCACTCACAACAATTCATCATACGAAATTATTGCAACCGATATTTATATTTCCTAAATAGTATCTTTTTATTACCATGGTTTTATTAACTCACCCTGTCTGCTCTCCGGATCAAATCTTGTAATCGATATTCGATGAGCTACAGAGCTGCAAATTGGCACACGCCCTCATTTTGGATAACAATGCTCTTCGATGCAGAAATACTGTATTACAGATAAGTTGTTTCGTTGTGCAGGAAATAATTATTTAAAATTTCAGATAAGCTGCATGTTTTCCTGCTCTCTAAGAACTGATCGTTCGTTTTCCTTTTTTGAATAAAACCCCGCACAAGTTTTCGATGATTCAAGTAGGGCCTTATAATTAAATGTATAGTAGCTTGGGAAATGCAACTTTTAAATAAGAATTTGTACGTAAAATATAGTGATGGTGTTCAAATTATCGTGAAGAGATTCCACTGGGTCGTCGGTGAATTCGCTTATGTGATATATAAACAAGAGAGTGGGTGTTATTAATGTGTTGCTACGGCAGTACATATTCTAAAATTGGGAACAGTAAAGAGAAGTTATTTGTTTGCGAACGAGAAAATGGAGTTCAATAGGGGAATAAATATCTGTTTTGAAAATGACAGAGATTTTTAGCTATTTGAATTTCTTACAAAATTAATTATATATAAAATATAATAAGATAAAAAACAGATTTTTATCTTTAATAGGAAGCTGTACGAAAATGTAAAGACTAAAAAGAGTTTAAATAATATAATTTTATAAAAAAAAAAAAATTAAAAACCACGCTTTTACTAAAATCACTAAAAAGTAGATTTTTTTTCTTCCATGTATAAAATTTAAAACATATGACTAAAAATAAAAGCGTGTAAAATTTTGTACACAACAGGAAAAAATTATTTTCTACTTTTTAGTGCATTTTAGATAAAAGCGTGGTTTTTAAAAGTTTTTTTCTTTTATAAATTTTATTCTTTTTAATACTGATCAGAGAATAAGTACCATAAATCTACTCAAACTGTTAAAATATTTAAGCTTTCTAAACGGATTTCATTTTCTTGTAACTGAGTTGAAATTGGAATATACATTAATTTCATGGCGCTGATTTATTTTTTATTTTTTGTTTGCATTTTACATTATTAGGATATTATTTTTAAAAACATTATAACAATTTCGCTTGTTACTGTCCAATTTAAAATACTTTAAATAACTATTGTTTAATTAAAACTTAAAATCTCTTAAAAAATAATTGTTAATATGAATTTTGGTTTCTTAATTGTAATTTTAAATTCAGAAACTTATTTAGTTAGTTAGCTGAATCTAATAAATACAAAGTGGCCAAAGATTTTGTATTTGAAGCAGATATCTGATATTTACAAGAGAATTAGATTCTGCAAGCTCCCTTACACTCACTAGCACAGCGACCTTTTTATGTCTATTGTAGGCCTTTAATAATTTTAAAGAAAGAGAAACATTCAAGCCCAAGCGGGGATTCAAACCTAGGTCAGCCGAATGTGAGGTCATCGCATAGGTCATTCGACTGTGCCCGAACTTCTACAACAGGGCTAAACAAAATATCTGTAATAACCAAAATATTTTTTTTGTTTCAGAAGCAAAATCAGTTTTATTTAGTTTACAGTTCCTAAATCAATACTGCTTAAGAAAAAGAAATTTATGGTTTTTTTTTTACTATTAGTAGATAACAATTGCAAATGACAATCGGAAATTTGTATCTTATTCGGTATTTGCTAGCTGTCTACAGTAACTGCGTGTGCAACGATGGGTGCCGGGTCATTTGCAGTGACAGTGGAGAAGACTGTTTTAACTGTATTTTCTAAAGTTGAACACTAAAAAGCTCAAATTTTTAAGGAAATCTGTCCAACGGTTTTAGCGTGTTGGGCGTACAAATGTCAAAGACGAAGAAAAATGTGTGAATGTAAGATTTCGCATGTTCAGTCAATAAGACATGGAAATGTTTACCCAATTATTTTTTTACCTGATTTCTCATTATGTTATAAAAATCGATATAAACTAAGACATACTAAGTAAAATAAAAAACGGCATAAAATTCCCTCCTTTTTTTTATTTCTTTTAATGGCCCGTTTATTATCGCTTGGGTTAATTCGACCAAGAAAACTACTTGCTACAAAGGAGATTTCCTTTTCGCATTTTATTGAAGTAAGGTTTTATGGCCGTGTACCATTTCTGATGACAAGATTACATTCAGTGACTTGAAATTTAAATTCAAGTAACAATAAATTCATATTTTTGGTACCAAACATATAATGCGTTACAAAAAATTAAAATAAGTGGTTTCTAAAACAAAATAACGGCTACTTTCCTATTTTTCTTAAAATGCTATTATTTATTATTATTTATTACTTACATTTATTTATTACTTTTCTTAGTTTCTATTTTTTTAAGTCGTGAAAATAACAGAAACTAAAAACATACATTTATTTTTAAATTATAATATTTACAGAATACAAGCAGTATAAATTTTCCATTTTCTGGGGAAAAAAATCGTTAATTCGCATTACTTAGTTAAGTTGTGTAAACTGTATCAAATTACTGGATTAGCTAAAAGGCGTACTTTTCTCTATAATATCATTATTATCTAGCTAAATTACATAAGGAGTATTACTCATTTTTTAAATATTGATAGAAATTCAATTGAAGCCAGGCTAAAATTGCGATCCGAATCCCTTTCCACCTATCACCTTTCTCTTTCATCTCCTCTATTCTACCTTCTTTCTGTATCCGCCTAATTCCTCACTCTATCCCTACTTTCTTCTTGTTCCTTTTACTCCATGTGTTCATAATACGTAAAATATGTTTTCCCTTTCCAAAATAAACATGTAAATATATGCTAAAACTTCAGTAATTTTCTCTTTTGTAAATATTTTCCCTCATTGTTCCGTTATATATTCCCTTTGTTAATTGTCTAACTCATGACGCCCACTTGTCTTCTCAACGGGATCTCCCTTAAGACGACTGGGTTGTCAAAATGTCAGGTAAACATATAAGTCTTGTAAAATTTTATTGGCAATACAATTGAATTGAGTCGACAAATTCACTGTTCTAATTTTTTTCTACGGGAATTTTTGTTACATTCTAGCGCCAATTTCTCAATAAGGACCCACTTGAAAAAGATTTCAATCTAAAAGTTATGTAGTTTCTAGCCCTTAAATAATCATCTACTTTCAAGAAATTCCATCCAGAAATTCAAAGTTATTAGGGAGACAATCACATAAAACGCGCGCACACTGACTGACTGATTTTATTAGCTTCACTTTCCTAGGAAAATAGACTAAAAAACTGAAATCTGGTTTCATTATCAGCCCAAGTAGAATACAGAAAAGCATAAAAAACTTTCTTTTTTCTTTTCTTTTTTCTCTATCTGAAGCGACTTTATTTTTAGACCAGTACAATCGTTCTTGTATTAATGTGCTATTCACGTTTGGCTATGAAAGGGATGGCGTTCGATGGATGGGTAGCGATGGGAAATAGCCTGACTTGCAGCGCCAATTTATTATGAAATAATTAAATAAGCCGATCAATTATCTACAGCATTACACACTTAACGATCATCGACACATCGAAGACAGCGCAATCGATTCGGAAAGCGAATATTACCTTTGCACAGTTTATAGGAAAAGTCGGATCGTTATTCCGTTGATTTGACGAGTTCTTATCGATCGCAGCAATAACCATTACAGCCCGAGAAAACTTCAGATATTAGGGCACAAAGCCTCTATTGTTAGGAAAGATTCATCGACGTAACGAAACTGAAAATCACATATTTGAGAGAACATTAGTAGTAAGAGTGCTATTTTAGATTTGCTTTTTTTTTTAAGTTGCTTAGATAACATCGAAAATTAAAAACCATACGAATCTTCAAGATACTTTTTTCTTTTT
Organism: Thereuonema tuberculata; assembly: GCA_023159025.1. Classification (NCBI taxonomy): domain Eukaryota; kingdom Metazoa; phylum Arthropoda; class Chilopoda; order Scutigeromorpha; family Scutigeridae; genus Thereuonema; species Thereuonema tuberculata. The sequence goes on from JAFIDM010009631.1 coordinate 199,227,687, forward strand.
AAAATTAAACCATTCTTACCACAACAAAGCTGAGGTTGAATTTAGAAGCGGTAGGATTTAATGTTCGCTTGCGAAGGTTCATCGTGAAGTTTAACAACAGTCAAAGGTGAGATTGCCAGTGCGGCAATAGACCTCTAGCATGGTTAAATCTCAAATCTACACTTGTTCTGTTGTTGTTATCTTTTCAATGCTACCTTTTCTGAGAAATGAAAGGATCTGGTTGCAGATTGTAATAAAAGTATTTCAAAATAGTTTGATTAAAACATGATATTAGAGTTATCTTGTTATTGAAAAATAAATTTGTAGAGATTTCACAAAGATTTAGAAAGGTTAACATTGTAATACGTATATTAGAGTCTTTGTGTTATAAAATGAATAAAAAAATATAAAAAAATAAAGTTGCTGAACATTTATTTACTCTTCCTTTTTAGCTTTAGGTGAAACATCATGAAGTTTTGTTGTTTTTCAATTACATTTTGTTTTAAACAACATTCGAATAAACTTTTTAAAAATTTAAAAGTTAAGATGATCTTATCACAAATAAATAAGAATAAAGCAAAAACCAGTTAAACAACAAGAACATAGAAATTGATTTACATATAAGATGGAAATTTAGTAACATTCAGTGTTCATTACAAGAGAAGTTTATAAAAATTACAGGAGAGATAGGAATAATTCACTGAAAGTCCGATATTACATTCTTAAGTAATAAAAAGTTGATATTTATTTTTTCAATAAATGAAACCTTTTGTATTTTTTTGAAATTTAAACACATTTAACAAATACGCTTCAAATTAAAGCATTCATCTTGCTTGAAGTATCTGACTGCAAGGGCGAATATTAGGTGGGGGGGGGGGCCAAGGCCCCCCCCCCGAAATAATGAATATAAAGAAAAAAACAGTACCGTAATCTCAATTATTTTAATGAATCATGCGTTTATGCAATAATGAATTCAGCGCAAATTACCCCCTGAATATGAGCAGCAAAACTGATATAAAGTATCATGGGGTGTCTACTTAAAATAACTTAACCTAACCTTACATTAATTTTGGCCCCCCCACCCAAAAAAAAATATATTCTATATTCGCCACTGATCTGACTGTTTATTGAGAATGGTGTTATTTTAATATGAATACTGATATATTCTTATTAGGAGAAGGCTCTACAGATTTTAGAAACCGTTTTATTTTGTTTTATTTTATAATGATTTTTTTCACACTTAATGTTAGTCTAATTTCTACAACTATGTTGTAAATATAGTAAGAGAAACAAGTTTTTTTTTTTTTTTTTAAATAACTAGTCGGCTACCCGTCGCTTCGCTCCGGAAGCCTCGCATATGTAACGGAAAGTAACTTTTTATTTAAAAAAAAAACACACAAATTACATCAAGTAAACTAAAACTAAAAATTATTAAAAGGTTTTTTTTAATTTAATTTTTGATGTCTATATTCTGTCAATCCACGACTGCTTTTAGAACCAGTGTGTGAATTATATATCTATGACATATTTTCATTTTATATAGAGATTAGAATGTAGTCCTCGTGGTCTAATGATTACGACTTCTAACTTCGGAGCAGAAGGTTGTATAACACGCAACCTTAGTGAATTACCGTAGTGAATTTGTAGAAATTCTTTCTATTTTCACAAATTACAACAATTGCACCAGACAGACAGAGAAATAAAAGATTTTAGATATACTTTTCAGTGGTTTTTGAGTTACAAATAGTGATTTTTCAGTATTCTACCTAACAGAAATAGTGCTTCTTTCTTTCTTGACTCTTTTTTTTATTTCAATTGATATTTTACAGTGGTTTTTGAGTTATAAATAGTGATGGTTTTTGAGTAACAAATAGTGATTTTTCAGTATTCTTTCTAATAGAAATAGTGCATCTTTTTTTCTTGACTCTTTTTTTATTCCTATTGATATTTTTCAGTGGTTTTTGAGTTAGAAATAGTGATGGTTTTTGAGTTACAAATAGTGATTTTTCAGTATTCTACCTATTAGAAATAGTGCTTTTTTGAAACTCTTTTTTTAATTACAATTGATACTTTTCAGTGGTTTTTGAGTTATAAATAGTGATGGTTTTTAAGTGACAAATAGTGATTTTTCAGTATTCTTTCTAATAGAAATAGTGCTTCTTTCTTTCTTGACTCTTTTTTTTATTCAAACATCTCCCGTGTACACGTGCTTGTTTTTCAATATCACATAGAATAAGTAAGAATATTATATTTAAGATATTCCAACATTTCGGCAATTATAGTTCTAATTGTCATTTTCGAATTAAAAATAAACAGACGGATCGGAAATAAATAAAAAATCTTGAGATTCAAAAAAAAAAAAGAAGGTTTAATACATTTATTATTGATGGGGGAAGGGGAAGGACACATAAGTCAAAAAACAATATAAAGTGAGTTGTAGTCCCTATGGCCTAATGGATAAGATGTCTGACTTCGGATCAGAAGGTTGTAGGTTCGATTCCTGTCGCGGATGTTTCATTGTAAAAATTGTTTCTATTTTCCATTCGCTCAAGAAATTGCGCCGGACAGACAAACAGAAATAAAAGATTTTAGTAATATAGACTGTACCTGTTCAGTTGATTCCAAGCCACTTTTAATTGCGTCATTCATTTTCCTACTTGGATTGCAGCAGGCATTTAATACAGTACAATAGTGTTTTATTTTTTTATTTATTTACTTTTTTTGTGGGAATATTTCAAATTAATGCCTATTTAAATGGACACGACTTAAAGGATCCTATTAATAGATGGACACAAGATGGCCTGATTGAAATTAACTCCAATATCGTGGTTGTTGTTTCTCTGCAATTTGTTTTGCTTATCTTGCAGCACCACCAAATCGCGGGAAATGCGAGTGAATTGACATAAAGATGGCCACTCATTAAACGAGAGCGAAGTGAATTCCGCTACGGCCCTTGGCGTGACCTCTTGCTGCACCATATCCCCTCCTCAAATGCTGTGACGCTTCTGCTTATGGATACCGTTATCTCTCGCTCTTGTGTTAATTAAAGCGCTGTTTAATATTAGAGAGTCCTTACAATGCGATGCTTTTAGACTCGACGTCCTCAGAAATGAACTGATTGTGAACAGATTTAAAATTAAATAGAAACGAACCATTTTCATAAGTCAGGTAGGCTTTTAACTCGAGAATAGGAACAGTAAATTATTACCTCAAGAAACAGAAACTTAATAAGGTTGAAATGAATGTATAACCTAACAACTGAAGAGCTTTCAAAATAGAAGTGGCGTAACCATACACAAACATAGAAATAAATACCGGCTCAATTCAGTTGTAATAATATAAAGAATAATACATTAACTCATTGCCTGTGTTGCAAAGCTCTTTTATGTATTTTTTTTTAATATTATCTGAAATGGATAGTCACATTAACGCAAGCTAAAAGCGTTAATTCTTATTTTATTTTATTTTATAGTTTTTTTTCACTTCAGTAACCTAACTTTCAAATTTTATAAATAATTTATATTTCAAACTTAAATTAAAAACTTCATGGAAATTCAGTGAGCAAAGTTGATAGTTGGTAGTTGCTAATATCCCAAACTTTATGATAAAAGCAAAAATATTTAATATCCATTAGATTTTCATTACTTCAATTTCAATGTAAGTGAAATTTTCTTTCTAAGTGAAATGTCGTTTAAATTTGTAAAAAACAGATAATTCTATATCTCAAAACTAATCTACAGATATATTGACTTTTGAAAAATTAAGTAGAATTATACATATTGAAATTTAAACTTGTCAGTAAGAATTCAATTCATCATCAGCCTTCCTGATTTTTATTTAATTGGGTTTAAATATTTATACAGTTTTAAAGACACTAGGTTAGGTCTTTATAGCAATCAATTATAAAATACTAGCAGCAAAGCCTATAAAAAAATCTGAAAAATCATTTTATCAACTATCAAATATAAAGTAAATGTAATCTAAATACTGCGCTAACTTGTGAACGAAGCTTCTACGGCAAAAATGGTTTTGAGTTTCGAAATCAGCGTAAACAACTGAGTAAGTATGCCAAGTTCACAAGTTAGCACAGTATTTAGATTACATTTACTTTATATTTGATAGTTGATAATAAAATGATTTTTCAGATTTTTTTATGCCTGTCGTCCTACAGGCTTTGCTGCTAGTATTAAATAATGTAGATGTCATATTGTTTCCTATTAATGATTGTAGCAATCAAACTCACCTTTGTATAATCTAGATACTGCGCTAACTTGTGAACGAAGCTTCTACGGTGTTGAGTTTCAAATACGTAAAAAACTGAGTAAGTACGCCAAATTTCATTAAAATCGGTGCAGTGGTATCTTAATTATATCGAGTTACAGACAGACCTTTGTATAATCTAAATACTGCGCTAACTTGTGAACGAAGCTGCTACGGCGAAAATGGTTTTGAGTTTCAAAATCAGCGTAAAAAACTGAGTAAGTATGCCAAATTTCATTAAAATCGGTGCAGTGGAAACAAAATTATATCGAGTTACAGACAGACAGACAGACAGACGAACGTAGCCAATTATATAAGTTGATTCTTTCAGGCTTTTTTTTAATGTCTATCCCTATCGTCAAATTCAAGAAATAAAAAGAGTAAGACAATTTTAAGGAACTGTAATCAAATTTCAAATCAAAATTACCGAATTTTTATTTATTATTTTGTTTTAAGCGAAATTTCTTCTACATATTGGTAAATTTTAAAATATCCTTTGGGATACTTGAGTCAAAATGTAGAATGTAATTTTAAATTGAAATTGCTTATCTGTTCGTCTGTTCTAAGTAAACAATAAGTCAACAACTACTTATCTTATGATGCTGAGGTTTTTTCTCAGTTTAGTTTAGGCAACAAGATTGCCTAACAGCTATTTAATATAAACTATAATAATAATAATAATAATTAAAAACGAAGAAAAGAGCAGCACAAGCATAAAGAAAACAAAAGGAAATCGCCTTTCTGATTCATTTTAT
>JAFIDM010009631.1:199243764-199266221 GCA_023159025.1 Thereuonema tuberculata
AAAAAAAAAAAAAAAAAAAAAAAAAAAAAAAAAAAACCTAATATTATTATTAATCTAAAGTATTTTATTGTTACAAACAGAAGTTCAAGATTAACAGAAATTAACAAAAATAAAAAATAAAAATGCAAAGATGCATCTGACGATGTGTTTATCAATAAGATGTATCCATCTTCCCATCTATTCTGATTGGCTAAATCATAAACGGATAATCAAATGTCGGATTTTTTTTGAAGTTTTGTATTAATTACAATTCAGTTGCATTTTTAAGCAATAGACTATAAAGAGCTACATGTGCAGCATAATATAAAATACAATACATGGTATAACAATAACGTAGTTTTTATAAAAATAAAAATTGAATTGAAAAATCAATTTCGAGATTTTCTGTTTTGCTAGAAAAAGACCTTTGCCATTTGTCGGTCGTGCAGCGAGTAATGCTTCTTACCTCAATGGTATCTTTAAGTTAAGAATCTGATTCTAAGTCATGTGGGTCTTGAATTCGATACATATGAAACTAATTAGCGGTGCAGAATTAATTTCTCCCACTACGTCGTCAATTTCCTAATTGTTGCGAAGTAGGTTTCTTGTAGATCCGTTCCTCTCCTGTCCTGAGGCTAAGTTTATTGAAATCCGATAGGAGAAATGAAAATTACCATTCTCGTAGCAAAATGGAAGAAATACGTAACTTCGCTTCTTAGAAAACGACCAAATTTCTTAAAACTTCCGAGAAGAGATTAGCAACCAATTATAAACTGAAAAATAAAATAGAACTATCGCGTAAATCTCGAGAAAAAAAAATTCGAGTAATAAAGATTTTTTTTAGAGATGTCGCAATGTAAATGAGCTCGCTTAAAAACTGTGTTTATATTTTTTATCCATATTCAGAAATTTTAAATACAGTAAACTCCCGATTATCCGCAGAGTTTGGTGGCGCGGCAACCACGGATAAGCGAATTCCGCGGATAATCCGAAATAGGACAAAAAAGGACGAAAATCAACACAAAAATGCTTTTAACATGTTTTATTTACATTAAAATGGCAGTACATACATTATAAACAATTATTTTATTTTATTTTCTTACTTTTTAACAAAAAAAAAAATCGGTTAATTGTTATTGTTTTTTCGTGTCGAAACACGAAAATCCCCTACTTGGACGTCGCTAAATGTGCCTCTTTTATTGTTTACCTTATTATAGATTTAAAAAATGTTTGTTAATTCTGTAATTTATTGTACAGTAAAAAAAAAAATGGAAATAGGAGAGGTCCGCGGATAATCGGGAGTTTACTATATATTCAAAAAAGTCATAAAAATGTACTGCATGGAAATTCAATATTTTATTTTATTTTTTAGCTTAATTTCTGTACTTCTTCAGAAACTAAAAATTTTAAAAAACAATAATTAATAATATTAATAATAATTATAATAATAATTCTAGTTGCATCTTGGTTTATTAAAAAAAAAACTTAAAATCTATAATAAATCAAATTAGAAACTCGTACTGCACATGAAAATAAAGGCTATTATAGTCTACTTCTACATAAGCCTAAGTACAACAAATATTATAGGCTTTGGCAGGCTTCAGTTTTTTTGTATAGATGAAAACTGGAAAGGAGAGCTGCTATTTCAAAAAATCTAGAGAAAAAAAAAAAAAAACATGATAAAAATGATTTACAATTATTAAAGATTCGTGATGATGTAAAGAAATGGAAGAACTAATAAAGTTTATTCCGAAATAACTATTTTCAAATCCTTCCTTGAAACTCCAGCAGGAAATTCATCTAGAGAAGCTGCAGCATAAAGTTCATAAATAAGCCTATTTTAAATATTTATTTCGGAAAGAGAAAACTGATTGATTTCCTATAAGCAGGGAACGTGGAAACAGAAGTTCCTTCCCTGGAAAACGAAAAGAATCAACCTTGAAGAATCCTCGATAAAAAACTTTGACAAATATCACTTATCAGCAATCATTCAAAGAGGAATTCCGCAAACTTACGTCACTGTATTATTTACTTTTAAATATGATGCATATCTTAAGATACACCTAGAAGATGAGGAATTAAAATTCCTAAAGCAAGCACACAGAGATAAAGAAATTATTGACTGATCGTACGAAGTCTTATTCCACTTGACCATTTTTCTTGTTTGTCCATTTGTTTGTGTGTAGACGGATTTCCATAAAATTAATGTGTAGGTCAAAATATGAGCACAATTATTTTGGTCTCCACTCCCACCCCCCAACAGTCCTCAAAATAACCCCCTCCCCCCGCAGAATGACGACGCCGCTGTGGAATACTCGCAGATATCATCGCGTAATGGGGGTTGAACATTCAGCGCCGCGGAGTCAATTTTGTGAACTGGGAAGGGAGAAGGTGTGAAAGACCAAATAATTGTGCTTACATTTTATGGAAATCGATCCAGTCGTTTTAACGTGATACGTTTCCAAATAGGCAAATGGACAAACAGGGAAGAAAATGTTCAAGTAAAATAGCAAGATTCCGCATGCTTCGTACGTTCTATAATACTACAACGCAGAATATTTGCATTCCATTCGGTTCTATTTCCGATATCACTTCGTAACATTCAGCTGATATCAGTAAACTATAACGAAAAAAAACAAAAAAAAAAAAAAACAGTTGTCGCACTAAGTATTTTTGAATAATAAACTTTAGGTTTTTAGTCAATAACCTTCAGATAATTAGTTATTGATTTATCATGATAATAGCGCCTAATGGATCATTTAATGGGGGCACTAAAAGCTCATCCCTTTGGACTCAATTGGTACCAAAGTCAACATGGTACATGTTCTTATCACCACAGCTAAATCATTAAAGGTTCAGTTCCCTAGGAAAAATTAGGTTAGATTAGTTAAGATGATTAATGAGGTTTAAGGGAATGATTTTTTTTTAGATAATTTCAATATAAACCAAAAATCATACGTCCTTCATACACCATTTTATTAATACAGTTCGCACTATGTAGCTTTCTAGGACACGATTTTTTTTTTAGTTATTCTGTTCACAAACGGAGTTAAAATTAAATAACTGTTGTGTTCTAATTCTTTCTCTTTTTGATACACAATAAAGAATCACAGACATAATTTGAAAGTTTGTTCGCTTGCTTTGTTTTTGTTTTGGTTTTTTTTAAACAATAAAAATATTAAAATAAAATAGCTTGCTTTAATTGAAGATGCTACGATTTTGTATTTTTCAAAAACAATGTAAATGAAAACGAAATCCTAATATCTGCTTTTGAGAAATAGATAAATTAGCATTGTAAGGTCTGGGTTGGAGTCTGCTTCTTGTCCTTTCGAACTCACGAGTGTCTTTTCATGAATTCTTCTCTTATTCCTGGAGATGGAAGCAATCTTTGATCTGTCTACTTTTTCTATTCACGGTAGCTACAGTTGTATCTTTTGAAGCTATTCTAAACCATAAAATGCAAGTTTTTAAACATTCTTCTTCTAAAAAGCTGCAGAAGACAGATTGTTTATGTAAAATTCAAAATTCAATTTATATTTATATTTATTGTAGCCTTTACAACAGGAATAGGTTGTTGTGAACTGTGAACTGTGGATGAAGGAGTCGGGTTCAATTCTCGGCGGAGAATGTTGGTTTTATCTGGATCCTCGGGTTCACTCAGCCCTCCGGAAAGTGTTTCTTTTCCGGGAGTAAAGGAGGGAGAGCGTACGACTGATCACCTGACACCAATTTCGATCGCACAATTGTAATGAAACCTTCAATTTCCCTAAAGGAGTTAACACGATCTGTAAAATGGGCTCCCTTATTTTTTTTTGTTTTTTTTAGCCTTTACGAACACAAAAAAATACACTTACGTTTCTGTAAAACTGGTCAACCTTCTAATACTGTATAATATTCCTTTGATGTATCTCACATTTTCATCCCTCTTTAATCTTCCTTGCTAAGACTGTTCCCGTTTCAATAATAAGGAAAACTTTAAAACGAATTTCCGTCAGCAGCTGTTAAAATACACTTTAAATAAACGCTCAGAAATGCCAGGTATTGAAATAAACATTATATTCACTGTGCACACCTTCTTCACATCTGGTCTTTTTTACAATACAAAGATTTTTCATTTTAATAATTATACGCTGAATAAATGCAATTTAAGTCTTTTCTCAGAAATCTTTAAAAAAAACAATAACAAAAAAAAAAAAAAGAGTTAAATTAAAATTACATTTCTCGAACTCGAGATAATGAATTTCTTTGCATCAGGATGCCTCGAGTGTTTTTTTTTTTAATATTTTTTTTCAGACGATAAGATGAAATCTAAAGAATGAAAAGAAAAAAAACGTAGAAACAAACAAGGGGGGAAAAAATATCGTCATTTTCCATCTCAGTTTTCCATCACAGCGCATTGCATTAATAATTTTTCCTTGAAAGTAATTTCTAAAAGTTAAACTCTTAAAATAAAAAAAAAACGAAATGATGCAATTAACATTTTTTTTAATTCCGGGAAATGCTTCACTTAAGACTTAGCAAAATAAAGAAAGAAAAAGAAAAATGAAAACAAGATCAATTCCAATTAATTGTTTTTATGTTGTTTCGAGGGAAATTGGAAAACTATTCAATTATCATCTATCTTTGTTATTTTTTTTTTTAATTCCAAAGATAGGAAAGTTTCATATTTACTGTAAATATCCGTTTGAAATCATTTTTTTAAAACATGTTTGATTTTTTTAATGAAATAAAGCTATAATGAATTGTTCCTCGAAAACAAAAACATTTAAAATTATTTAAAGAATTTGACATGAAATTAACAAAAACTTGAGATTCAGTATAAAGAACTTATATTTTAGATCCGATTGTTATTGTGGCTCGTTCAATCAATGAGTAATCAATTACGTAATTTATCATAATATCGATGAGGCCATTTTTCGCAGCATATTTACAATTTTGAACATATTCAGACAAGTGAGTTACATATTCTCTTGTCTATCGCTCTGTCGATGATAGTGCTGAAACTTTGCATTATGAGACTAAACAATATTGAAAATAATGCTAAGATATAGGAATAAAAATAACTAATTTCCGGATGATTATAAAATGATTAATAAATAAATGCCAATCGATAAAATAATTATATTTTTAGCGTTTTATTTAGTTACTTATTTTTGAAATGCAAAGTGTTTAATGATTCTTATTTAAGTTTCCATTTTATTTCTAGTGTAGGAAACTACTTTGGTTTAAATATTCTGTTCGGATGCTTTATCTGTTGGATGAACGACTTTTTGTTTAAGTAAATGCCTTTTGATTGTCTTTTTACCTAAAATTTAGAAGCTTAAGTTTCAGTTTTAGAAACTTAAGGACTTCAATTTGAGTTAAAGATGAAGTTAAAGATGAAAGATAAATCTAATCTTGAATTTGATCACATTCAATTCAAGTATTCTGCAACTAATTTTAGAAACTGCAAATTGTCCGAAATAGTCAAACAGCATATGAATTTTTATTCAACAATAAACATCTAAAATTACAACTGTGATAGTTAATAATATCCAACGAACATAATAAAATTGTTATAGATTCTAAACTATCTGATTTTTTATTCGTATTTACGTAAAGATAATTTAATTTACAATTTCTAATTTCATTTAATAAATAATAAATTTTGAAAAATTCTAATAATAAAAAAATGATGTATAAAAATTAAAAATATCTTGGGCGGAAATCCCTTAGTTCTTGCTTGCTTGATGTTTGCCCAATCGAACGGCAAGAATTGAAACTTGTTAAATAAGCCATTTTGACACCTGCTGTCTACAATGCGAAGTGGCAATTGGTTGTCTCTCCTTGTTGTGAATACAGTGTCCCTCTCCGCCAGAAGCAAAGTGATGAGGGATGGGAGTCAATAGATGTCATTTGTCAGTTGCAAAAATCCCGATGTAAAGAGACAAATCGTGGCGTTACACAACGAGTTCTTTCTCCTCCAGCCGATTAGACGTTTGCAAAGAAAAGAAAGAAAAAGTTACAATTTTTTTTCTTATCTTCTTTCTCTGCCTAAAAAAGCTTTCTCTTTCTTTTCTTTTTTTAATATAGGAAATGGCTAATTTAATTGAAGCGCGCGGATGAACCGAGTGCTTTATAATAGTGTCTCATTAATAACAAGCCTGATTGTAATACAATAATATCAAAGTATTCAGTAAGCAATTACTTCCTTAAAACAATCTATTTATTGCAATCGTTAAGGCTATTTTTTTTCGAAGGCTTTTATTTGCTAAGTTTGTGTATTATCTTCTTGCAAAACAATTCTCAGAATGATGACATTAATTGCAATTATTCTTGAAAGAACTTAAAGCCTACTTTCCTTAAAATATTATTCTTAAAAAAAAAAAAAAGTCGTCTAAACGACAGAACGAAAAGTCCTCTGAAACAAGTAGAAAAAAATGAATTCAATGCGCATTATTTTCTTAAGTTGCTTAATTTCAGTGAATCAAAGCACGTGGAATTAGTGGATGAGGTTAAAAAAAAAGATTATAATGCTTTTAGACAATGTCAAAAGCAAAGCGGCTCCATAATATGCACAATTTTATAAATAAAAGTAGAGTGAACCTAACCAATATTTACAATGAACCTAATGGACGCTTACAGCAAACCGGAAGTTTGTGGGGTCAAAAGTGATCGCTTCCGATAAAGAAGAAAATGGCGATAGACGTCCCCCAATATCGACCCTTCTGAACACATTGGTGGTGGTCACGTTTTTGCCAGACAAACGCTTGATAAAAGAAAAACGTATTGAATCACCGACTTTTGACCCCCCCCCCCATAACCGGTCAGGGAGTGGTCCTAAGGTCTGATTTTTTTGTACGTGTCACCTACTTTTTGATGCTGAACACAATAGTGAAGGTTTCATTCTAATATCTCTAACCGTTTGTCCACTACAGTGTGAGACAAGCAGCAAGCATAAAAGCAAGAGCGGTCCCCTATGTTTTACAGGGAAGCTGTAATCTAGCGGCCGCTGAAAAGGATTAAAACCCATTGTTAGAAATTATTTTTTCAGTTCTAAAGTTTTTCTAAGGGCTTTTTTTTTTTCGTCTTCACTAACCCAGAACAAAAATTAAATATAAAAGTCTGTAAATATGCTTGCCAAGTTTCAAGAAGATGCATCCAGTGGCTCAAAAGTTATTATATACGCCGAACTTACACAGAGTGATATGATGAGCGTCTCCACGTTACAAAAGCAGGTTAAAAAATGAATCATGCGATTGGTTCAAAATATTGTTCCTAGTTTCCCAATAGTAAACCAGACCTCACCTCAGTCCCGAGGTCACAGAAACAATGGGATCCTTACTTCCAGAGCCCCCTTGGGCCTCAGTGGGATATACCTATCCTAACCAAAGAAATTTGACAATAAAATTACCTGGGAGAAATTAATAAGAATAATATTAGCCTATTTCAAGAAAAAAAACACTCTACCCAATATAAAGCAAATGGAAGAAAATTTACGAGTTTCTTTTTACCATTCAATGATTTGTGTTTATCTCAATTATTACAATTCTGTGAAAACACATAAAATTTAAGAAAAATTTAGCAATCCCATCACTGCTTATAACGAGAACTATGTTTGAAGGCATAAGGACCTTGGATTTTCATTCATGCTTAGTGTAATCAACACACTTTAGTGATGTTTGCAAATAGTATAGGTATCCCCGAAATCTGCCTAGTTAGAAGTCGAGATATTTCATTCTCTCGGACTTACGGTTGAAAATATCAGTACGATATATTTATCATTAGCCATTTTTATTAAATAAGAGAATGATGTAATTGCATGAGTGAGACTCATCAAATCAGATGTCAGCAGGGGCGGTCTGGCCAGGTCGGCGGGTCAGCGATCGCCGACGGCCCCCAGCCCATGGGGGCCCCCGATTGCCCTGTTTTTTTTTTGGTTGTTAGATAGAATTGCCCTGGGTTTTTTTTTGGTTTTTTTTTTTATTGTCAAGTAAGTCAAGGGCCCCGCAAAATTCATCTTTTGTACCCTCCTAGCGTCGTCTCTGCCTCCTCCCCGGTAAATCATGTACTGGTTACGTTCGCCAGAGAAATGGTTAAAAGATTTTAAGGAAAGTAGGTACAAGTTATTTCAGGAACGTTTTGTCGTATGTTTTGAGAATTATTGTGCATTAAATCGAAACAAGTATTGCTATACTTGAGCATTAACTGAAAATTCTTGTGTCTTTTTTTACTATAACAATAATTGTTAATATTCTATACTTTATTATTATTATTTTTAATATATACTATAATTATTTATAGTTTATAATGTAAAATATTAATAATACTAGTACCGGTAATAATAATAACTAGTTGCGACCCGTGAAATATTCACGGAAGTAAAACAAATTCCACATTTTTGAAAAACACAAGATTGAAAAAGATGTTCTAAGTTAATTTTTTTAGAAGCCATGACTTCCACAACAGCCCATATGTAATTTGAATATCAGCTTATTTGTTAAAATAATATTATAATATTGTTAAAATTAAAAAAAATTAAAAATTGATTTACCACTTTCGTAGTAGCGGTTTCTCATTATGAAATATAATGGCAACCTTCTGCCCTAAAAGAATAGGTTCGTCGAAATTGAGGCAATATTAACGGAAATAAAACAAATGCCACATTTTTGAAACATCCTGAAAATTTTTAAAAAACACAAGATTGAAAAAGATGTTCTAAGCTCATTTTTTAAAAGCCATGACTTCCGCAACAGCCCATATATAATTTGAATGACTAACCCAAATTTTGTTAAAATAAAAGGAAATAAAAAATTGATTTACCAGTTTCAACAATAACCATAACAATAACGAATGTCCAACAGCCAATACCAATAATCCTGTCTGGGCAACAATGAGGACACGTGTATCGTCATTATCTCCTAATTGTTAAATATTGAAAGAGCGGCGACACAGCCGAAATTATGTAAAAACCGAGGTTTTACAAACTCTCTGATAAATTTTGACGCATGAACTTCATGCATTTCAGTGTAAACTTCATTTATGTGGGAAAGAAAATCTCAATACGGTGATAATAATTGTGTAATTGCGATTCGTTGTGGTGAAGTGGAGAAAATAGTAGAGACGCCATCTTTATACATGGGCGTGACGTCATGCCTGACGTTTTCCAAGGCTGCACTGCGATTGGTTATTTCAAATTACAAATTTACAAAACTACAAATTTACAAATATCGTACAACTTTCGCCCATTAATAGGATGATACATAACGTTAGTCGTAACTGTTAAATATTATTCAAACCAATTACATTTGTTGATGATCAAGTCATAATCATCATAAGTCATCATTATCAAAGGATTTAACGAAAATTGTGAAGTCTGTAAAGGAGTCATTACAAAAATACATTTTTCACCAGCCGGAAGTTCTACCTATTAAACTTCACGCTTAGTTCATGAAAGCCTACGGGGCTTTGGGAGATATAACTCACACAATCGGTAACTATGGGACAGAATGGAGATCCGGAGATACAAGTCCGACGTTCGTTTGCTGGTAACCAGGGGAAATATCTTTTCAACTGAGCAGAAACACCTTGAAAAGATCTACGATAGAATCGAACCCTGGTTTCTTCAACCATCGACATGTTGAGCTATAGAGCGCACTACAGTTATACAAGTATTTCAAGCTACTATTATGGAGGCAATACTGAATCTATCCTAGCATAATAACTCTTCAAACGAAAACTTTTTTTTTTTTTTTAATTAAAATAGAAAATGGAAAAATCTTTAGAGTGCGGAAGTCACAGCATTACTCGAGGGGTAAATTTATCTAAATGGGTCGCTAATGAAATGATGGTGTGTAAATAGAAGGGGTGACTAAAGATTCCGTTCCAATAGTCTGTCTCACCGATCTTAACCTAAATTAGCTAAACTATAAAGCAAGAATAAAGAGTCACAGATGAACACTATTCAAAGCCAGGTGATTAGTAAAACCTATATTTCAAAATTTGACTAAAGCTGAATCAAAATATTCAGGTAACAAAACCTAATTATTAACTTATATAAAGTTAAATTTATCTTCCAATTTCTCTCTAATTCATAATTTTTATTTGTTCTTTTATCCTTTAAACTTACATATTTTATTCTGCAACTCTGAAAGTAGAAATTCGAGCTTGGATAAATTAATTCGTAGTAAAAAAAAAAAAAATGATATTTTTTAATATACTTCATCAAAAATTCTTAAAATTACTTTTATTGATTATTTTTTTTTTAGCAAAATTTTGTTTGTAGATTTAAATTTTAATGCTTTAATATTCACCCTTTAATTTAGAAATAATCTACGGTAAATCCATAAATTACAAATTTATATATATTTCCTAACTAAACAGTTAGTAATGACTTTTTAAGTATCTCAGAAGTTGATTACTCGTACATATGTACTAAATATCATGGACATGGGTCGGTAGTTACTGAAGTCTGGTATAAATCAACGTTATTTAAAAGAGGGCTTTCAGAGATTATCGCTGCCTATACGTCAATCAGGGCTTTTTAAAACATTGCCGCACGACCACATCTAAATGCAAGGTAAATACCGTGCAGCCTATATCCGTGGTTGATTGTTTTGTTTTTGTTTTTTTCTTTTTATCCTCTAAAACAGTGTTTTTCAATGTGTTTTTTTTTCACGGCTACACTTAGGAATTTGGAAAAATCCAGCAACACATTAAACACAGTTCCTAAAATTCGACCCCGTATTAAACAATTGTAAAGAAGCCCATATTTCTCATTGAATTACAAAAATCATGTAATGATGGACTCATTAATTTGAACCATTCCAGTTTGTATTCCTTACAATTTACTTGTTCCTTTTTGTATTAATAAATTACGCTATTGAAAACATTTAATACCCATTTCATATTTCTCTTATTTTCCCGTTTTAATATAAATATTTTTTTGTTTTCTTTTTCTGGCAGCACACCCTCTGAGAAAGGCTGCTCTAAAACATGGAACTAATAAACCCTACATAGGCTACATCAATAAATTTCCTGAATGTTATTGATATGGTCGCCGAGTTCTCGCGTCTCCTCAATTATCGGTGTTCAAAAGCGGCATTTCAGAGTGTATTCTCTACATATCCGATCTCTTGAGTTTATTTTTTTTTCATCGGCCTATTCCGATGATATCTCTATAAATGGTACGTATCGATAGAGTAATATCTATCGATATCGGCTAATTATCTGAGTGTGGTTGTATGGAATACGATTTCTCCTCGAGGACACGGTCGATCTCTGTTCTTTATTTCGAAAACATTAGTCCTTATGACTCGTAAATACATTTTGCTCAAGTTCATGGAATTGGTCGTGAGGTTGCTGAGATTTCGCGTCTCTTTTTTTTTTTCTTGCGATGTCGCAGTAAAATGTTGCTTTTCGAGTATTTCTATCAAGTCATGCCCAATACGAATCGACCCTAGGATATTAATAACGCTATGAATTTCGGCAGCTGAAGTAATACAAGTCATTATCAATTCTCTTTTTTTTTTTAATATTGAAAGAGCGAAGGAAAAAGACACTCCGCTCGCTTTGCTTTCATTTAAAAAAAAATCAGAAATGTAAAGCAACAACTTTTCGAAAAGCAAAACGATGTAATGTAGTAACTCAGCACTAATCAAAAGACTGAATGAACTAAGGTTGTTGTTGTTTTTGGTATTTTTCACTGAATGAAGTCAGTATAGGCTTTCTATTTTCCGTAATTAATTCATTAATTAATGCCGAAAATACTTCTTCAATTTTATTTAATCCAATTAATTTTAATTAACCTAAAGGTCGCGCAGACATTTAGAGGATTAAAAAGCGAATTATATTTTTTCTTTAAGATAGAAATCCATTGTGTTCGGTTCTATTGGGCTTTTTTTTGACCTTCTCGTCCTAATTTTTCTACAAGGACCCAATTTAAAATATAAGTGTTCTCATATACGCATGTTTCAAAAAGACTTATAGGTCCAAATGCTATTATGGCGACACATGTATACTGGTTGATTTTTCCTAGGAAATTAAGATAAAAAACAAAGTCTACACACTGCATTAAAGTAATTTTGATTCAGTTTCACCTAATGACTGTTTTTAATGATAATATTAACAGCATTTGATATTACGAGTTCTTAATTTATTTTTTTTTTAAAAAAAGGAGATGCTTTTCTTACCTGCAAACTTTTGGAGTTACGAAAGTTATTCAGCTCCTCAAATGTCGTTCCAATGTTCAGGTTTTCTCGAAAGTTATTTCAGAAAAAGCATTAATTGTTTGCTTTTGAATCTCAGTCAAAAATAAATGCAAACTTGTGAGAAACCAGAACAATAGTTGAGATTTCCCGTCAGCGTCTGAATCAAAAATGACGGGTATTAGAAAAATAATCACAATAGGCTATCTGCAATAGACAATTACTAATGCAATTTAATCATGACATTCTGTTAATATTTGTGAAAAGCCTACATTTATATTCAAATTATATCTGCTAAAATACAAATACTACATATTTTCCATTTTTTAATAAAAATAATTAAACCCGCATTAATTATTTAAATAGCCTGACGTCAATTCCTTTTACTCATAACAAACTAAGTGTAGATTAATCGATTAATATTCATTGTTTCGGACGTCGATATATTTCAATACTTCGCTATAGCAACTTTTATCATTTTATCACGCTAATTTCTCCACAAGAACCGATTTGATAAAGATTTTAAGTATAAACGTAGATAGTCTCTAGATTTTAAATATGACGACTAAGTTTCAAGAAGATCCATCGATTAGTTCTAAAATTATTATAAGAACACCGATACACACGCACAGACTGACTGACTTAATGAGCTCTGGTAGAAGTAGTAGCTTCGCTGCTCTGGTAAAAAGAGGTTAAAAATAATAAACAAGGAAGTCGTACCATATATAATTAAGTACATATCTTCGACGCGTCTAATCTTACCAAAACAAACGCAAAAGATAATCTAAATAACTCAAAAGATAATAAAATTCTTGGGTAAAACGCCCTGCGTATTCTCTGCCAATTCAATTCTCACTTAAATGTTACGTAAGGGCTGTATTTTCCAAAGCTATTCTCACATTGTCAAATTAAAAAAAAAAACACCAACAAGTTCGTGAAACAATTTGAGCCTTATTTTTCCCTCAAAGCACCAAAATAACGATCAATAATTTCTTCAAAAATATTAATTCAAAAAAAAAAAAAAAAGAAAGAAATGCCATTTTAAAAGCCAAAACGTTTAAAAACAATTTGTCTTCCTTAATAGCTTTGTGATGATTTTTTTATAACTTTACTTGCAACATATTGTATCACTATTATCAGCAATACCATATTGTTAAGTGAATGTAATGAAGATCGCTTGATTGAATTTATTTTTTAAATTTTAAATTTTAAATTTGGAAACTTACAATTTAAGCAAACTTGGACATACTGTCCTTTCTTCACAATTTACATAAAATAAAAAAGTTAGAGAAATTTAAAGATTTTAATGATCAACCTGTATATTAAGTTTCCTCAAGATCTATTATCTAGTTCAAAAGTTGCTTCGAACACAGACGCTGTTATTAAAAAAAAATTAGAATAATAAAGATTTACTCTAATTTACTGCCAATGAAATTGGTCAAGAAAAGAATACCCGGTTCAAAGTTTCGTGAATTGCAGAGAAAACAAATAATTTTCATACATTTCACACAGAAAGCTTTGAACTATATCTGAGTTTATTTGTTTTGTTTGTTTTTTAATTATTTTTTTCTTTCACGTCTTTATAGTAAATATGTAATTTTTATCTTTCATTTCTTTAGAATAAATATATAATTTTTATCTTTTCATCGGAAAATAGATAAGCCTCCAGTTTAGATACTAAGTGAAATCAGGCTGATACGCCACACTGAATTGATAGAGTATAAATCAACTAAATTGATTATAAAATACTTCACTCAAATACCTCATTTAATATTTTACAAAATTAAAATTTAAAAACGAATAAGCAAGTGGCATATCAAAGAGAGAAGATTACGACGTAAACAGGCCTCTTGATGGAGGATCAATAGTTTTTCGATGTTTTTAAACTAAAAATGTTGCTTCATATTAGTTTCGTAGGATTATTTATGTCAATTTTAAATTTTTCTCTGTTGATCTAATAAATGTTAATCAATTTAAATTGAGTAGTTCATAAAATACTGTTTGATTCAATAACTTTCAGTAAAATATGTTTGTCTTTTCAAAATATGCCTCGGTTTCTAATAAATGATAAGTAAATAATAAATGTAAAACAAAATAATTAATATTTTCCTTCTCCATATCGAATAATTTGGGAATACGTCACTGCTCCGAACATAGCAAAACAGTGAATTTGACACTGCCTGATTACTATGTTGAAAATCAACTCGAAACCACGTTTCAAATTCAGTAAATAAGGGTATTTAAAATAATTCCTACCTTTCCCGCCGTCACAATCGATGAAGAGGGGTAGAATAATCCTACTAGGGTTCCAATAACCTCAGGAGCTGCGAGTAATGCGTCAGACAGATAAGTTTGAAATCCTGACGAGGCGCTGCCAATCTGGAAGTCGTGTGGTTTCGTGCCTGCGTTCGTTTGTCGTCTGTTCTTCGAAAGGAATGCGCATGCGTCGCTTCTACTTCCGTTTTTAGATGTGCCGTGAGAACTCACTCGGATGTTGGTTTTTGCCATACGCCAATTTCTCATCAAAAAAACAGCGATTAGAATTGCACCATAGTAACATTGTTATTCTTAATTTATAAAAAATAATAGTAATAATCTTTAAATTATTCTATATTTAAATGAACTGTAAGTTTGTTTCGAAACTGATAACAGCCAAATTTAGCATATTTAAAGAAATTTCGCTACAAGAATTCTATCTAGTAAAAAAAAAAAAAAATAATAAAAAATAAATAAAATAAAATAAAAAACATAAAGAAAAATAATCTATTTAATAATTATGATTATGAAATTGATTGTTATGTAGCAAAAGAACTTGTTCACTTATTGTTATGTTCTTCTTAAAAATGTTATTCGTTTAATAAAATAATACAAATATGAAGTTTTCAAGTAAATTCTTCTAAGATTTAAAAGTTAAGCGTGGGAAAAAAAAAAGAAAGAAAGAAAGAAAAAAATTGATGTTAAAACATTAAGATTTTAAAAAGTGTAAAAGTATCTACAAGCTTATACAATAATTGGTAACAGAAATGAAAATAAGACACAAAGATAGTCTCCGACTTACCAACTTAGTCGTAAGTCGAAATTGCGCAAAAAAAAACCCAAAAAAACTGTGTTTGTGAAACTAACGTAATGACTCAATGAACAATTAAATATTAACCGTATTTTCAATAAATAGCCACACTATTATGTATATAGACTAGCCGGGTACCGTCCCTACGCTCCGGAACCCTTGCATACGTAGCATTAAAAAAAAAAAAACTTTATTTTTTTAGCAAAATATGGAGATCGGAAAATATAGAGCTCCCAGCCCGTTCAGAGGCCTTCTCCGGATAACTCAGATGAATTGAGGGTTGGCGCCACATACCTACATATCGATAAGGCAACTTTAAAGCGAAAATATAAATCCTCTTTATTCCCTATCCCATGGGAATTTCGAAAAATCCGGCCTTATTCCTTGTCTACATCATAAAGGGAACATCTGTGCAACATTTCAGCTTTCTAGGTCCAAGGGTTTGGGCTGGGCGTTGATGAGTCAGTGAGTGAGTCAGGACTTTTCTTTTTATATATGTCGATGTAAAATAAATTGGGTAAATATTTTCAAATGAACACACTTGCTATAGCTGTTTTGTAGTAATGCCAGTTACGACTGTTGCTAGAGCGAGGAATCCTAGCCGGGAATTGGCTTCCATCAATGCCATCTAGTTCTAATAGTTCTAGCAGTTCTGAAAAAGTAAAGAGGGAACGAACATTGGCGCTAAACAACGATATATTTACATAGTATATTGTTATTGTGGTTTAAACATATTCTAGATGTATAAACCTCCAAGTTTCTCTATACAAAAATATTCGAAGAGTATTGAAAATATTCAGTGTTTTTTTTGTTTTTTTTAAATGGTCGATTTTTGAATACTTTGAAAACTTTTGGTCGTAAGTGGGAACTATTTGTGTAATTCTTTCAATTGTATCCTACTTCTAGAACAAATGAAAAAGAAAAAAAAAAAGATTTAAAACCTGATATTTGGGCGCCACATAACAGAAAAAAAGCAAACAGCAAATCATCTTTTGCTTAAAAAAAATAAAGTAGAAATACTCTATGTAATCTCAACGATCAAAGAAAAGAAATATCAAAGGATATTGATTTTAAGTTCTAATTTATTATACATTGTTAATTTCCTTTAGCTTTTAAAAAATCAACAAGGTTCTCTTAAATTCTTTTTTTTTTTCTTTTTTCTAAGTGGCTTTTAAGTATCTTTTAAAAATTAAACATTAGCTAATGAAAAATTTCAAAATTTACCGTAAAACTTTTCTGAAACTCAAAAGTTTACATTACATTTTTTTTCCCTTGGGAAACTAAGCCAACCCATTAGTACGCGTATCTACGTTTTCTTCGAAAATGTCGAAAGAAAATTTGAAGAAGCTTGGCTATTCGTTCATTTATCTTAATGTGCTCTACCGATAATCCACTTATTATGTTTCTCAAGTGATACCAAGTCCTAATATTAAATATCAAAATTATAGTTGGCGTACCAATTTTGAATATTCACAAAGCGATCCTATACATTGTATCTTTTTACTGTAAAATCGTATTTATTGCTCAGTTTCAAATTCCAGAATTAGTATAAAGTTTCACACAAAGCTATACTCAGTAACAAAAAAATCGAAGCACCATGAAGGAAGTGTACAATTTGAATGAAACTTTTTAAGTGCCTTTTGGATGAAAAGAATTGAAATTTATTCAACTATCACAGTGAAAAAACTTTTTTTGAACAAATATCAGCATCGTTGTTACATGATTACTGCTGTGTTGAGCCACCTCTGACTGTTGTGCATGTTGATATACGTCTTGGCTTGTAGTGAAGCAAAGTTCTGATGTTGTCTTTTGGAAGATCACCCCAAGCTTATTATAACTGCTAATCCAAATGTTCGACGATAGACATGATCGATGGGACAAGACTGGGGATCTGGCTGGTCAAAGAATGGTTTGAGTTGCTTGCAGGCATTTTCTGGATTTTCTGGATTTGCGCATGGTATTTCAGTATCCTACTGAAAAATTGCTCCCGAAGGCTTGAAACGAAAGGCAAAGCAATGGATTGCATGTATTGCTGTGCATTCAAAGTTCCTCGAATCACTATGAAAGGGATTTTATTGTCATAAGTAATGGCTCCCGACACCATTATACCAGCTGTAGCGGCTGTGTGCTTATTGACAACGTTACCAGAATTTGAGCGCTGTCCAGTCCTTCTCTATACGATGCAAGGCAGAAGCCAGACACATCACTACACACAATACATTCGAAAGCAGACCACGTCTGTTAGGCGCAGCAACGCTCTAGACGGAGTCTCCGATACTAGGTTGTTAAAAGGAGATCTCGTAAGGAATAAACGAGGAAAGAAGCCAAGCGTCTGCAATTCGACTACAATTGCTATTTTCAGAATGCCACATCTCTGTGGATGGTGGAGAGTAAAGCTGTCGGAGTAGTTAGGGCTAGCCTCACAACAAACCGCTTTCTCTCTAGCATTGGTACCAATGGGCTGATCATAGTCTTGGCGACGAGAATTAGTGGCCTCACGGATCCATCGATTCCAGCATCACTAGATACAGATTGCTAGCGATTTGTCTGCATGACCAGCAGGCTTCTCAAAATCCCTTAATGCGGCCTTTCTCAAACTCCACAATTGCTCGTAAGGTCTTCGAGCAGGTCATCAAGGCGTTATTACTGATGGTAAACGCAACGCGAAACAGAATATGTCTGGTAAAATTTTGATTTGGTCTCATTACATTGATCACAAGATGAGCACATACACTGAACCTTGGGGATGATGATGACGTTTCTTGACATTTGCACATCTAATGGAAGGATAGTTTCATACGGAATTTCATTCAAATTGAACGAATCCTTCATTTTGGTTCGATTTTTTTTTTTTTTTGTCACACAGCATATTTATCTTTACGATTGCATAATAATAGCATTTTGAGATTGATGTTTTGTGACACAAGGCTTCTTGCCTAATTTTTACCTATTAAGCAACTGAAAATTACCTAAAACTTTCCAGTAAAATTCCAACTTTCCACAGTAAACAGTGGACTGTTGATTCCCATTTAAGGTTTCTTTTCAGTTTTTTATTCAAACTTTTATCAATTAGTGCTGTATCCGGTTGTGAAAAAAACTGGGGCCAATTTGAAGCAGTTTGGAACATCCAATCATCCCAACAATCAATTGAGTCTAGTAATTTCCTGTGTAGAAGTGTAAGTTTCAATCCATCCTCAATCCATGGCAAAAAAATCACGTAATAATAACAACTTGCAAAAGAAATAGAAGCGATTTTATTGAGTACTGTATGAATTCAAAATTAAAATATTGAATACAACGGAAAAAAATTAATACGACAAAGAGATTTTAAAGACAATCCATTATCACAACAGTTTTAGAATTTATTTACTTTACTTTAAATCATTTCAAGTTATAAATTCTAACTGTGGCACTTGAATTTCTAATGCATTTGTGGTGTGACAGAATAACTGAACCAAAGCTGATTCACGAAATTATACATTGTTGGATGTATCCCACTAAAAGATTACGAATTGTAGAATGCTCTCTTATCACTTTTATAATTGGCTAAGTTCGTCTGTCTGTCTGTCTGTCTGTCCGTAACTCGATATAATTTTGTTATCACTGCATCCATTTTAATGAAATTTGTCATACATACTCAGTAGTTTACGCTGATTTCGAAACTCAAAACCATTTTTGCCGTAGAAGCTTCGTTCACAAGTTAGCACAGTATTTAGATTACATTTACTTTATATTTGATAGTTGATAATAAAATGATTTTTCAGATTTTTTTTATGTCTGTCGTCCGACAGGCTTTGCTGCTAGTAATATGATAATTGTGACAATTTCAACGACAAAAATACTTAATTTGCTTTAACCAATTGCCATTTCTAAAGATTCTCCAGACTTTCATTACTTATCTTTTTACTTCAATATTTACTGTGAGTGAATAAATATTTGTCGCGAAAAATCGAAATAGGTTCTCGAATCAAAAAAAGATTAGGAACTGCTGCTCTACACAACAAGAGTGTTTATTTATATATTTTGTCTCATTGTTTGATTATTCTTTATGACTTCAGTCCTTATTTTCCAGATCGCAAATTTTTATATACAGTAAAAGAAAAAAAAAAATGCAAGATCTACAAGAAATTATGCAAATGTCACGAAATATGAGAAAATATACGTAAATGCATACAAAGGGTTAGGTTTGTGGGTCTATCGAAGCGACTGAACAGGACGAACTGACGTCATAGGTACAGACCAGTGGAATTCAGGTTAAGGCTACCAAAGCTCCCTGGTTGACCCAATACTGTGGACATTGTTGAAAACAGTTAAAGATATCCTTACTCAGCCATTTCCACAGTTAACAGACCTTGAGCTTGGAAGAATCGTCGACTTTACAGAAGCTGATTTGTGTTATAGAGATGTAGACCTCGTATTGGCCGCAAACCCAGTACCATTTTGCGCAATGGCGCCAATAATTAAAAAAGGTTCAACCACATCCCGACAAAGATCGGGAAGATCATGTTTGACTGTTGAACCTCCATTTGCGACTCATGAGATGTTCGCGGCTATAATACACTGGCAAAGGGACTGGCAAAAGATAAGACCTCGAATATCTTCCAATCGTACGATAAACAACAGGTTTAAAAGTTTTCATTGCGAGTTTATCGTCTGCACTTGGTTTATCCCTCACATCTTCCCAACAGGCAAGCACGTCTTCAGTGGCGTTGCCTTAGACGTAACTAAAACGAACAGGAATGGTGTACCGTGGTGTTTAGTGAGGAATCTCGTTTTTAATCTTCGTCAACACGACGGTAGACAACATCACCGAGTAAGTGTGACAGTGTCACATAGATCCAGAAACTGGTGTGCTGGTATAAGATGCTGTTGATCGGACATCTCAGCCAGAGCTGGTCATCCTAAAGGACCCTGTTAATGCTCAACGATATGTTATCGATATTTTGCAGGCAATGTGTATCCCATTTCTTAACCAGGAAGGAACCTTTTATCAGCAAGATAACGCACATCCTCACACAACTCTCATTAGTTTGCGGGAACTACATGAGCAAAAACGGTACTGCCAAGGCCAGGACGCCCGCTTGACCTTGTACCTATTCAATACTTCTGGGACATGATGAGCTGACAGCTTGTCCAGGAGATTTAGAGCCAACCACTACCGCTCAATTGGAACGGTGATTTTGTCCTATTGGCATTATGTCCTTCAGGAGGACATTATACAGCTGTACGATGACCTTTTCAAAAAAAAAAAGGAAAAAAAAGAACTTCCTGAAAGTATAAAGCTTACTTTCCATAAAATATATACAAAAATTTGCGACAAAAACGAAATGCCTAGATTTACTTTCAAATTACAATATCTGCTCAAATACATAAATTTGAGTAAGATTTTACATTTTCCGAAAAAAATAATTAAATCCGCATTATTAATTGCGAAAGCCAGTTATTTTTCTAACATCAAACAATGTTAAATTAATGGATTAGCTAAAGATTAATATTCATTGCTAACGACATCGATAGAAAATCGTCATTTAGTTTCTAATTCTACGTGGAATTTTGTCGCCTTCTTGCGCCAACTTCTCGATAAAAGACCCTTCCTTAGATTTTATCAATAGAAAAGCATCTCTTGAGGCCTTAGCATAAAGAGAAGTACAAAACGACCTAAATTTAGAAAAGAATAGATTAGATCGTCTCTAATCCTTAAATATGCATACTAAGTTTCAAGAAGATCCAACCAAAGTGTAAAAAGTTATTAGGGGAAAATTTACACCACGGACTGATTGATTCCATGAACTTCACTTTTGCAGGAAAGTAGGCTAGAAAAAAAGCTCAATAGATTTTCTTTTTAATTTTTTTAATTAAAATATTTCTTATACAGAAATAACATAATTGTAATTCAAAACTTCAATATGTTCTACTTTTCAATTTTATATCTTGATGATGATGGAAGTAAATTACAAGAACATACGATTCCAAAGCCCTCCAGATAAACCAATGGCAAATCCTCGATTCCGCTCTCTCATGTTGGGCGCTGCTGACTGGCGTCACTTTCCCATTGGTAAAGAATTACTATTTTGAGATTAGAATATGTTAAAGCTTTACAGCATAATTTACTTAAATCCTTCGCCAGCTGTCAATACTTAAGAAACTTTCCGAAAACGTATTAGACGGTTTCGATTAAGTAATCTTCTTATGTATCTATCTATTCGGTCGTATTGGGTTCATTTTGAGGAACTTTTATATTTAAATAAAGTTTCTGCACAAATTCATCAACAGACCAAACTTAGTTAAAATCGAAAGAATAATTTCCGCCGTTGATTAGTTAAAATAGTTTATAATTAATTTTAGTTTGAATTAAAAAAAAATATTTGTTTACATATTAGGTGAATTCATTAAAGGAGAATGGGCAGATCTGCCCCACCACTGTATAGCGATAAGATATATACGTAAGGAAAGATCTCCATCAATAGAAATATTTTTTATTATTACGATTTGTCTCAATTATTAGCCCGTTCGGAGTTATATAATTCTAGATATGACTTATGTTATGTTATGTTATGTTATGTTATGTTATGTTATGTTATGTTATGTTATGTTATGTGGTGAGGGTGGGTTGCAGGGAAGCCGAGCACCACCCACCTGTAGGTACTTGGCTTCACCAAGTACCGCATTCACCACAATCAATCAGTCAAACATTTGATAATTATTATACGTAATTAATAATTAATAGTATCATTTATTTCACGTAAATAATAAGTATTTACATGTAATAAATGAAAATAATATTTACTGTTACTGAAAATAATTATTAAATGATAATTAATTAATACATCCATGTCAACAGGGTGGGGCAGCTTTTCATATATTTTTGCCCATTGTCCTTTCGTATGATGACAGATAAAAGTAATGTAAAGTGAAAATTAGCTTTAATGAGTTACTTTTCATCGTGTAAACTATTTTGTATCAATTGTAACTAAGTAAAATTGGAATTGTTAGTACTTATCTTTACTTTCTTTTCTCTCTTTTATTTCTTTTTTTTCAATATTTTATTTCTTCGGTTCAAGAAGGAAACAGGCGAATGATAAAGTTTCTTGAAAATAGTGATGACCTAAGCAGTGGCTGGAATAAACATTAATGTCATGTGTTTAGCATTCACTTATCTTTTATCATTTATTTTATTTTATTTTTCAGCTGAATACTATTCTTACTATTTACTTCTTTTTCGATGC
>JAFIDM010009631.1:199266231-199289662 GCA_023159025.1 Thereuonema tuberculata
ATCCCTAAAAATTTTTGAACCGCTGGATGAATGTTCTTATAGAATTTCTTGGACCTTTTTTACAACATTAGTTTTTTTACATTTTCTTCTTTTTTCATAAAGGATTTTAAAAAAAAATTAGTAAAGTAAAATTTATTTAACTTGTTTTAATTTATTAAGTGATTTTACGTTTTCATTATTCTTTTCTTTAAAACACTTTGTTTGGCTAAAGCTCAGTATACGGTGCACCTCGTAAGGATATGTGCTTTGCCTTCGCTTTTCACTTGCGTCATCGCGGAGTGATACACCACGTGTTTAAGTCACGTCCGTGTTTCGTCTTTTTACCAACGTCTGACGAAGAAACATAAGGTAAGCAAATCAACAAAAAACAATTAGGATTAGGTTAGCTACAATTAACTTCCCTAAGGCACATTAACTTCCCTAAGGCACATTTTCAACCAAAAACAATTAACATTAGGTTAATTACAATTAACTTCCCCAAGGCACATTTTCAACCAAAAGCAATTAGGATTAGGTTAGGTTAATTTAGGTTGGCTTAGCTGCAGGATGTATGTATTGGATAATAACCCCGCCATTTCAACGGTAAGAAATGTCCGCCATCTTGGAATTAGTCCCAGCTGTGACGTCACGACGTCGAAAAAAAAGTTCGTCAGACAGGTGCACCGTATTCTTAGCTTTTACCCTTTGTTTTCCTTCGTATTATTGCTTTTCCAAACGGGTCCTAATGTTCACCGTTTTCTTCCAAAAAAGTAGGCCTACCACGAGTTTTCCAGGGAGTAACGATAGGGGAAAGCCAGGCTTTCGACCTCCATTGACTGATACATTGGGCCTCGTGGATAAACTTATAGCCTCTATATTCTCTACAGACAAATAACTAAGTGTTCGAATTACGTTCCCATTTCCTTACATCGTGTTCACACTATAAAGCGAACTTCATCGCTTAATTTGGTTGGAGGTTTTTATGTTTGGACAGAGCTCTGTTTTTGTTTTGTTTTTTATCGTATGGCATTCAATAGTCAGGTGATCAATGTGATTGTCTGGCTACCAAAGTTGCTAGTTCTTTACAATTACTCAGGGTGCACTAGCTTTATACACGCGGAAACGGGCGAAACATAGGAGGAGAAAATTACATCCGTGCCAACGCCGGGATTCAAACCAGGTTCCGACACATCTGCCTCAAGAAAGACATCTATTTTGACCACAAGGCTATGCGGAACTGCACAGAACTCTGTAGCCCTAATGCTAAATTTGTTTGTGAAGTTTTGCGAACCTTGACGTTGAATTTTCAAGGTTTAAACACAACCTTGTGACCTGTCGCCTTGAAGAAGTTCTTCTGTTTGTCGGTATTTATACGAAATATTAAAGTGCAACTATCAACTTAACTGAAAATTTAGCTACAATTCTTCTATTCGCAAGATGCGATGAGGTTCGCTGTGGTATTAGCGTAAACCTAATCTTAAGCCTTTTGTTTACAGCAAAGTCATACAACGAGGTTCTGTTTGTACAAATGATCATTATAGAGTTAACAATGCGAAATAGCTTATATACGCTTATCTTTTTGTATATCTTATTTGAGCTCTTCAAGTTCGGATAAACGGTTTCTCTATAAAGCAGTTTTTCTTTTTTCTTTTTTTTTTTTCACTGAAACACCTACGCAGTAAAGCCTACCAATTATATATTTTATTTTATTTTTTCATTGTAACTTGTAACGTTCTTGTAGAAGAATTATAAAGGTTTAAATGAAAGAATTCAATGTTTTATTAGAGAGAATATACTTTTTTTAAGAGCAGTTAACGTTACTGTGGTCGAAATCAATCGTGACTATATCAGTCTACTTCTCATCATCAATCTGAGCTACTGTCAACGGTGTCGGTTTGAAATTGTCTGGGATTTCTTTGACCATTGTTTGGTGGTTAAGAATGGTAATAATCCATTCTTTCTTTACGATCACATAAAAAGGGATTCTTTTTTAATTCCTATTCACTACTTTAATTAGTAATCACTAGTTTACTATTTTAATTACTATCACGGTGGTGTAGTAGAAGATAAAACTTCGCAAATTCCTTAAGTAGAAATTTTATTATTGAGTCTCTACAAATTTTAATACAATTTTAATTTATGGGGAGCTCTTAAATTTTTCTGTCTGTCTCTCGGTGCCTCTATCATCACTTCTACAACCAAATTACAAGTCGGACAGACATGAGTTATACCTTATTAGAAACGTTACGCATTGTAGAGATGGGGAAAATACGAGTTCCGGCTAATGGTTACTTTCTATCTAGAGGAAGAGACGAAAATGTATCCAAATATACTCAAATAGCCACTGTACAGTATCCGGATCCGCCATGATGACAGGAAGAAAATTGTGCATATCAGTTTGACTATCGTAAAACCGGAAATGGCTGAAAAATGTATCCAAGTGAATATTTACTGGATCGCTTTAGATTCGTGTGCAGTGCCATTTTGTTTCTCTTGTTTTTTTAATAGCATATTACATAAGCATGCAGAAAATAAACCATGCATTCGGAAAGATTTTGCTTGAAAAACACTAATAAACTAAATACCAAGATTATATGCGTATTTTCCCAAGCAATCTGAGCTTTTATTTACATTGCATCAAATTTGAAAATTTTTATTTTTTAAAAACTAACTTTTTAATTGTTTTTTTCTAAAGAGAAATTAAAAAGAAATTAAAACTTAGAAACATCACATTTTGGATATTTCCGTTCATTCAAATGAATAATTGAAGGAGGAAACTGGTTGTTTAAAATTGGCTGAAACGTTGCCAAAGATAAAAAGCTTCTCATTGGAAAAAGAATGTGTTCAGCATCTGATTAGAAAACGAAAGAAGGAACACCTTCGCTCAGGGAATTAGAAAACATACTTCTAAATTGGCACCGCAATTTACATGAACCGCATTGCATACATTTCTAAATACGCAGTGTCTAAAGCAAGCCTCACTTACCTTTCAATCAGATTAAAATGTTTTTGTTGTTGTTGTTTGTTTGTTTTTTTCTATATCTTTGGATAAGACGATATCAAAATTTAATGTATCCAATTCCAACGACAATATAATTTTGAAATAATTTTGCTGTAGAGATTCTTAATTTCTTGTGTTAAGGCAATAGTTCTTAAAACTATGTGGCGTGGAGCCTCTTGACGCTGTAGAAAATCATAGCCGTAATGCGGGATTTTTCGAGAATAACTAAAAATATTGGTTTTTGTTTTTGCCTTACAACTTACATCTATTGTTCTTTCAAATGATTACCAAGTTGTTAAACATAATATTTATTCAGACTTTTGAATCTAATTCCTTAATAAATAGAACTGTTAAATGTTTCTTTTGGCCTACAGAAGCCTTGAACCGAGAAAGCTTGGGAATCTCAGACTAAGACAATACTTGAAATACCGCTTTATCTACTTCATAGTTATGATTGAATTTCAGAGAAAAATCCTTGAAATTATCACTTACTTTTGAGCATATCAAATAATTCTTAGCTTTTTTTCTTTCTTTCTGGAAGACATTGAATAGCTTGAGAAATATGTTTACCATCGAAATTGATTTTTTTCCTTTCTTCGTTTGGGGGGCTAAAGAAGCCTGGTTCAATCTTCAGTAGAGGATGGCGGATTTTTTTCATATTATTTCTGATCCAGAAGATTGTTTTTTTTTTTATCGTGAATAATGTTTAGGCAAAGTTAACTTTATTTTGTTTTTCACAATATTACATAATAAGTTGGCAATGTATTCTTGAACTGACAGTCACTAATTGTGCTGAGGTAAATGTGGTTGCTGAAATGTTACTCCTGATAAGTCACATGATTGAAATCGTATGTACGAGAAAGTGGGGAGGGCCCTTCCCATCAATTTTGTATTTTTTTAATTTTAATATAATTAATGGAATTCATTCTCACAAGAAAAGTAACATATAAAAAAAAAATGATTAACTTTATTTAAATTATTATTTTATCAAATGATCTTCTGAAATTGTTAGTCCTATCATACATGAGAATGTCAATACTAAAATTTCCATTAAAAAAAATTCATGAGAGAAAAATGAATCACAATCACTACGGCACTTCTAATTGTACGAAGATTGTAGGGAATGGCTTTTGAATATCTTGATGGTCCTAAGCCAGAGCTTCATCATCGAGTTGATCATTGAACCACAGCTAAATAAATCAATCCAGAGAATATTTATTATTTAACACATTGTTTTGATCATTCTAAAAGTTCTGTTTTCATTTTATTTCCTGATTTACAATTCACTAAATTCTTAAAAAAAAAATCAATTAATAATTTATTTATTTTTATGGTTACGTAGTTCACGTATTGTAGAGTTCGCAGGCTTAAGTCAAGAATAATTCATTTACTTACATTTTAAAGTTGCTTCATTTTACGCTGATCATCTTTCAGAATGAAACCCTCGAGAAATGCCTGTGCATTAACTACGCTAATTTAGTTCAAGGTGTGTAAAAGTCGATTCTTTGGTCTCTTCAGGCTCTTTGGTTGTCATTCACTTTGTATACGTTTTATAAAAAATTAATATTCTTTAGGAATTGTTTTACGAATTTATAGTTACAAATCGGAGAGTTGCAAATACACAGAAGCTCGGTTATAACGCGATCTTTCGAATCCAAGATCTCGAAGATCGCGATGTAACCGCGATATAACCGAACTTTTATTACTTCGCGACGTCAAATGTCGTATATCGCACCCTATTATCGCCCACACGATTCCAAATCGATTTAAAATGGTCATTTCGCGATTACCTACATCATTCAGAGCTATGTGAGAGAATTTTATATTTATAAATACATAAATCATTACGTTTTCAACACTTTGATGGGTTATATTAGCCAAAATCGATTTCGCGCCGCCATCTTGGCATCTTGTACAAACGACGAGTCACGTGGATCGAAACTAGGTATTCATAGCCTATTAGATTACATGGGCCTCTTTACTGGTTGTCATTGGCAGAAAAATAGATCTCGATATTTTGGTTAAACGAAGTCCAAAACGAAGCCCGCGATTCTGGTATTTTTTTAAAAATATATTGTATTTGACGCATTTTCGTGACATTAGGGTGGGTATAGAGTCTCAATTATTGTAAATAATAAGGAAACAACTATATTAATTTGCACATTTGATTTGATTTTAGGCGAAAAAACGGTAAATTTTGCAATTTTACAATTATATACCTTTTCCAAAATAGAAGGGGTCCAAGACCAAATCGCGTTATATCCGAATTCGCGATATAAACAACCGCGTTATAACCGAGCTTCAGTACTTGTATTGAGCTTGTCATTCCAGATAGTCTAAGAAAGGCTCATCTTAATAATCTAAAGACATTATTCCTTAATAAAAGAATTGTAGCTCTGTAACTTCTTATTCATTTTTTGAAAATCAAACGCGAATTGCAGGAATTATTAAACCCAGTAAATACGTACCGAAGGTATGGAAATCCAACAAAAAAAGGACAAGAAAAAGCTTCAAAATTTTGCAGATTCTTGAAACTAATTCATTTACAAATTTTTCTGCTTATTTCTGTTTTGCTGAATGATCTTTTCGGAACAAAAAAGACTCCTAATGGAAATTTCTACGTAAGCAGAATTAAATTTTAATTATTAATTTTGGTTTAACAAGAGTTCCTGAAAGAACTTGAAGTCTTCTTTTCTTATAATCTTGCATTTTCCTTTTCTTTTTTAAAATCGTAAAAAACGAAAGTCTCCATGTTTTTCTTCTTCAATTGTAACATCTGTTGAATACAAAAGTCTAGATTTTTTTTTTATTTTAAAAAAATTAATCAAATTCGCATTGTTTATGTAGAATACAATTAAATTTAATCCTAATACAGCTCATACGTGCTTTAAAGACAAATAAGCGGATTCATCTTCATTGTTTGAAGCATCCATAGAAATTCTTTGGTTGTCGGTTCTAAAGCGTTTGTATGGGGATTTATGTCACTATATCGCGATCATTTCCCGACAAGGGTCCACAAGAAAAAATTTAAAATTTAAAAATTGCAAATTCTTTTGCCTTCCTGAAATGGGTACGCCAAGTTTCAGGAAGATTCAAACAGTGGTTCAAAAGTTATGCACCCTGTAGGACACACCCAAATTGTTATTGATTTCATGAATCTTTTATCTTGGAAAATAGGTAAAAAGAAGTTCAGAAAAGATGAAATGCAATTAAATTTACGAATCAGAACGACAACACTTCTGTTTTCCGGTTTCATTTCGCTACTGATTCCCAGATACATGAATTACATATGCTAACAGATAACAGAGTAATGTTGCTGTAAATTCAAAGAAATTATTGAGAACCAACAACTGACGTATCTTGGGGGAGGACGACAGTCGACGTTAATCTCGTAACAGCGAATATTGACTCATTAATCTAAAGAAATAAGAAGTTAACCCAAGTCTCGTGTAAGCTAAAAAGTCGTTTTCCTTACATCGAAAGATAACGTTAAAAGAAAATGTTACTATCCTTCTACAATTTTCAGCTACTAATAATGAAGTGGACACTTAAGTTTTTATAATTTTCATTAGAGTTTAGGTAAAAAAAATAGTTTATCTAAAATTTTACTGATTTGTTTTTTGTACAAATAAACCTGTGTAAGCCTATATGACTTCTATTTCCTAGTTACGAATTGGTAAGCGTCATTTTTGTTGGCAGTTAGTTCTGTTTTTATGAAACGGAGAATTTAGGTTCTCTTTTCCCATCTCAGTTGGCTATTTATTAAATGAAAGCATGTTTTTATTACAAACACTCGAAGTAACTGATCGACTTTTAAAGAAAACTTGTCGATTGATTTATGAAAGATCTTAACAAAAACAAATTCTTAAAAATCTTAAAACAAAAATCCAATCAGCATGAATGAATTCTTTAGTATAGACAGTCGAAACTGACTGCAAGAGACCACATGAAAAACACATTATCTTAAAATTATGGATATGTATCTAAAAATACAGTAGAGGGTGGACAAGTAGTGAGCAGTGGAGTCAGCGCAGTAGTGCTCGATCTATAGTCAGGAATTTTGAAAAGGAGAGATTTAAAAAGATGCAATCATCCACCCAACAAAAACAATGAAACACATCCGTCCTTCTTTCTTTCATTTATTTCTTCGGAGACAATCGGGTGAGATAGGGATTAGAAATCTAGCAATTCTCCTTCGACACATCAGTATCTGCTGTACTTTTTAGTAGTGTGGATAATGTCAAAGGAAAAAACATTATCTGGAATCACTAAATTTCCGGTAATTGTGAATGGGAGTTTCTAAGATTGGAGATAAAGCCATTTCAACAAAAAACCAAAAACACGGTCTTTTCTTCCTGTTTCCGGATGATGGGCGGGAGTTTATTGTATGGAATAAAAGATATGTAGTTCATAGAAAAAACATATTCCTTTAAGTGTTTAAATTTACTTAGACAATTAAGATGGATAGTGAAGAGTGATAGGAATAAAAAAACCATCAGCATTCTTAATTGATGAGAAAAAAATAGTGAACGCAATCTTTAACTTGGCAATTAGTCACGTCTGGTCGCTTGAAGGCAGTTTGGCGAATTTCCAGTAACAAACTACGGTCCAGCATCCAATGACTGCAAGGCTGTGCAGAGCTCACTTGAAATTCTCACTTTGGTCGTGCAGTCTCGTGTTTAAATGGCTCTGTTATTAACGAAGAAAAGTCAAGTTTTTATTTTCTGAGAATAATTTGTAGTCGTCAACCGCCATTAAATCACGTAACTACTTTGAAAAACCTTGCTAAAAATTCCTTAAAAAATTATAGAAACGTTCGTGTACAGTAAAAACTGAATTTCAAGTGGACATGGATATAAGTGGGGGGAGGGGGTTAAAAAGTTGTAATCGTTTCAAAAAAAAGAAGGAGAGGAGTCAAAAGAAGTCCTTAGACGCTGGCGAGAGAGAGAGCTATTTAAAAATTACTAAATAGACAAAAAAGTTTGGAGAAAAATTTGCAAACACAAAATTTTTGCATTGTGTCAATTAAACTAATTTAAAAACGAAAAATAAAAATTAAATATAAAAAAACGAAAAATAAATAAAATAAAAGCAATTACATATTGAATTCTATAAAGCCGATTTGGGTTATAGAAATCGCAAGCAAAAAGTTCCGACTAACAAGTTTTAGGGTTTGCTCTCAAGAGATTTCATAATTTAGCTGTAATTTGCAAAACTACACTATATGATCAAAAATACTTGGACACCCCTCTGCAATAGTGAACTGAAGCCTAGATGGCACGACAACATCACTACCGGAGACAGGGAGTCGTTTTGTTGTTAATTGCTGGGTGACTTTGAATGTGGACTGGCTGCCACTAGAGTAATAAGTCTGTCAGGAACTTTTCAACCCTTCTAAACTTGTCGAAATCGACTGATAGGGTTCTATGTGGAAACGGGAAGGCGCAACCACAACAAAACGGCGACCGGATAGACCGCGACAGGTTAAGACTGATTTTTACCTGACTCACTGTGCCTCGATCGTGCACAGGTTGAGTGGGGGTCGTAAAGGATAACGCTCATTTTCACTAGTGGGGTGACGAAGAGGCCTCGACTGTGCGATTCTTGGAACCTTAGGGAGAAGGTCACGCTAATCTTCTGTCCAAAACATGAATAGCTCCGATAAGAACATTATTTTGTTGGAGCATATCTCTTATTACAAATTTATATATATATAATTCCTGTAGATTCAAAAAAAATATTTTTAATTAAATTGTTATCATAATCTTTACGATGTAAGTCATAAAGACACAGATTTGTCTGTACAAGAAGCATTAATCTATCTTCGTCCATATTCGCTTTTTGGGAGTTTTTTCTTCTGGATTCTTCCTCGAAAATGAGAACGAACACATGGTTAAGAGAATATAAATAGCTCGAGGCAGTAATGGGCGCCAAGTTGCATTTGATTGGATGGTTGTGAGGGCAGTCAAGGCCGAGACCTTAACTAGTAGCTTCTCAAGCGACCAGCGACAACCCGAAGGCAGCTACCACAAGCGTTTAATCCCTTGGTGTAAAAATGGGAACCCTGTTGTCCTGTGTTAATCCTATGGATGGGTCACTTTTTTGATCTTCGGGTAGGCGGTACCACACAAACCCTACAGCAACCTATCCCCATAAGTGAAAACCGGCCTTTAGGCAGCATATACTGACAGACCGGGTGCGTCGAATAATGCAGAAGATGGTTGGTGGAAATAGCGAGACATCGATTGAAACAATCACCAGTGAGTTTCACAGTAGTAATAACACTCCAGCCAGAACCATGACTGTTCTTAGAGAGGTCAGGGTAATGAGGTTTCGTAGTCGAGCAGCTGCTCACAAACGAAACATGTCTCCTGCGAGTGCTAAACGCCGTCTGAAGTGGTGTAAAGAGCGAACGCCACTGGAAAGGGGAACAGAGGAAATATGATATGAATCACTGTATACCATGTGGTGATCTAAAGGGAGAATTTGGGTGTGATGAATGTTCGGGGAACGATATCTGCTATCATGTATAGTTACATGATTTACATGGTGTTTTTCATTGAATGGACTCTGCCCTTGACGGTGGACGGGTGAATTGCTGACGTCAGAGTTCATACGATCTCTATCGGAGTATCCGAACATACCAGTTGACGCTCGAAATGGCTGACGCTATCGTTGGAATATGTACTTTTGTTAATTTCAATTTTAATAAAACTTTAGAGAGACGAGGATAACGATGAACGACTGATATAAGCAGTGGCGTCACTAGGGGGATGCGGGGGGTGCGGACCGCTCCAGGTGACACCATGACAAGGGGTGACACCAAAATGCTTTTACAAGGTTTTCCTTTTTTTTTTTTTGGTTGAACAGATAGTTTTAGAAGGTTTTTTTTTTGTTGGTTTTTTTGGGAGGGGGTGATACCATGAGCTACCGCACTGGGTGACACCAACCCTAGTGATGCCTCTGGATATAAGCACTAGGCTATGCAAAGATGTTCATCGGACGAGAATAGGTAATTGCGCCGACGATCTAGTCCCACACACATAATCAAATAGCGAATGGAGAAAATAAATTCACGCCGTGCAAACTTCGCCATCATGGTTGACGGGATGATCTTGCTCTCTCGGCGGTTGATGTGGTTGATAACCAATGCCAACCGAGTTGACGTCAACCAGCATTTCCGAACGGCAGTGCAGTTGATCAACTGTAATATCCGTACGGTCAGTTGATCAACCATCAACCAATCGCTGTCAATCGTGAATATCCGAACAGAACCTCTGTTAAATCATAGTAACAATGACTTTTAATTATCACTATTTAATGCTTCGGCAATTTAAGAGAAGGAAAATAAAAGTCAATTTCATTGTTAGCTAACAACAATAGTCCACAGAAATCGGAAAATGTCTACACTATTATATTGAATACGCGAAAACTTTTACACATATGGCAGATCCTAGTTTAATGCAATAGTTAGCATTTAGTACTCCGAATGTTGATGCCCGTATTGTTAATTATTAGTTCAAATCTATAAGTCTATCTTTTATGGGTCTATCCTAGTTCCATACGTTCTTAGGATAGACCCATAAAAGATAGACTTATAGATTTGAACTATTAATACGTTCTTCCATACGTTTTTTTATTTCTATGACATATTTTTTTCGCGAGATAATAGTAAATAATTGAGTTTCTTAATTAAAACAAAGTTCTTAGTTTGTTTCTATTCTTCTAGATTGCAGAAATTCAATCTTCCAATGCAGAAATTCTTAAGAAATGAAGTCTTCGATTGATGTGTTTTATCTTTCAATGTAAAGAATCTTGGGAAAAACAAAAAAAGTTCTTCACGAAGAACTCTTCATCTTTAGTGCTCATGGTTCCTGCTAGGTGGCGTTAGTTAGCACGCGACTGAAACACGATTGAATTGTGCACTAGCTAAACCTCTGTTTGACTTTCTTTTTTTTTTTTTTTTTCATCGAGTTTTGAAGATCTTTGTTTGCACAAATTGTGATTCCAATATCTTTGTTTTATGCGACTTTTATGCACAGCCAACTAATAATAACAAAATTGTTCTTTTGGGATAATCCAATATCTAAAGGTGAATGTCCAAATCTTTTTTTGTTTATATTTCAACCGCCGATTTTGACTCCAGAAGTAGCAAGTTCTTACTTCAATTTCAGCTTTATTTATGAATTTTCATTATTCAAATAAACTAGTCGGCTACCCGTCGCTTCGCTCCGGAAGCCTCGCATATGTAACGGAAAAAAAAAATTTATTTATTAAAAAAAAAAACACACATAAATTACATCAAGTAAACTAAAACTAAAAATTTTTAAAAGTTTTTTTTTTTAATTTAATTTTTGATGTTTATAGTCTATCAATCCACGACTGCTTTTAGAACCAGCATGTGAATCATATATCTATGATATATTTTTATTTTTTATGGAGATTAGAATGTAGTCCTCGTGGTCTAACGGCTAAGACGTCTAACTTCGGAGAGGAAGGTTGCATGTTCGATTCATGTAGCGAACTTGTAGAAATTATTTGTATTTTCACAAATTACAACAATTGCACCAGACAGACAGAGAAATAAAAGCTTTTAGTAATATAGATATACTTTTCAGTGGTTTTTGAGTTACAAATAGTGATTTTTCAGTCTTCTATCTAATAGAAATAGTGCTTCTGTCTTTCTTGAAACTCTTTTTTTAATTACAATTGATACTTTTCAGTGGTTTTTGAATTTCAAATAGTGATGGATTTTGAATTACAAATAATGATTTTTCAGTATTTTATCTAATAGAAATAGTGCTTCTTTCTGTCTTGACTCTTTTTGTTTATTCAAACATCTCCCGTGAACACGTGCTTGTTTTTCACTATCACATAGAATTTGATTAAGTAAGAATATTATATTTAAAATATTCCAACATTTCGGCAATTGTAGTTCTAATTGTCATATTCGAATTAAAAATAAACAGACCGATCGGAAATAAATACAAAATCTTGAGATTCAAAAAAAAAAAAAGGTTGAATTCATTCATTATTGATTTGGGGAAGGACATATAAGTCAAAAAACAATATGAAGTGAGTAGTAGACACCTTGGTCTAATGAATAAGACGTTTGACTTCGGATCAGAAGGTTGT
The DNA here is from genome assembly GCA_023159025.1 of Thereuonema tuberculata. Taxonomy (NCBI): domain Eukaryota; kingdom Metazoa; phylum Arthropoda; class Chilopoda; order Scutigeromorpha; family Scutigeridae; genus Thereuonema; species Thereuonema tuberculata. The sequence goes on from JAFIDM010009631.1 coordinate 199,278,347, forward strand.
AGGTTCGATTCCTGGCGCGGACGTTTCATTGTAAAAATTATTTCTATTTTCCATTCGCTCAGGAAATTGCGCCGGACAGACAGACAGAGAAATAAAAGATTTTAGTAATATAGATTACTTGCTTGATTGTTACAGAAACATCGTTTATTTAAACGGTGTACATCTTCTTAAGAAGCCGGTAATTTATTAAAAAGTGAAAGTCTTCAATCAGTTTGATTTCTTTACATCGGAAGTGCAAAATTTAGATTCCATTCACCTATTGCAGATGAGTGAAATTTATTTTTACTAATAAAGAACAGCCAGATCAAAAAACGTTAAGAGGCAGGGACATTGAATCTTGCTTCTGGGGAGGGGAAATAAGTTAGAAAACCGACTTCCAAAATTCGAAAAGAAAATGAAAATAAAAAAGCAGTCTTCGAAATTTTAAGGAGAGAAACCATCCAACCAAAAGAAAAGAAAGGAAAAATTTTCTACTCTAAATATTTCGAAATTTCTCCCTAAATACACTCATATTAGTAGAAAAAAAATTATTAGTCAATATTCTAAAAATAGACTCCACAATATATTTCCAGGTCGTCACAAATATTAGAGATGACGCTGAGATTAGTTATGATTAGAGAATAATTTATGATTAGTTATGATTCATTAGCATTTTAAAATCAATGAATTAGCATTTTGAGCAATTCCATATATCAAACTGAACATTTTGAAGCTAATTGATTGGAAACCATTCACTTAACGCTAATCGGGGCGATGTTTAATAATTTTTCTAAGGTAAGTAGAGCATAATTTTATAGCTATCAACATTAAATAAAATTCATGAACCTAAATTAGCCAATTTTTGTTAAATAATAGAAAAGTGAAGTAAATATAAAAGTCCTAAAAATCCCAAAAGACACTAAAAAGATTGTTATCATTCATCTATTCATTCCGATATACTGTATATTTTTGGAGGTTTATTTGTCAGTGTGCAGTAGGTTTTACAACTACGAAACCTTGTGAGCATAAATCACTTCCTCATTTGATAACAATGTAAGTTTTATCTTAATTCATTTACAGAAAAAAAAAAACTGAATTTTTTTTCCTTGAAATTGCAGAAGGGAATTTTTATTATATTCAATAAAAATGTCCTTCCTTTCGTAAGACACCTTAATCTGTTAAATATTTAGAATAGACTATTAAAATCATGAATAATGATATTTTTTTTTTAACCTAGGTGCTGGAAACTTTTTTTTTTTGTGTATGTGTGCCGTAGGATAACAGGTAAAATGGTAGTTTTTTTCAGGATAACGTAAAACTTAAAATTAAGAAACGTATATTTTTTTTATAAGCTGGATACTACAGAAAAGTATACAAAATTTGATATAAAAAATTATCTTCAAATTCAGTGGGCAACATGGAAAAAAAAAAAAAAAAAACCCAACAGAATTCTGGTTTTTTTTAATTTTTTTTTTATTCGTTATATTTTTATTCAGTATACTTTTTTATTCGAAAACGCCATTTGAGAATCTTGATCCTATCGAGAAAAAACTTATTCTGAATGTCGGCCACAAATCTTAAATCATCTATCAGAAGTGCGGAATTCCTTCATATTGTTTCAACTGACAAAATATAGAAATCATTTCAGAAATTACCTCAATTTTGGTGTCACATGATTCGTCTCATCAATATATTTATAATGACGTATATACTGACCTCATTTGATCTCCGGGTGTGACCTCTATGGGAAATGGGACTAGTCCTTTCTATTTGAGAACTCTTTTCACACTTTTGTCAGAGATTCAAAAGTTACTAAAAAGCAATTAAGCCTTATGCTACGAAAACATGTATCGTTTTTTAATAGACATTTCGCTTTTATGATAACTTCAAAAAAAAAATTATCATCCCTGCTTCTGATAGATTTGTTTTAGAATGGAGAAAATATTAATTAAGCGTTCAAGTTGTCAAATGCACTTATTTCATTTTGGAAACCTTCAGTCAACATACAGTATGAGGGGAAACAAATAACTAAATTTTGATGTAAGTAGAAACAGTAGACAAATAATGAGAAAGGGGGGCTAAAAGTAGTCTTAGGTCATTGATAATTTATTTCCTTAAAGAAATTTCACAGAGTTTTCTAGTCTGCTGCTTTCATTACAAAGCAAAGTATTAGAGAATCAAAAGTTGTATAATTTTTGTATGTTCCTAAGTTGGACTTCTCTACATTACGTTTTATTATACAAAAAAGCGTAATTTTTTTCTCTTTCCTCAAGTAGGACCCCTGTAATCCTCGGGGGTAGGTTATAAGATCTACCGCGGTTACGTGAAACTGAGAATAAAAACGAACGCTGTATATAACGTGATGTTCGTGTAACACATAAATACGGTAAAGTTTGATTGATAAGTTACTCACAGTAACACATTACTAATCTGTATAATAAGAGCGAATGTTTGTTTGTCTTGAAATAACGTCGCCATTTCACCAAATTTGGCAGGAGGTTCACATGCATCCCAGAATAATGCATGAACAACGAAAACCATGATCCGGACTAAGGGGTGGAAACAGGGGCCAAACTTTCTTGAAAAGTACGCATATCTCTGAAACCTCTTTAGTCGGAAACACGAATTTTGATATGAGTGTTCTTTGTAAAAATCTAAAATATACGTATTCGACGAATTTTCGATATTCGGATCTTACGGGGGTGTTAATGGTGGTGGGAGTGGGGGAAACTTTCCTGCAGGGCTTGCTTATTTCCGAAACCGCTTGAGTTGCAAACGTGAAATGTGACATGAGTGTTCTTAATTCTAAGTTTCAATTTTTAGTTTACTTGATGTAATATACTTTTTTGAAGAAATAAAGCGTTTTTTTTACGTTACATATGCAAGGCTTCCGGAGCGAAGCGACGGTAGCAGGTCTGTAACAGAATTTGTAACTACTTCATGCCTTTTTTGCAAACTGGAAATGTTTCAAACTGATCACACAATTGCAATTTCTCCGACATCCACATCAGGACAACTCTTTTTTGGTATTTTTGCTAATATTAAATAAAGTAATAAAGTGTATTTTCTTTCTATTTCAATCATATCCAGAATTTGTACTTTCTGACTATTGGAAAGGACATCACTGCTTATCTTAGGCTTAGAAGCATTACCAATCTGACTACTCTTACGCTTTGGGGCCATTATCACGGTAACAACGGCTATGTGAACACAAACACTAATTAATGCGAACAGCGAGAACGCTAGAAGCAGAATGAAGGGAAGTTCTGCGGGGAAGTGTGAATACGGGGATAAAGGAAGCTGAATCAACTACTAGAATTGCTTGGGCTGATGAATTTCAACATATTATGACCTTAGTGACCGTTTCGAAACTTCTGAACCGTTTATTTCTTTCATTTTCCAATTTCTTTTTGGGGAGGGCGAAGTAAATTGCGGATAACTGAATCAGCGGATAAAGGGGTCCTACTGTACTTTGCATTTAATCAAGTAATATTGCTACCAATTGGGTGGCGAGCAAATATTAAATATGCCAATTCTTCAATCTTTGAATATTGACCACCTGTTTGTTATGTTTACGGTCCTACTTGGACATAAATAAATCTCTTCCGAGTAGCTTTTCAATGTTTACACCAAAGAATGTAATGTTTCGACAGTCTATTTCACTGATTTTTTTTCAGTGAAGATCTTGTTTCTCTTCTTAGCTATCTGGAAGTCAACTATTGCCCACGGACTCTGCTCTATCGAACTGCAGACGATTGGGCTGCTGCCCATGGACACACTTTTGCAGCTGATCTGCATAGGGCTGGACTCTCTGCCTTACTTGAATTCAGCAGCTGAGGTCGCTGAACCTCGATCTGCCTGAATCGACTATTATGACAGGGGAAAGGAAACATCTAATGTGTCCAGGCACATTTTACTGGTAACAATATTCCGCTAATTTAAACCTTGCTCTGGGCAATAACAAAATTCTACAGCATTCTAGGTCTAGCACTTCACGTTCTGACAAACAAACAAACTTCGTAGGCCTACTTTACATTTTAAGTTATATTAAATGAGAAAGGCAACAGCTTCACCAAGGATACCTAGAAATTATGCTTTCTTTCTTAATAATATACCAAAACAGTTATACTGCAAATCTGTTTTTTTTCCAAAAAGTTCTAAGAAAATCATAAAACATGACAAACCAAATCAAAGAAGACAAGAAAGAACTTTCCTTAAGTTTTGTTTCTTAATTAATGAAAACAATACAATCTCATAACCTCCACTTAATATTAAATTGCAAAACCTAATGAATTCAAATAGAACAAATTTATCTTTTCTAAAAAAAAAAAAAAATGAATACGCGTTACTAAATTTGCATTATTAAATTTTAACTCAACAAAGCTCGCGAAAGTGGATTAATAGACATTGTTAAGGATAGGTTCTAATGATTTTCTTTTAAAGAATTTCTGTGATTTTCAGCACTAATTTCTCAGCAAAAAAACTTACGAAAAACAATTTGAAATAAACAAGTTAAATCGTTTCTTATCGGTAATATTCTTGCCAAGTTTCAAGACTATCCATTCAACAGTTCAAAAGTTATTAGGGAGTCAAACACTTATCCTCCCACACAGACTGACTGGCTTATTTTATGAGCCTTACTGTCTTAGGTAGGCAAAAAATAGAATCATGTAATATACAATAATGTTCAAGTAAAGAAAAAAATAAACAAATAAATAAATAAATATGACATATCCCATTTAGTGCTACAAAGATCAAAGTTGATGAAAAAGACAAAATAAATAAAAAAAAAATTCGCGGTCATTTAGCTTGCTTATTTTTAGAAACGGGCAGTATTTACATCTCCAATGCATATCTAAGTTCCGTTCTACTTGAACACTACGTAATGCTTATAGATGAGTACTACAAGGAGAGAAAGATATACGGAATTCCATTGAATGTGATTCAAAATGTGAAATGTTTATATTTTATTTTTAATTGCATTACTGTTGTTTGATAGCTGACTTTGACTTTAAAACTTATTTATTTACGTGTTGAATGTTGATGTAACATTAATGTCTCAGAAACGAAGAGTTACACACATTATTTGTAAGCTGTTTATTAATAATTCTTTAGCTATTTATACCACAGTAATGAATAGGGAACTCCTTGACCACTCCGCGGTGAAGCAAACTTCTTATGTTATACTTGCTGCATCTAATAATCCTTCAGTTATAGAAAAATGACTTTCAGGCTTCTCAATCTTTTTTTATTCTTAGTGGCCCACTTTTCAATTTGGTAAATCCCGTGGCACACCAAATGTTATTCTTAATATGTCCTGGCACATCAAAATTTTTCGTTGTTTTACTACATGCAATTTAGAATCCTTTGAAAACATCAGCAGATTTGTACATGAAATATCACTCTATTGTATTCATTAATAATCATTTAAACATAATTAATAACATTTATTATTAGAACGAAACAGAATATAGTTTAAATTTAATATCTATATATTTAATTTCTAGAATTTAATCTAGATTATATTACTTGGCTATTGTGAAGATAATTTTATTTCAGATGCACTCAGAATTTCCTTGAAAGTACACCAGTTAAGAGCTCTGCTTTAAGCATTACAAGATGTCTTAAATCCAATTAAGAACAAACAAAAGTAAAGCCTTTGTTCCCTTTCTTGTCCAGTAAAGAATGCTAAAGAATTGTGTGTAATGAATGTCTCCGAAAATGACGAGATCAAATTACCGGAATAAAGAGTGGATTTTTCATTTAAATATCAATCATTTCAAGCCTTCCTGCCATTATCTTCTTATGCGAATATCTAAATTGCACGATCATAGTTTTCCTCATTGTTTACATCACTGATAAAAATCTTGTAGCTCTTTGATCATTTGATTTGCTTTTATCATTTACAAAACACTGAATTTATTCTCAATGATGACAGAAGCAAATCACACGATCAAACAGCTTCAATGATCAAAACAATGACAAAAACTGTAATCGTGTGATTTGGACGTATGAGGTTGCAAGAAAGAAAGGAATATCGCATAACCAGTCAAAGAAAAAAAGCCTATTATTAGTTATTTAATTACTGCTCTTAATACAAAGTATTACGTGGACTTGACGACACACTTCCTATTCACCTGCCGCAAGCTTCAGCAGAGCTTCCTATTTATCCAACTTGGTCATATTATTCTTGGCTTATTTTTCCTTTTCCATTTGAATGCCTTTTGACCGTGTGCTTCTCAAGTATTTTTAGGATATATCCAATCCACCTCCATTTTCTTTTAATAATATATTTCTTGGTGTAGTTTTAACCCAAAGTTCTTTATTGTTATCTTTCCCTACCATATTTTTTATACAATTTTAAATACAGATTCTTTGAAAAAAAAAATTAATGTATAACATCCGGATAGTACTGATTTACTATATAACACCTGGATTATTCTAAAGCAATCCCTTATATAAATAAAATTAACTTAATATTAATATATAGTTAAAATTTAGTGTAAGTCGATTAAAACAAGAACTTCAAGCCTATTTCTCGTAAATGTTACGGAAATTCTTTTTTTCTAAATTGTAAAGTTTTCCATTTTCTGAAAAAATTAATCAATCACTACAAAGCAAGCAATTCTTGTAAATTTTATCTTGAAACGGGCCTAAGGATTTTTATTGAAATGGGGAGAATCTACCGTTTTCCGGTGCTAGAAAGCGATTTAGCTAGGTCTCGACTCCAGGAAAACTCATTTAGGGTGTAAATTTCTGTGCATCTTTACGTGTAATAAAATAATTCAATGATACCTGTTATAATAAAATAATTATACTTTATAATTTTTAAAACTTTTCCTTTCAACGTCGCATGTATTCACTGCGGAGCTGTCCATTTCCGCGAAAGGGGGTTAAATAACCTGGCGATTGGCTACAGTGTTTTTACTTTACTACTCGGTCTTCCACTTACTTTTGGTCATAGCAAAGCAAGCGGAATTAATGGACAGCTGAAAAGATTAAAATCCATTGTTAAGACATCGATAAAAATTCACGGTTTTTGGTTCTAATGCTTTTCTATGAAATTATTATTATCATCTTTACGTGTTAATTTCTCGGCAAGGATCCCACATTTTTCGCATAGTCTTTTATCCATAAATACACATGCCTCGTTTCAAGAATATCCATCGAGCAGCTCGACGGTAATAGGTTTAAAAAAAAAAAAAAAGCGACTTTCTGTAAATTAAAAAAAAAAAAAAATCTTTAGCAGTGAGCCGTAATAATATATTTCCTAGGCGCCTTTTCGTTATGTTTTTATAAGTTAATAAATATAATTGGTGCCGTCCTTATCTAATGTGAAAGGTGTTCAGCAAAATAAAAAGATTATGGCTCTTAATTTCCTTGAAATTAAGATGTCTGTAAATTTTAATTGCGTAAATAGTATATTAATATGAACAACCGAATACACGAGATCAAAGGAGACAAAGTTTTGTTGCTTCGGATGACTACCTTCATTTTCTTAGTTAAATACAACGATAATCGTAATATTTATTTTCTCCAGTGTCCGTTAATTGTCTATTACGCCATTCGCAAATCAAGGGCGATTTTTTTTTTCTTTCGATTTATCCTAGGAAAACGTTTTGTGGATACACAAGAAAAAAAGAAATATAGCAAATAAGAACTGACCACAAACTGCTGGGTTTCAGTAAAACTTACGTTTAGTGCGCCATCTCACGGTAAAACGTAGCATTAAAGGAATTTCCCCTTGAATTTAAATAGTTAAGTTTCTTAATTGCTGTCTTTCTGGATTTTTTTTTTTTTTTTTTAAATATTCGAATGGTAACATTATGCAAACATTAAAAAAAAAAAAATCAACTTTAACTTAAATTAAACATAATTATTTAATAAGTTCTACTAAGAAAAAAAAAAAAAAAAATCACGAAAATATGTTGGAAGAAAGCCTAATAAATCTATACAACTTATATTTTAAATCTTAAAATTTATTTGAATCATAATTTAGAAAAACATTTCTGGTTTGGTGAAACATTAGTGAAATTGGCTGTAGAGCCAATTGCACATTGGAACTCTTCCAATCAACTTTTTGTCTCTGCACATCTTCCAGGAAATATGCTCAATCAAACTACTTTATTTCGTCAAACAGATTCTTAATGCAGGATCGCAACTGATCTAAGAAATTTTATTACAGTTTTTAATTATCTTTGAAGCAGTTTATTGCAATTTATGGTTAATAGGAAATCTTATCAACCTTATTATCTGTGTACATAAATGCTCATCCCCCTCAATAATTTTTGAATGTAAACACAACTTCCAGAATTTGTCATTAACTTCAAATACAAAGACTTTCCTCTTTGTATTTCAATTCTAAATAATAAGAAATTGTACTGTAACCACTTTTTTTTTTTTTTTACCTATAAGTTTTAAGAAAATCTAGTTATTGGATAAAAACGTTTTAATACTTGGAATTATTTATCCTTACAGAAAGTGAACTGTAAATTCTTGTTAAGATCTTAAAGCTCTGCAAATGTTGATTTGCATACAGTGAATGTCTACTCAAATACTTTAGCTTATTTTTTTAAGATACTGAAATACTGATAATTCAAGATATTGCACAACTTCATAGTCATTCTATAAATCATTTATAGAACATTGTTTATTTGTTTGTATTAAGTCTTACCACTTTGAAGAGCAATGTGTGATGTGCAAGTCCAAATAGTTGATACCCACGTGGAAGTATACAGCAACTCTATAGTAATGTCAAATGTTGCTCTGGATTTGATCTGTGCAATAAACACCAATTTTCTTTAATGTCAATTTTGCAGAGGACTGGTTTTTAACAATAAATGCTCACATGCAGTTCTTTCAAAAAGACAGAGGAGAGATATTTGGCAAATGATTTTGGATCGTTCACAACACTGACAACTAAGATGCAAGATAAATTTACATCATCACAGAAACCAAAAGTATTTGATAACGTTATCATATGTAGCCAAAATAATTTAGTTGCCTAGGGAATTTGTTTAAAAAAATTAACAAGTTTAATTGTGAGATTTCAGTTTTCTTGCCTTACATTAAGATTACTGTGAACTGTTTTTCTGATTCTATCACACAGATTGTGTGACAAAAATACAACCCCATCCAACCCTTACTTCATTATCTTCACTTTCCATCTGCCAAATGCTCTGTCACATGAAAGCATTTGACAGATAGGACACCAATTAAATTGGCAGTAATTGACTGCTAATTTTTCTGAACATTTTTTTTCAGAACCTCTCATATTTGGACTAAACAGAAGTTTTTAGTCAATGATGGATATCCCAACTCTAAGCTCATTCTCCACAGATGAAAAATGCAAGACTTGAGTAACAAGTTTCCCAGGTCACCAATAAAAAAAATCTCCAAAGAGGTACTAATTCAGATATATTTTGCTTCAAGCTGAATCACTGGAAACCTATTTTTAGTATGTGCATCTGAGATTACAGAGGATGACTTAGAATTGAGAAAAAAATGTCTTTTGGATAAATCTCATTGACAGCTATACGAATTGCACAACTGATAGAAAGAATCATTCCATGTCATAGATCCCACTAGAAGCAGGAAGGAAATGGCAATATTTTCCCTGGGAATCTTTAGCCATGAAAGACAATGGCAGTACTCTAAAGCTAAAAAAATGCATTCACTTGGGAAGATCTGGCATATATGGTAGTGTTTGTTTTATTAGGCTTGTTTCAACAATGGTTGCACTACATGGCCTATTTTGTTCAACCTCAGGTAACTTCTAAATTTGGATAAACATGGGACTACGTCAATATCTGCAGATTCTCTATCATAGCAAAGATCCTTAGATCTGCAGGACCTAATAACAATGCTTCTGTAACATTATTAAAGCCAGCGTTTTCTTTCCCTTTTTTTCATCCAAACAGAGACCAGGAGGCTTCTGACTTTCTTCAAATCCTAGTCTCTTTCCAGCTCGATATCTGTATAAAAATCAAGATAACATTTTCCACTAATAAGTAGCATTTACATTCAAGAAGAATATCACAGTTTTAGGCTTGCTGAGGCAAAACACAGAAAACTAGTTTTTCTTTAATTAAAAAGCATTTCTGGTTTATAAAGGAATTTGTCTATTACTTCAATTTAATCTGCAGAAATTTTTGAGAATGAAGTAATTTTTATGAATATATTGAAGAAATATTGATTCAATCTTGCTACAGTCATTATGTAATGTTTTTTAATAATGACATCAAAAGGCAAAAAAAAATGAAATAACTCAATAAACAAAATAAAAAAATATATCATATTTTAAGATGTTAAAATGACTTTTAGATAAAGTCAATGAAATGTGATAAATGATTGAGATTTGAACCTAAGATCTCTAATTCATCTTTGTATTTTTCTTTTATCTTTTAAACTTCACAAGTGCTCTTCAGACTTGCCGTTCAGACTAACATCTTGCTAATTACTGTTTGTTTAGATATAGACAATAGAGCAACTTAACACACAGAAATGTACAAAAAAAATACTTTATTATTTTTTTTTTAACTAAAATTAATAAATCTTGGAATTAACATTTTGCTTTATTTGTAGAAAGAAAAAAAATGTTTAATTACAGAAATAAATCTACTGAATCTAACTTTACAGAAGCTAAAGGCATTACTGAAGTGACAAGAGGTTGTTACTGAGGTAAGTTTATTAAAGTGTGTTGCCCTTCAGGGAGATAAATGACATTACGTGATTTGGAAAGTTGATATGCAATATCTTCACTGGCCTCAATTTTCCTAAGTTCAACTAATCCTTCACCTGCTTTTCCAAAAGCCAAGGAAAGAAGAGCAGCAGCTTGAGCATCACCTTCTGCTGAAATGATGGAGGCTTTCTTGTTTTGTTCGGCCTGGCAATTGAGAAACAAAAAGTAGGTAAGAAAAAAACAGAAATAGCAAAGATTCAAAATTAACAAGTATTTTAAAACATAAAAATTAAACTTTGTTAAATAGTTTTAAGTAAAACTGATTAAAAACCATGAAAATTTCCTTCTGTTAAAATATGACTATGATTTAGAAGCAAGATCTTTTCTTTTATAATATTGGTTAATATTAGTGAAAATACAAAACAAATAATAGTTTGATCATTAACAAATATAAAAGATCTCTCTTTCTTGGATATCTGGTATTAGGGTGTTTTAATAAATCAGCTGAGTATTTCAACTGTATTCGGTAAGGGCTTGTGGTGGAATTCACTCCTCAAAAGTTCTACCTGCAGACATCTTCTATTATCCTCCTACTAAATTTTGCCACCAAAACCATCACAATATCTTCACTTAATATAAACACACACACACACACA
>JAFIDM010009631.1:199306269-199402328 GCA_023159025.1 Thereuonema tuberculata
TTTTTCATAATTTAAATAAATAAGAAACAGTATAAATGTAACAGTTCTTAAACAGCAAATCAGTTTTATATATCGTTATGGTTACAATATAATAGTTATTTATATAAGAAAAAGATATATAATGTTATATTTTACATCATCAATTCCTCTATGTCATAAACAAGAACCGAAATCTATGCATTTGCACTGAAAATGGATAAACAGCTCTGATCCCTGAATTGGATTCATGGAATCTTCGCTTACCATGTGACGTCGGCGTGACCAAGCGTCTTCTCATCATAGACAGACTATACCCCTTTTTCCACTAAGCCCTTCAATCATTACAAGAAATTTCTTACATGTTATTTCTTAAAATTTCCATTTTCTTTAAGTCAGAAAACGACAAAAATGAAATATTCAAATTATAATATCTACTGAATACAAACAGTACAAATTTTTCATTTTCTGAAAAAATTAATTAAATACTGGTATGCTTTACTTCAGTTGTCTAAGTTGGATTAATTTTAATCCTATCAAACCTAGATGCAATGGATTCACTAATAGTAGTAATTTTCCTTGCTTAAGACAATGAAATAGGATACATATCCATTTTTTAGATTCTAATGCTTTTCTTTGGGAATTTTTGTTTTTGCTTAATTGCACTAATTTCTTGACATAGGCCCATTTGGAAAAAACTTCAAATAAAAAAAGGTAAATCATCCTTTATCTTCAAATATATATACCAAGCTTCAAGAAGATCCATTCAGTGATTCAAAATTAGAGGGACAAAAACAGACTACAGACTGAATGATCTGGGGAGTCTTATTTTCCTAGAAAACTAGGCTAAAAATGTTAAAATGGGTAAATGAAAAGTAATCATTATTGTCAAATATTTTGATACATTACACTTAATGTTACTGTAAAAATAAGAAGTTTGTCTATTTTGAGATCTACAATCATATTTATTCTCCCATTTGCTGAAGCTGTTCAACAAGATGCTGAAGATATACTAACATAATGACTCAACATATTTTTACAATGCATTTTGTTTTTCACTTCTTTAGATTATGGTGTCTATCTTTAGTTTATCCAATTCATTTAGTAAACATTTTAAATTATTAGACTTGCTTGGTTTGATGGTGGTTCACTGTATTTACAAGATATCTAAATGGATACTTCTAATTATGTCCCTTAATATCATAAATTATACAGAGGGAATAAAAGAATATTTTATGCATGTGAAATTAAACCACTGATAAAACAAAAGTTGAATATTATGTAACTATATTCGTTCAATTTAGTTTCTCCAGCTTTATTTCTAGCAAAAAACAAAAAGGAATTCTTGTATTGAAAAATCACATTAATTCAAATACATTGTGTATGTTTTTAAAGTGAAATTATATAGGCCTACACGAAAATTACGAAATCCGATGTAAACCTTGATTCCAAACCAAAGAACCCAATATTTAAAACCAAGCTTTCATTTTAATTAATACTATTTTACCTCAGTTTTTATAAGTAGGGAATTCCGAAATTTCTAGATAGATAACGCACACATGGCCAGTTAGGCCTACACCGGTAATGGAAAATTTTAGCCGTAAACTGAAAGCAGTTACATTATCAACTCAGGGCGTAATAAAACTATTAATTTCTTAATGTTAATACTTAACGTATTCTAACCATTATATAATGCAGTGTTAGCCACTCCTCCGATCACTGCTATCCCTAAACCAATTTTGCCGAGGGTGTTGAACAACTGCGCTGCTGCCATGATTACTCCTTCAAAGTTTTTGCGAGAATTAAGTCAAGGCCACTATTGAATCTAAAATAAATTAATATTTTTTTACCTTTAATTATACTAAAATAAGAACAAATCAAAAACCAAATATTTCAATAGCAACTAATAACGAAACAATACAAAATAAATTAAACTCACATCTATTACTTCAGGAAACACGAGTGTCTTACACTGCGCAAGTGCGGGTTTTGAGTTTTGGTAAAACCTGAAAACACAGAAGAATAATACGAAATTTTAAAATTTTCTTTTAAGCTTAACAAACAATGCCCGTATCAATAATATGCGCTTCCAAGTTTTCTTATACAAAGCAATCCGTTTCTTAAGGATTCTTGATAGTATTCCGCATTTTGCTCGTTTTTTTTCTGTAACTAATATAAAGTTTTATTTTTTACTACTTTTGGTATTTATTATATATTTTTTTATCATTCTTACTCATTTACTAATAAATGGAAAATTTGTTTGAACAATGTTTCAGGACTTTTACTATTTTTGTCGTAAGTAATAATCTCTTAATAAATACTATAATGACGTAATCGATGATCGAACTCTGTAAGGACAGATTACATTGCAGAGGCCATGCGGAAAATGACGTCTCGAACGGCTAATGAAAAAAGGGAAGCAAATATGAGGCTTGAAGGGGCTTTGGATCTTAGACGGATTGGGGAGATTTTTAAGCAATATTAAAGTATATGATTTGAATTGAATATTGAGAAAAGTTAAATTCGTGTACTTAAATAAAGCTTTTCTCACATTATTATTGTTATTTTTATTTTCTTTAAAAACTTTTAGTTGAGTTCCAAAGTCTCCTCACGGTTGGCAATAGCAGAGGTTCATGGGAACGCTGTCGGGCACCACAAGTTGGAGGTCTGAAATCCTGAGTTTGAATGGGATCTTCGCATAAAACCGGCGCTTGAAGATGGGCCAGAAGGATTAATCGTTGAAAGACAGCGCTAATCAGGTAGGAATCCGATCAGTTTCAACTGTTAATAAACTGCATGCATAACTTTTTCGGTAATCGATTAAATGGAACTACATTAACTTTAGAAACGTCTGCATCCTTAGTTGATTGATAAGGTGTGGATAGTGGCATCCAAACCATGCCGTCTGCTTCACGACTCCAATGGAAAACTGATCTGTCACGATCTATTCCTGTTTATCGGCCATACTGGTTTCCTTCGGAGATATATTTAAACCATGCAGATCCAACTTTACATGAATGTCCAGGATATATTTATTTTTTGCTCGCTAGACTTGTACGCAACGACGATTAATTCAAAACAACCTACCTGTGATCCAGAAAACACAACAAAAAAAATCACAAATTAATAATTATAAAACCTTAAGAAAATATTTAACTTGGCTAAAGATATTTGCTTTGTTAAACACAATTACAAAGTTCTTTAATAGACTAGTTTCGGATAAGAGTTGCTGATGTAAGGTGCAACCGTGCGCTTAAGAGAATGGGAATGGGAACTGAGGATAAGCCCCTCCCCATTCATAAGTAAAAAAACAAAACAAATAGTAGATATTAATTTAAAGCAAGCAGCATCGTTTAATATTGCACGTGAACCATTTTCTACATGAAATAAATTCCACTATCACAGGAATTTCAGCTTGACTCAAATAAAAAAAAAAATGCCTTTGATGCATCTCAGGACAGCTGTTCCGTTGTTTCAGCAGTGGGATTAACGGAAGGTTTCTATTACGAAGGTAAACAGCACTTATTTTTCATCTGAAGAATTTACTATTAATCTTTCTGGCTCAGTCACTTAATAATGCATGTTCTGGTTTGAAGTAGATTTCATGGAATGGAAAGTACTCGGAGGAATTTCAATATTATTCAATATTAAAGATGAAGAAAAGACGCATCATAATTTTTATTAGAAGGAATTTAATCTTTTCTAATATACTTTCTTTTAAATACTTTTTTTGTAACTGATCATTTAAATCTTATCCATCTGCCATTTGAAAATTTCTAGGTGGTTTACTAGAGTCTAACGACTAAAGTAAGAAAATAAAAACAAAAAAAAAGTGTTATCTAATTTTTAATTTATTAATGAAATTCTATGAAAACACGTAATAATATGTTTATTTATATTCATGCTTTTTTATTTCTAATGACTACGGCTATTATTAGTTATTCGAAATATTGAATTTCTAAAAGTCGATTTGTGGAAAAAATTGCGTGACCAAATATTAGTCACTTATATAGCAACATTTTATTTTTCTACATGAATAACTTGATTCTTAGCTAGTTACTTGGCTTAGTTAGATGTTTACTTAGTGACCTTATCTAGTTTTTAAGAACTTATTTAGATTGAAGAATTAGTAAGTAAAGTTATAAATACTTTTTCTTCAATCTAATTTTTAATTAAAAAAAAAAATAAATCTTTATTTTTTTAAACTAAAGAAAAAAATGAAAACATGTAAAATTTCGTTACACAGTAGAACTCCAATTATCCGGATTAATTTGGGATTGGCGTGATCCGAATATGCAGAAATCCGGATGATTGGGGTCATAAGCGAATATCACGTATTATTGTGAAACTGCCGTACTGCATTTATTAAAAGAACCAAAGTTACAAGTTTTTAAACACAAAAAGTATTTTTTTAAAGAACAAAAGTTACAAATACGTACCTGTATTTAAACAAAAAAAGTATTTTTTAAAGTTTTTTTAATGTTTTTTTATTTTTTTGTTTCCTGAAAATCGATTCGAGTTTATTCCGGTAATTTGGAGTTCTACTGTACATTATATTTTATTAGTAAATAATGTAAAATTTTATTTAAAAAAAAAAAAAAAAAAATCTTAAGATTTTTAGAAAAAAAGTTCTTAAAAATTTCGATGTGATGTAAGAAAGATATTCATAATGATTATGTATTTAACAATTTGTTTGAAAGAGCTTTTTTTAAAGTTTAAACCGATTGGGATTGTTGAATATTTTTGTCAGTATTTATTTGTTCAGAATTGTACTTGAAATGTGATACAGTTTTCCTTAGATGCTACTATCAATTAGGTCATACCGGTTATCACCCTATTGTTTCTTCTTTTTTAATAGATGTTCCGGATCAAATTAGTATATTAGTGCTGCAACTTTTGCAATCTGAAGGAAGCATATTACTTTTCTGTTTTGTTTTACTTTACAAAGCTTTATTGGCAATTCTTTATAGAAAGAATACACGGAAACGTATTTCTATACAAAACAAATCACAATAATAACGATTCGTCCTTGAAAAATGTCTGTAATTTGCGTCCTGCTTTGCTGCCATTATTTTGTTTTAATTATTTTATACAGTTTTATAATATTGATACCATATTCTTAAACTTTGTTTTGCACATATTCACACAAAATGTGTTTGATTATTGTTTGTATATTTATCGTACTTGGAAGTGAATTAAAGCTAATTTTTTTTTTTCCATTTGAGGTAACGTTTAGGTCTATTGCGTAACATCTTCAGCAAGTTGGTCTGCGAGTATCATCAAGAATAAATACTCTTGACTTCTAAATGAAGTTTCAGTGTACTGCAAAAAGTTTCCTTCAATTCTTTCCAATTACTTTTCCTTATTATTATTATTTTTTAAGAGGGAGTAACGCTGAATTTATTTCTTTGTCATAAATAAATAAAATAACTTTTAAATAACTTCTTTATAAATCGCAGTGAAGTTGAGACCGCATCGTCTATTAATAGTGAAAAACTGTTCTTTTCTTTATTACTATTTCTTTGAATTTTTAGAATGATTTTTATTCATTTGCAGAGAATGTAGATGCTACTATTTCTCTCCTTATTATGATTAAAAGTTTACTATAAACAAAAGTTTAAATAAACATTGATTTAATAAAAGATGTAATTATTGTCTTTTTAACCCACTTTGTTGTTTTAGTACTAGCTAAAATTCTAAAAATGAATGTTTTTTACTAGGAGAGTGAGGCTCATCTAATCAGTGTTGGTGTGTATCTCCTCCCCACTCCGAATAACTTTTGAACCGCTGATGGATCTTCTTTAAACTTGATATACCTATTTAAGGATTACAGACTATCTAATTTCTGTATTTGAAATCATTTTCAAAGTTGGTCCGTCTCGTGAAATTAGCGCGAAAAGGCAGCAAAATTCCCTTTAGCAAAGCATTAGATTTTATAATGGATTTCTATCCTAATTAATATTTCATTGTCTTAAACAAGGGATATTAATCCTTGCACATATGCTACTTTGCGCATTGTTTGATACGGTTAAAATTAATCCTTTGTAGTGAACTTAAAAAGTAAAGCGAATTTAATTTTTTTTTAGAAAATGGATTTGTACTGGTTGTATTGAGCAGATGTAATTTGAAAATAAACGAAGGCTTTCGTTTGTGTAGTTTCACGACTTCAAAAGAAAAAAAGAAAGAGGGAATAACATTTTAAAGAAAATAGGTTTAAGCTTTCTTAGGAACTTCTCGTCTACTTTCAAACAGTTCGTTTAAATCGGAACAAAATAAACAAAATAAACAGGACCTCATTCATTCTCAACTAATTTAGAGCTTTGTATCTTTTTTTAGTGGGTTTACCGAGGGAAAAGGAAGTTGATAAGATGTCCGATCTTTTTTAATAAATGTTTGACTACTGAACGAATCTTCTTGAAACTTGACTTACATAGTTAGGGATTAAAGACTGTCTCACCTTTACATTTTATAAAGTTCCTCCCGACAGTATGGCGATCAGATGAGAGCAGACTCGTGCATTGCGCTACGCTTTTAGCAATGCCACTGATTGGTATATTAATAGAACATCTGATTGGCTTCAGTAAAAGCTCTAAGAATTTCTAACCACTTCTAAATGCGAAATGTATTAATAATTTTCTTAGCTCTTGAATTTTCAAGCAATAAATACAACTCAAAGTCAATATCAAATAAATTGATATAACTAAAAATCTACGTATCAAAGAATTAGTTCTCGTAGCATAGTACAATTTTTAATTAAAATACGAATACCCGACTGAAAAGTAAACCAAAATATAGAGTATTTGAAATAAGAAAACTTTAGAAAATTTTAGTAAAAATTAGTGAAAACTGCAAACATCTTTTCATTTAAAATAAACTGTGTTTCAGAATGATAATAAATTTAAAATTAACTACAAAATAAAACACAAGCTTGTATTTTGATGATTTCATATGAAATTATTAAAAAAAATGTTCAGTTTGGTTCTATTTAATTAACTAATTTAAATTATTACCTAACAAAAACTCATTAGAAATGATCGATAAAAGTGATCAAACCAAACTTGGATCTGTCAATGTTTGAATATAAGTTATACATTTTTTTTATTTTTTCAATGTTTGAAAATAAGTTATACATTTTTTATTTTTTCAATCAAATCAAAATTTCATTGAAATCAAACCAATAGGCGTCAATTTATTTAATGTGGCGGACAGGTGTACAGACAGATCGAAGATTATCGCAAACGAATGCACTTAAAAAGCTTAAATCAACATCTAAGTCAAGTGATAAAAGGTTTTGATAATCCAAGCGGTTAATTCCAATATCTCTATCTTTAATAAGTTTTGCGAATAATTGTCCCTTTTAGAGACAGTGCACAGTTAGGTTTCGATTAGTGCGGGATAATAAATCTTGTAGTTGCATTATTAGAATTCACACTATACGAATATAGGGTTAAATACGGGAATTAGTCTCAGCTCATTGCAAACATGGATTGAAAATTTTTAAATGTAAGTTGTTGTTTTTTTATATCTTTATAACGTATTGTAACAGCAAAGGTTAGAATTCACAATTTTTCTATTGACGCCTTGAGTAACCTTCAATGGAAATCTGGGGTAGTTGTTTCGTCGTTTTTAGGACTCATCAGCCAGATTTAGCCATTGATGATCAACTCATAAGGAGTGAAAGGCTATGATCTCGCTTTCACGCCTTCTGAGTTGATTATCAATGGTTGCATTGAATGCATCAATGCATTCTTTAACGAAAGATGATGAAAACTGTATTTCTGATTCAAGTTTATTAAAATCAAAGTTGAAAAAGGTGTTGTTGCGATCGACAGGTGCAGAATATTGTGACGGAATGTAACCTCGACTACTTCGTCATTTTTCTGCATTTTCTTGAAGAATTTGGAAAAAAAAATTCACAAAAACAAACAAAAATCTGGCATTATTTGAATTAAGTCACATTAATGGCGACGTGGTTTATAATTCGCGTTAAATCGAATTTAGAATTATAAAGCTGAACTGAAATAAAATAGTGGATGGTACTAATTCATTGTATAACCAAGCGTCATAATATCTTCATGTCATAAATGATGGAGAATAATCCAGCAGCGTTTTATCTTAGTTTACGTAAAGAATCTTACTGAAAATTGATACACTAAGAGAATATATTCTGATTTTGAATTGAGCAAAATCACTCTGTTTAAAACAAAGTAATCACTCGTGCAGTTTGTTTCACAATATACATACATGAAAATCTAATCAGATTTTCTGTTTTTTTGTCTAATATTCTCAATATTAATTGTATTTTTAAAGAGAAAATAATGGATTATATTTTCAAATACAATGTCGAAAAATAGGTTGGTTACATTTTAGAGAAAACAATTACAACTCAATTGTACAACGATTGACAAGGCTACATATGAATTAATTAGATTTATATTTTAATTTAATTCTTTGATTGAATTTTTACCCTTTTTATAATACAGGAGATATGAATTTCGATTTTCTTCGCGGGTAACTTAAGTTGATAAGTTCTGTTTGATGTCGTTATTGTGAAATTTGTACATTTTATCTTTATTTATTTGCATATTTGGTAGACACCTGTATGAGATTCATATTTCAGCAAATGCTTGCTTTTGTAGGGTTCCTACATATCTCAATTTGAAAATGCCTTGATCTTAGAAATGTAGGTAAGAAGTTGTTTGTTCCGAAAGCTCTCCGATACGGTAAAAATTAGAAACACGGAATTTTGAATACGAATGAATTTACCTTCACCAGAAGGAAGATTATAGATTATATGGTAACCCACTGAGATATTCCAACATAGTTGAGGGAATAACGACGCTTCGCTGAGCGGTATATGTCTTCTGGACACGATATTGAAAGATATCGCTAGCATCAGTGTAGTTTGAATAATCTGAGCTCGTTGTGTTTCTGCAAATTAATTTTAAATATTATAGTTAAATAAGGTAAGTTAAAAAAAAAAACCCAAAAAAACTATGAACTGTGAAAACAAAAAAATCATCAATATATTTTGATTACCAACCGATACGTCATCGTTGCAACATTTATTTATTGGTATTACATGAATATCTTAAAATAGGGGATACTTTGTGAAATGCGTTCAGTTGCTCCTAACTCTAAAGAAAACAGATTTCCAAAATTTTAAAAATTTAAATATATGAAATGGCAGTTCGAATAGTCAAGGCGACGGCCTCCCGTGCGTACGATACGTCCGAACCTAGTCTCGAATCCCGACGTGGCTTGGATGTTTTCTTCTTTCTTCTGTTTGTGTTCGTTTCAACACCTTGTTCTCAATTTCATACTTTGTTTCTGGCAGCTTTGCCCCATTAAAAATCTTACACTGAAATGTATAAGGACAGTAATATTGTATTAAAAAAAAATTATAAAAACATACAGTTCTTAGTTAAAACAAATTTTCAAGTATTTTGTGTCGCCTCAAACCATTTTAACTATATAATACGTTCTGTAAAACTCATAACAAAAATTGTAAAATATGAGTATATTATGATGTTTTACAGTTGCATTATTAATAACAAATAGGTTTTCTTATTATACAAACATATACCAATTTTTTTTTTGGATTAAGAAAGAAAATAATGTGAAGGATGTAAATTCTGCGCGACACTACATACTATCTGTTACTATCAATAACAAATAATGAATTTTTTTAGGCATTATTCGTTGTTACGACGACCTAATAGAAAGATTATATGTGTCTGTATTATTATTAGTCATTTAACAGTTGTCTATAGAAATCTGAGACGGACTATATAGCTTTTGCAGAATAATGATGTTTAAGTTAGAAACAAAACAAAACCAAAAACAAATAACTCGTTCTTTTACTTTAGACTCCGAATTTATTATTTGAATTGCTATCTTTCCTCCCCTGATATTTTCCCTGTTATTTCCACTCCTTCACCTTTGAAAACAAATGGGAAATTTGGTTACCGGTTATAACTTAATAAGGAAAGCAAAAAGAGAGAGAAGAAGAAGAAAATCAACAACCTGATAATTTAATTGTAGCTTAGGAAGAGAGAAAGAAGTTTAATCAATAAATTGTTTCGTACTATGGCCTCGTGCAGTTTGCAAATTTAAGCCTTTTATTACCGCAACTTT
Source organism: Thereuonema tuberculata (assembly GCA_023159025.1). Classification (NCBI taxonomy): domain Eukaryota; kingdom Metazoa; phylum Arthropoda; class Chilopoda; order Scutigeromorpha; family Scutigeridae; genus Thereuonema; species Thereuonema tuberculata. Next base: position 199,316,383 of record JAFIDM010009631.1, read on the forward strand.
GTTAGTATCGCTGTAATTAACATTTCTAATCACTACTTAAAATTCTAAATTTACTGTTAAGGAATATTAAAATGGTTTTTTATTGAATATAAATTTCCTTTTTTTTTTTTAACAATGATTAGAATAGAATTTTTTTTTACAAAATCATTGGTGGTTTAATTAATTATTTTACAATGGTTTGTCAGTTGATTGAAATTCATAAAAAAAGTACATTTTAATTCGTACAACTTGATTTTTTTTTATGAATTTTTATTCCTTTACTATTTAAATTAGTGGCGCTTATAATTAGTCGAGTAATTACTATTGTAATGTTACTGTAACTCTGAAAAGTTTTAGTATAGGACAAACTTTAGAAAAAAAGAATGCAAGCTTGATCATCAGGATTTTTCTTTTTTAGTATTATTAGAATTTCATACCGATAATTTTTCAAATTATGAAATGAGAATTAAAAACAAAAATCAGAAGGTTAAAACCTAAAAGAGCCTTCGTTTTTTATCTCCTTTTTTTTTTTTTGTCGTTCTTTTTCAAATAATTAAAATGGGCAACCAGTGTCTAACTGCAGCTGATGAGAGTATAATTCGAAAAAAAAAATCCTTCTGGAATATCATTTTAATAAATAGAGTGAATTTAAAATAACATAAGAATTTCATTTTTCCTATTTTCCTATGAAAGTGAGACTAAAATCAGTCAGTCAGTGCGTGGCTGTTACCTAAATAACTTTGAACCGTTGGATGGATCTTCTTGAAACTTGGTATGCATATTTAAAGGTAAGAAGCGATTACATTACTTGAAATTTTTCATGTGTGGGTTCTTATCGAGAAATAAGCGCGTGAGGGTGACAGAAATTCCCATAGAAAAGCATTGGAATCAAAACGTTAGATTTTTGTGGATGTTCTAAACAACGGAAATTAATGCGTCTTTTATTCCTCTTAATATCAATACAACTTAAAACAATTTAAATAAATAATGGGATTTAAATCACTTTTCACAGAATGGAAAATTTCTCCTGTTTCTATTTAGCAGATATTTTATAATTTAAAAATAAACTGAGGTTAGTCATTTGTATTTCTTTCATGATTTAACAAAAAAATTAAAGAAAATTAAAAACAAAAAAACAAAATTGAAGATATAAGGCTTCAAGTTCTTTCAGGTTAGTTTTTACTTAAAAGGTTCCTCATCATTTAAATTTTATTATGAGTTAGGAATTCTGAATTCCATCGAGCAAAAATTAAATTCTTCGTCCCTCTCCTTGTTTTCATTTATTTATTTTTTATTTAAATTGGGACATTCGCAGAAAATTTCGTATTATTCAACTCCCAGTGAGTTTTTTGTTCCTAGTCGAGAGGAGATGTTCTCTGGAGAGAGGCTGTTTTTTCCATTTCTATTTCGCCGAATGCTGTTGTCGTCGTTTGCAATTGTCAATGGAAATCAACCGAGGAAACTGTTCTTCCTGTTTCTTAATGTATTTTGTATTTGTTTCTTCGTGTATCCGTTCTGTTCCCTTTGTAGTTTTAGTTATCAAGTGAAGTGAAAGCCTGTTATGTAAGTTATGGGAAATTCCCTTATATTTATAGAGCTACAATTGCAACACATCAGACCTAGTTATGAAACTATAGAACTGTTTTAAAACTATTATTATTATTTACGATAATTCCCATTTAAAGAGAGCGTTTGAACTTGAATTCCTCTATGATGATTGTTTGTGTTTTCTCTGTGCCCAAATTTTCTTCATATGTTCACTGTGTTGTTTCTTACGCTCCGCTGTCCATTTACATCCCCGCCTCTTCTGTGTTGTGGTGTCAAATGTATGTTTTTTGATAGTGTTCCTATATGTCTAAACTACTAATTACAATTTATGTATTATGTAAGGTTTTGTATTATATTTAATCATAATAGTAAACATAATTATAATGGGTTTTTTTGTTTATGATAAAAATTATATTTATTATTATTATATAATTAAAACGTTTGAAAAAACTTTCATTACATAATCTACAATAATAACTAATAATATGTTACAAATTTTTAAAATTATTACTACACTATTAACTACATTATTTTATTATGTATTATATTATATTATATTATATTATATTATATTATATTATATTATATTATATTATATTATATTATATTATATTATATTACTTTGTAAAATTACTGAACTCAGAACTCGTTTAATAGGGAATTTTTATCCCTAGCGGGATTGTAATGTAATTTTAAATAATTAGGAAATAAAAAAAAAAAGAAATACTATTTTAACTCAATCCTCTGGAAAAAAAGTTCGCGTGTAAAATGTTAGTATTTTTCTAATAAAAGAAATTGAGTGTTGACGGAAATGTACGATCAGTGCCATCTTCATTTCGTAAATTTCAGCAGTCGGAATAGAGCTTCAATTTCCAAACTTTTTAATTTCCCTAATTCATTATTTTTCACAATTTGTTATCTTCTCTATTATCATTGAAATCGCAGTTTTGAGGAATTTTCAATAGCAGTTTACCAAGTCATATCCCATGTGAGTTTTAGGATTAAAACTTCGATTTGCAATTAAATGTTTCAGTTTATAGTACGTCTTACTTTAAAATACAGCTCTATTGGGATTCTTGATTTATTTATTTATTTATTTACAAAAAATCTGTTTCAAAAAAATAGTAGATCCACTCTGGATAACATTGTTTTTATAATTTTGATTAACGTTTATATCGCGCAGGGAAGCATTATGTCCACCCGAGAGAATCTCCGCCATTTGCATCACTTGGGCACTAAATTTTTTGATACAACTATATTATTTTTTCAATTAAAAAATAAATTGACATCTGTGGAAAGTTTTGTGTTTCTAACTGTTACCGTATCGGATATATGTGGGTACGATATATATAAATTCATGGTTATTTAATTAAGATGATTGATTTGGTATCTTTTCTGTTTTAGATACATTTGGCACCAAATTTTAATTAATTCTTTGTAAATGTTGCATTTGTTTGTCTGTTTTCCAATAGGATAGTGATGCTTATCAATCAGTCAGTCTGTGTGCATTTCCTAAATAACTTTGAATTGCTGGATGAATCTTTTTGAAACTTGGCATGCCTATTTAAAGGCAAGATTTAATTCTGTGGTTAAAACCTTTTCAGTCAAGCTGAGACCCTGGGTTGTTTATTTTTGTTTTGTTTTGTGAGGTAGAAATTGTGCTGCCTAAGCTTTTTGAATTCCTCATTTGCTTGTTATTTCCTATCTTGTCTTTAGTTTTGAGGGGTCACTTTGTGCATCGCTAATATATTTAACTTTTATATTTAAAATGTTTCCCGTGGGGGGGGGGGGGGGCCCGTCGAGAAATAAGCGTGGGGAGATGATAAAAAATCCCATAGAAAAGCGTTAGACTAAGTGAATTTCTATTTATGTCTTAAAGAACGGAGATTAATCCGCTTATAACTTTCTTAAATTCTTCGCGAGCGTTAATATAATTAAATTTATCAAATTTAAACAATTTAATTGTTTTTTTCTTTCAGAAAATCAAAACTTTGTCTTGCTTGTATTCAGCAAATGTTATAATTTAAAAATAAACGAAGTCTTGTCGTTTGTATTTTTATGATTAAAAAAAAACAAAATTGAGCGAAGCAAGTATTAAGGAAAGTAGACGTTAAGTTCTTTCAGTAAGTTCTTGTTTTGATTTTGTTATTGTTTATTTTATTTGACTTCTGTTACTGCTTTTCAAGTTTTGAATTTGTCTATTATTAGGCAAATAAATTGTTATTTTTGTTAATAATAATGACAAATAATGAGAATAAAATGAAGACCAGAAGATGTGAAGTTTATTCAGGTTATCGGAAAAATTTGGAGAATCTGTGTTAATCCGAGTGATGTAATGGAACTTAAAGCACGACTTTCAATTCCAATTATCTTTATTGAATTCACATCTTTTGCAGAATGGAATGCAGGAATTCCAAATTCCTTTGTGAAGGTAACTTATGTGTAATTTGATTTTTGAACAGTTTTAATTAGTATGTGGAGACAAGGAAAAGGAATATTGAACAGGCGACTTTAACGAATGCAAAAAATAAGGCTTTTAACTAATTCACTATCTTTTCGTAATCTAAAAGATTGAATAGATAGTAAGAAAATTCTTATCATTAATAAGAATTAATTTATAACAAACCGTTCTCATTACAGTTTGGAAATGTTATTGAAAATCATTTAATTTTGTTTTGTTCTTGGAGGAATTAATAAAATGTGATCGATAAAGAAAACTATAAATTAATTAATAATACAGAATTTTTCTGTCAGGGGTCAAATATGTGACACGGTGGTCAATCTGTCCTACGATATTGTTCATAAATTATGACCTCCTTCGAGATTTCAACAGGTCTAAGCGCTTTCATTTCTTTCAAATTCAAGTAATGTGAAGAAAGAATGGGAAGTGTAAAGGAGACAAAAAAAGACTTGAAAAAGAGTCATTAATATCCAATTCAGGTCAGTTACTAGTTAAGCAATTTTTTTTGTTTTGTTGGGATGTTACATGATCTACTGTCTAGGCAAGGCCGATACAAACATTCATTCTATGAAACTACATCATTGTAATTGATATAATAAATATACTGTTTGCAGTTTTAGTCTGTTAAGTCTCATGTTTCTTGAGGCCTGAAAATTTAATTTGGCAATCTATCCAAAAATGGTTTTGAATTTTTTTTTTCGTTGAGGAAATATACTTTGTATATACTTTGTTTATTGTTTATCTTAAGAAGCAGTTGTAAAATTAAAAAAAAAAATGTAAAAAGAGAAATTTGTTTAACTCTAATCCTATATCTCTAAGCGCAGCGTCAAGCTAGCAGCCAATTTAAATTGTTATTAAACTTCTTTGATTGACACTAATGCCATCTATATTTGAGGTTTCGAAACAATGGTGTATCAACTAAACTATTAATCACTGTCTATACTATTTTTCTCCGCCAGATGGCGACTCGAACGTCCGTCATATTAGGCAATGAATTATCTGCTAACATGACGTAGTTATTTTAGGGGAAAAAAAAAGTTATTCAAAGAAGTTTTATATAATAGTCTGATGAAATATTTCATTTCGTGCTCAGCTGCAATTGTACATACTTACGAAGAAATGCAAGTGGAGTAAATAACTATTTATTATTCCTAAAAATTTTATTAGATCATAATTGGGAGCAAAATGGTTGCTTTTATGTAAATGATAAGAACCAATAACTCATAGTAATGTATTTATCATTTCGTCAAAATTTTTGTATGTTTTTATTTTTATTTTTTTTCATGCAGTTTTATTTTAAAGATATTACATTTAAAATCGCCTTTTGTTGATGGTTTGTTTGTCTATTCACACACACTTAAAACACACACTTGTTGATCTCTGGCAGCAAGTTAACAAAAGCAATAAACGTTTTTTAAGATATATATATATATATATATATAAAAATATATTTCCAATGATAATATTTATTCATTATTAACACAGTATCTCGAATCTCACCTATACTCCACTCTTACCTGCAAATCCCGACCCACATAACCCAAGCTTACTACGACCTCCATTACATCTTTATCTAAGCCCCGCCCTCGTGATCTTAACCTTTAAACGTAGCCCATACCATTTCTTATTCTCCATTCCATTCAATTTATTATTATTATTATTATTATTATTATTATAAAAAATCGACAAAAATAAGCTAAACATAGGTAACTTTAATATACATATGTAATAATTATATATAGAGTTAAATCAGAAAATTATTTTAACTTTTAAATCATGTTACTGCCTAATTTAAAATTTTTTGAAAATTATCACCTAGCGGTCTACCTGACAAAAATCACTTGTAAAAACAATACTATGTAAGTAATTTCATATTTTTTAACAATGTATTCAAAATTAATTAAATATTTGTAGTATACCTATATTCAGAACCTGTTGATAGGAATTTGTCATTCCTAACGGGACTGTAACTTTTGTATTTAGAATCATAATAATATAAAAAAAAAAAAAAAAAAAAAAAAAAATATATATATATTTTTAAATAAAAAAAAAACCTATAAAAAGAGTAGCACCAAACAAATACAAAACATCAATTTCATATTTAAATATAACAATTTTTATTTGATTCTTTTCTCTTGAACTGTAGCTATTTTAACCAGAAATCCTAATTAATTATGTGTTTTATTCCCTGGTTTTAACATTAAATGTCGGAGTATCATGATTGACAAAACTTTTTGTATCACATAAACTATTACCTGTCCTTCTATTTATCCTATATTTAATCCAGTCTTCATTTAACTGAAGCATGAAAGCCTGTAAAGCGAAGAAAACATAAAATTTGTTTGTTTGGACATTTCATAAAGACATTGCCTATCAGCTATTTAGTTTTGTCTAACTAAAGTACGGCGGTACTGTCAGTTCAGGGCTGGGTACAGAACATGTAACGGATTGCTTTTCGTTATCCAATTATGATAAATTACATTCAACTAAATCAATAAGTTTAGCCTATAGATTATTCATTAATATCATATTAAGTTTAAGAGGCAGTGTTTTTAAAAATTGGAATCATAACTATTTTCATTTAATATAATAATATTGTGCTATATAATAATAATAATAATAATAATAATAATTTTAGTAAAAGACAATACACTTTACAACTTATTCAAAATGTCTTTAATTTATACAAAGAAACTTCAATATCTATTAAAGTTAATAATAATTTATCTACTTCGAATACAATCAATTCAGGTGTTAGACAAGGATGTGGTCTTTCACCTCTTTTGTTTAACATTTATATGAATAAAATTATAAGAGAATTTAAACTTACAAGACGTGGCTTTATACCCATCAATCGAAATCTCCATTTAGATACTTCGATTTTTGCAGATGACTTGGTTTTATTAGCTACTTCAGAAGATGATCTACAAAGATCTGTCCATAATTTAAAGCTTATAGCCGAGAGGTATTCTATGGAGATTTCACCAAATAAATAAAAAATTATGGCTTTTCTGGGCAAAGAACCAATACCTAGCAAAATCTGTATCAATGATCAAATATTAGAAAGAGTTAATGAATTCAATTATCTTGGATATAAATTGTCATTCTCAGCAGGTTCTGATATATCCAAAAAATCTTGAAATTTAATAAATCAATCGGCGTCCTCAACAGAGGAATGAAACCCTCTCTTGTTCAAAAAAACACACATATCAGTTTATATAATTTTGTGTTACGGATGTGAAGCATGGACTCTTCGTAAATTGATGAGAATAGAATTATTTCTACTGAGATGAGGTTCATGCGTCGCACTGTTGGATACACAAGATGGGATCGAAAACGAAATGATGAAATCTTACAAGGTCTTCAGGTTACCACAGTATTGGATTTCATTACTCAATATCAACATCGGTGGTTCAAGCACCTTAATAGGATGTCCAGAGATAGGATCCCAAAGGCTGATTTAAAACAAAAACCCACGTGGTAAAAGATCACGGGGCCGTCCTATGAAGAGGTGGTGTGTGAATTTTAGTGTTCTGTAACAGTTCTATTAAGACCATAATATGGAAGGAAGATGATTATGATAATAATAATAGATCAGATCTAGCACACAAGATCTAGCACACGAGCTCCAGAAGCAGTGGAGGCAGGACCGAGTACGTGTTGTACCCATCGTCCTGTCTGCCACTGGTCTGGTGCCTCACATATTGCACCACAGCCTCAGCACACTAGGACTTCACAAAAACACTTATGCTGTGTTTTTGGCTGTAAGGCTGTGATACTCAACACAACGCGTATAGTTAGGAAATTTATGTACACAACCACACATCCCTCACCATTCTTCCACATTTTCTTTTTTACACTTGGCAATATGTGCTTTAGTCCTTGACCCTCCATGTTGTCTTTGCTGGGGAAACCCAAGGTTTGAAACGTTTACATAATAATAATATAAATATATATCTTGGCCTAAAACATTTCAGTGTATCGATCTTAAAATTTTTATTTTATTATTTTTTTTTTTAAAGTTTAAAATCCCAAATATAGAGATTTTTTTTTAGTCAGCGGTTTCATTATTAATATTACTACTAGCCGGGTACCGTCGCTTCGCTCCGGAACCCTTGCATGTATAGCATTTAAAAAACAAACTTTATTTATTTAGCAAATTAATGTTGCGATCGTCGGAGAATATATAACTTCCCAGCCCGTTGTGGCTTCTCCGAATAACTCGGATGTATTGCGGGTCGGCGTCACACACCGAAAATTCACATTTTTGCATGTATCTTGCAAACGCTGAAGCGTTTGTGAATGACTGATATACACTATAGTTCGATAGAACTTTCAAATGCCAACATTTTCTCAATATAATGTTCTCTTTCAACTTTTATACTTTTCGTTTAAATTGAGAAAAAGTCAAAATTTGATCCTTTAAAAGGCGCCATCTTGGAAACCAAAAATTTTTTCGAAAGATTTTTGTAGCATTTTGTTTGTCTTAAAAAGCTCTACATTTTATCCTTTTACATGACCAATCTATCTCTTTTAGTTTGGTCACAAAATTGGAAAAACGTAAAGTCTTATGACAGACAGAATAACGTTTTTATAATATATAATTACATGATTTGCAAACAAATAGACTTAACTCGACAAACTAAATCATATGAAAATGATTATAATGAAGTGTTATTTACTTAAATTTATAATAATTATATTTAGATTTATTGATATAAGCTGTATCAATTCTTTTAATCATATTAAAATTTAATGTTTCAATGTTATCTCTTGAGTTTCTCTTTTTTAATTTGTATCAAGTTTTCATATTTTCATTTTGATTCATTTGATATCTCTAATAAATAAACTCTGTTACTTAAAATGAGGCTTAATTGGTATTGATAGCCCGAGATGTGTCTCAAAATTCAAACATTCAAAGTAATTTATGTTTCCAAAAGTTGTAATGGAAAATAATGGCGTCTCGTTACAAAAGTACAGATTTACTTAGTGATAAAAAAACATCTTAAGCTGTCCTTCTTGAATTATTTGATGTTGTTGTTGTTTTTGTTTTTTTTTTGTTTTTTTTTATTGCTATCAACTTGAACAACAACAAAACTCACATCACCTGAAATTCAGATACCATCAAACTTTAAAAGCAATAATCCAAATATTTTATTATCTCTTGAACTCTGCCTGATGAAAAGGATTGCTATTATGGTATATACAAGTAAATAGCAGGGTCTCTTTAACCCACTTGGCCGCAGGTGTTCACAAAAAATTGACGCGTTCAGCATAGTAGCAATATAGTAGAAATTTGATAGGACGGGGAAAGTTTGTAAGCTTTTTGTGAACCTGTTGCGATAACGCAGGTGCTTTTCAGTCGAGAACACTAATAAAAAACCTCTCCTTTCTGTAGGGCCGTATATAGGATTTTTATGGGGTGGGTCAAGTTAAGGATTCTAACAACCAAAAAAAACCAACGTTGTTTTGAAAATTTTGATGATGGGGGGGGGGGGGGGGAAGGTGTTTTCAATCGTCCATCCAAAAAAAAAAATAGGCCTGTTCCACACAGTTTCAGATTTCGAGAGGAGGGAAAGGGCCTCTCTTCGGTCCTCCTCCTTTACTCGTTCATGACTTTCTATGACGCAGTCTCTACTGTCCTGCCACCGGTATTCATTGTACAGTTTTTACAACCCCTTGTTAGATCGGGTCAGACAAATAGTTTACGCAAATGTAAGGTAGAACACCGAACAATATTCGTATTGAAATTAATACAAATATTCGTTATTTTGAAACGAAACGATTCGGAACACTTAGTTAATATCATATTCATGGAAAAATCCTGTTCTTTTGCGTATTTTTTTTAAGAAGTTTACAGATTTAGGTGGAACTCTTTGGCAGGACTATGGATCAACATGACGGAGTTTATGCTTCATTGTCATACAATGAATACATGGCAGAAGACAAAATATAAATCTATCGTAATTTATTTTTTTTCAGTTATCAGCCTTTACTGTCGTAGGGGGACGTAATTATCACTGCCGAGAGGCATAATTTCTGTTGGTTCCGGAGGTGTATGGTGGGTGTAACCTCCCACAATTTCGGAATGACCCTCAGTGGAAAGATAGCTCTCAGTGACCCTCAATTTACGCAATCGTATTCTGCTCATCTACAGTCCTGCAAAAGAGTTCCACCCAAAATTGTAAATTTCTTAAAATATATATATCTATCTAAAATATATATATATATATGCAAAATAACGAATATCGGTCTTTATTTCAGGGATTCAGTGTTCTGTATAATCAAATGTAACAATATTGGTTTTATCTGTATACATATCATAGAGTTACAAATAGTTAAGATCTGCAACGATATAAGAACTAGAAACTCAAAATTTTTAATAGGCTCAGTTGCTGCTTACTGGGAAAACCCTGAGGAAGAGAAGCCTTCTATTCCAAGAACCATTCATAATGTCCGGCCGACGCGACGGAAGCGTCAGCGAAAGATTTTATCGAATGATGTTTTCCGGTATCTATGCTTCGCTCTAATGAAAGCCATATCGACAAATGTTATAGCTTCGAGCACTCGGAAGATATGCAAATTTATCGATAAAGCAAAATTTTACTGTTATTTCTGTTGTTACAAGTCACGAAATTAGTAGAACTGACCGATGGATAGATGATCGATTAGTATGTCTGGATTGCTGAAGTAATGCAAATTAAACATAACAAAAACAAAAGACAATCGCTCGTTTGTTAAAATATTCTAAAAATACATGAATGAAAAAGAATGCTATTTTAAGTCACTAATAAGAATACTCTGTTAGATACAGTATATTTCCCGAGTTTATTTTCTATTAAAATAAAAAAAATATATAAGATTTTTGCGCTTTTTTTTTTTCAAGAAATTTTATGGCCCTTCCTCTGAATCAATTTAACACTGAATTAACTTTTTTTTTTATTGCACGAATTCTACCAGCAGACCTACAGATACTAATTCCAAGTTTTACGACTGTTTGATAATTTAAATTACTCATTGATAAAACAAAAGAATTCGGCATAGGCGAATTTGAAATGGCACGGATTACGATGATGGTCTTAACGGTCTTTCAATTAACTAAAAAAAAAGTTGTCCTGTCCCATATGCTAAGTTGTATTCCATTTGAGATACAGTGGGGGAGATGGTAGTGCAACCTCCAGTCGAATCTAATACACGCATCTTCGATTTTCTAGAAATTATCTAGTTTATCTTACTTGCATTTTCCTTTTATCTCCAAATCTCTAGTGACATTACTGGATAACTTTATCTTATAAATCTTCTTTTTTGCTTTATTAATTTTATTTTAATGCTAAAGCTTCTGGTTGTTTTGTCTCCAGTCTGTTAAAGATTAGACCAGTGCTGTCAAATATTCGCGTGGAATGGTGAACATACGTAGGACACCCAAGATAAATTTGCAATATGCCATTTATCGCCACCAGAGGGAGGACAAGATCAGTTATTGATCATGTTCTGTAAATCAATAAAATTTGTTTACAAACTTAAAACTTTTAACTTGCTTATTTTATAAAATCTAATTAATCCAAAAATGTCGTTTATTAATAGCTTTAATATTACTGAGTGTTAGGGGTTTTGTGTATAATATCTGATTGTGTATAATATTGTAAGAATTATCTGACATTATTGAAAAAAACAACTTTGATTCAGTGAGGGTTTGGTAAAGAGGATAAACAACTTAAATTATTAATCATTGTTCAAGAAGGAATTTGTAAAGCTTGTAATACTGCATTTTTGATTCGGTAAATTTCCCCTTTACTGATGAGGCGCTTTTGTGTTTGGTTGTAATCTTGATAGTTGTAACTTAATGATGAATTCATGAAGGAACTTCGATTTGGCCTTCTCTAAATTTAATAGAGAATCAGCGTTTTGTTAAAGGAAAGGAAATACTATCCAGTTCTTGAAAATCAAACGACCACATTTGGTGTCATTTAACTCATTGGGAATGGGGGTGGTTATAACAACCCCAGTGCATCTGAAAATGGAAGACATCCAGCATTTTGCACCCTTTGGTTGGAACGCTATCGTTTTATAACTCCTCCACCAACATCATCCGCAACAAAAAAAAGGACACAACTTGTTTCTGAACGACTAGGACCGTTATAACCAATTCTGGACACGCCTCTGATTTAGCATCATTACAATTTCAGGTTTTATATCATTTCAACGTCATTTTTGCATTTTTGCCCTTACCTATTGCACAGACATGAGCCAGAAATAGTAGGGCTCTTTTTTTTTGTATAACAAATTACACCTTCCTATAAAATTTCAGCTTCATAGGATGTTTACTTTATAAGTTATCTTGATCACAAATGATTGGACGATCGAGCATATGTACTTTCGATTTATAATTTCATTTAAATCTTTTTCGTGCTAACCCTGTTTTTTTTTTCCGATACTTTTCTGGGAGGGATTATAAACGATAAACCAAACCTACAATATTCTTTGGTAGCCAGTTACTCTATGGGTAAAAAAAAATAAAGGTAAGAAAGAAAGAATTTGAAGAAAAGGATTAAGAAAATACACGTGTACAAATTAAAACTTGAAAAAAAGGGTAAGAATAATCTATATATCATTCACCTCTTGAGCCATCTTCAAACGGGAATCAGATTTACCCATATTGACGATCAACTCGGAGGTAAATCAGTATGGGAAAATTGACTGATGAGCCGTAATAAGGACGAAACAGCCCGTCCCAGATTCCTGTTTGAAGATGGCTCAAGGCGTGAATGATATGTACATTATTCTTAACCTTTTTTCATGTTTTAGTTTGAACACGTTAAAACTGTCTTAAAAAAAATACTTGATTATGATTTTAAAAAATTTGAAATCGTCTATTTTTTTTTTTTATTTGCCGACATAGCAGTGATGTCGATCTTAAAAAATTTGAATGCTTGCTTTACTTTAATTATACTTAAAGGTTGTAAGAAAACCTAATAACCCACACGAAGTTTTGAAAGTTTACAAGTGTTTATAAAATGAATTTAATGTGCCAATAAGATTTGCTTGTTTGCTAAGCGTGTTGAAGAGAGAAGTGAAAAGTCTTATATCTGTCTTTATCAAGCAAATACTATTAGTAGACAAAAATAAATCTATGTTCTAACAGTGTTTAAGTCGTTGCCATCTGGCTTTGTCGAACCCTTGCAAGTGCTTTTGTTTCCAATCAGGTCATTGGTTGTCTCTCAAGGGCTTCCTGACATTCGTCGAGGTTAATAAAGTAATTCGTAGGTGGAAGAGGCCGTGCCTTTAGCGGCATAAAGTTCAGTGTTGCCTCTCCTTTTTAATAATAAAGGTGTTTCGATGCCTTCGCTCTGCAATTTCGCATAAAATACTACTGCATGATTCACCAGGAAGAAGAACCAACCAAAGAAGCACTTATCCGTATAACAATAAAACTGACCCATCGGAATCTTTAATTTTTTAAGGAAAAACGTCATAAATCAGAAAGTTTTAGCTTTTTTTGCGTATATATGACGTTGACTTCATATTTTTTTTTTTAGTTATAAGGATTTTAGTATGTACTATAAATTTTTTGCCAAACTAATTTTATTTATTTATTTATTTACTTTTACTTTGGCTTTTACTTGTTATTTACTGTGACTTCTCCTGGCTGATGATCGCCAAAGAGCGTGAAACAGCTGTTCCAGGATGTAACTTGTAAATAAATAGGTCTCGTCCATTGTTTTTATTTATTTACTTTATTTATATTTTTAATTCAGTTCATTAACTTCTACAAGCCAATTTTTTTTTAATCTGTATATGTTTGTTATAATCAACTTATATAATTGGCTAAGTTCGTCTGTCTGTCTGTCCGTAACTCGATATAATTTTGTTACCACTGCACCGATTTTAATGAAATGTGGCATACTTACTCAGTTTTTTACGCTAATTTTGAAACTCAAAACCATTTTTGCCGTAGAAGCTTCGTTCACAAGTTAGCGCAGTATTTAGATTATACAAAGGTCTGTCTGTAACTCGATATAATTAAGATACCACTGCACCGATTACATTTACTTTATGTTTCATAGTTGATAATAAAATGATTTCTCAGATTTTTTTATGCCTGTCGTCCGACAGGCTTTGCTGCTAGTGTTATTATAATTATACAGTTACATTATTATTATGTACATTTTATCTTGACCTTAGAATAGTACCATGATTCCCCATGTACTCAGTTAAGTAATTAAATATTTGATTTTCTTTTCAAATTATATCAGTTTCATAAATTTTCTAGTAAGGTACATTTGCAATAAAACAAAGCAATACTTCATAACTAACAATAAACTTTGAGATTTGTTTAAAGAATATAACATTTGTAATGTAAGAATTTCACTTCTCCTATTAAAATTTTACAAAGACGTTTTCCAGATAATTTAAGTTATATCATAAACACAAAAAATATATCATAAACACAAAACTAAAATTTTTATAAACAATTTACTTAACATTTTCTTCCTACTATCATCTATCGGATTGCCTGCTATTCATACTGATGAAAAACCCACTACTGTATTTTGCATCCTCACTCTATAGGAATTGCATGAGAAAATAGGCATGTTTATTACAGTATTTACTACAAAATAGGCACTATAAAATTTCAGTCAGATTCGGCTAATTATTGTTATTTTATTTTCCAACTTATGCAATAAAAAGTTTTTTTAAATAAATCATTTTTGAGACATAAGATGGCATGTTAGAATTAAATCAAACTTAGGAAGTTGTCAAATTGATTTGATATCTCTAAACATTCCCTCCCCCCCTTTTTTTTACTTTCTTTCCTTTAATGTTTGCTTTATATTAATTGTTTATAACTGTTAATTGAATAGAAGAATTAACATTTGAAAGGTATTATGTTTGTTGATAAAATTACATAGATGAATTAATAATTGAGTGCTTTTGTTAAGTTACAGCTTCTCAACTTCATGTCATTGACAAAATGTGAAAAGCGATTTTCAGAGTTCAAACATTTTTGTCCAAAATGTAAGCATTCTGGGAAAGTCATGATAATTTGCATTTGATGGAGCGAAAAAGTGGTGAAGGGTTTAGGCCTAAATGTAAGAGCACTCTGTGGTGTTGAAGAGCACTAGGTCGAGATACCTTTATTTCGAGGATTGCTAGCAGATTCACTTCATTTCAAGATGATTTCTCTCCTATACATTTTCATTTCCATTCCCCCGCTTTCTTTTGGCTATTAATAAATTGCCATTAATTAGTGAAATGCTTTAATGGGTCCTGCCGGCTTCACTTGAAGAGATGATCGTTAAAGGTTAGAGGTCAGACCAGTAGTTTTTTTTTTTTTTTTAATTCAGGCTGAAGTTTCTTCAAGAGATATAGAAACCTTTATCTCTCAAGCCTTAAAATGAAATAAAACAAATGAAATTTGTTGGAAAGTGACAAAACTAATTGCAAATAGTTATGCTGATAATACCTATAATTCAGTTAACAAATATAACTTTTTAATACAGCGTGTTTTAAAATTCACGTTATTTCTTTTTAAATAACAGGTGCACATTCATGTGTCAGTTTATGTAGTTTTAATAATTCAATTTCGCAATTGAACATTTTTTTTAAATAAGTAATATTATAAGTAATTAATATGAATTAATTGGCTCAGATTCCTAATCAGTTGGCTCAGATTCCTATAGACCATTTTGAGATGATTAATATTGAATTTTACGAATACTTTCATTCTATTAGATCGTCACAGTAACGAATAATGATAATTAACATTTATTGTTACAGAGATCTAATATAAACAAAGCGTGGATCAGTATCATTTTTAACAATTCAATAATGGGTCCCAAAATCCAAGGTTTTAGAGGATGGTCCGCGGGCTGCAGGAGTCAAGTTTAATCCCATCAGATGTCGAAAATTTTTCCCTTGTTACTTTTCCTGCAAGCGGGTCCCAGGGTTCACCCAGCCTCTCTCTCTATAAAATGAACACTGACTTATTTATCTCAGCTTAGTTCCATTGATCGAGGATCGCTGTGAGTCTATTTCTCCTGCGCCTCTGCATGGTTTTTAAAGAGAACTAGTCGGCTACCCGTCGCTTCGCTCCGGAAGCCTCGCTTATGTAACGGAAAACAATTTTTTATTTATTAAAAAAAACACACACACAAATTACATCAAGGAAATTAAAACTAACATTTTTTAATTTTTTTTTTTTTTAATTTAATTTTTGATGTCTCTATTCTCTCAATCTACGACTGCTTTTAGAACCAGCATGTAAATCATATATCTATGATATATTTTTATTTTTTATAGAGATTAGAATGTAGGCCTCGTCGTCTAATGGCTAAGACGTCTAACTTCTGAGCAGTATTCTACCTAATAGAAATAGTGCATCTTTCTTTCTTGACTCTCTCTTTTTTTTTATTCCTATTCATACTTTTCAGTGGTTTTCGAGTTAGAAATAGTGATAGTTTTTGAGTTACAAATAGTGATTTTTCAGTATTCTACCTAATAAAATACTGCTTCTTTATTTCTTGACCCTTTTTTTTATTCCAATGATACTTTTCAGTGGTTTCTGAGTTACAATAGTGTTCAGTATTCTATCTAATAGTAATACTGCTTCTTTCTTTTTTGAGTCTCTTTTTTATTCTAATTGTCACTTTTCAGTGGCTTTTGTGTTCCAAATATTGATGGTTTCTGAGTTACAAATAGTGATTTTTCAGTATTCTATCTAATAGAAGTACTGCTTCTTTCTTTTTTGACTCTCATTTTAATTGTAAATGTCACTTTTCAGTGACGTTTGAGTTACAAATATTGATGGTTTTTGAGTTGCAAATAGTGATTTTTTCGGTATTCCACCTCAAAAAAAGAGTGCTTCTTTCTTGACTCTGTTTTCTTTACTCCAACATCTGCCGTGTACACGCACATATTTTTCAATATCACATAGAATTTGTTAAATAAGAATATTTAAAATATTGCAACGTTTCGGCAATTATAGTTCTAATTGTCAGTTTCGAATTACAAATAAACTGACGGATGGGAAATAAATAAACAATCTTGAGATTCAAAAAAAAGGTTGAATACATTCCTTATTGATGGGCGAAAGGAAAGGAGATATAAGTCAAAAAACCATATGAAGAGAGTAGTAGTCCCTATGGCCTAATGGATAAGGCATCTGACTTCGGATCAGAAGGTTGTAGGTTCGATTCCTGTCACGGATGTTTCATTGTAAAAATTATTTCTATTTTCCATTCTCACAGAAAATTGCGCCGGATAGACAGACAGACAGAGAAAAAAAAGATTTTAGTAATATAGATTTTGACCTTTCTTTTTATTATCTAAATGTAATAAAGTCAAATACTATAATAAACGATAAAATCTTTGGAAGTCACAATAAAATCTCTGAAATACATTAGACATTAGGAATTTCTTTTATAAATATTTTTTTATTCTTCATCTACCTACATTGTAAAACTTTTTCAGCGTTTAGAAAGAATGTAACTTGATTATATAATATTACGTAATTAAGAAGATTCTTTTTCTCTCTTTTTTTTTTTATCCGATTGCCATAAGAAAAAATGTCATGTACTTCTTCTGTTATGAATCGTTTATTAACAATAATTTTAATAACAATAAATCCAGTATAATAACTTCATTGAATTGTTTTCCGATCCAACCGCATGTCACGGCATTTCCTGAACAGAACACAGATATTGAACCAGAGACAAACGACAAATACCAAAGCAAGTCCTTTTATAATAGTTTGATTAATCAAAAAGCACAGGATTTTTACCAACTGTCTGCAAGATAGTTCCTGAAGACATCTTTGTTGCCGATAATGTATACTGCGACTTAAACGAGCGTTTTAAACCAAGTTTCAGCCTCATTTGACAAACAAAACTGAATACTCAGTGTTACGGGAAAGCATGATACGAAGCAGTAGGAAAAAACGAAAGAAAAAAAGAGTAGGGATATGATACAGAGGAAATTTGTTTAGAAACAACTTTGTAATTAGAAATAAAGAGAACTTTATGAACAAAGCGAATTCTGAATCAGTTTTTCTATTTGCTGGGATTTCAGGATTGCTGTTTCCTATTAAATAAAAATGAGAGATTCACAATTCGCTCTGTGAACTATCTTTTTTTGTTTCTAATCCTTGTATTGTCATACATGCTACTTAATTTAAAAAAAAAAAAATGTAAAATGCTTAAAACTTTGCTTTGCTTTTGTTTTGTTTTTTGTAAAAATAATCTAATTGTATCCATATTAAATGAGATCCTTGTAGATTACTAATTGTCTAATAAGCCTTCCTGCTTTATATTTGCACACTATACATTTTTTACAGAATTGTATTCAATAAATACCATCCAGTCATTACGTCACACTTCATATCTGCAACCTACCTAGATCGTCCAAAAGACAGGCTCTTAAGAACTTAAAGGAATACTGCCATTCTTCTCTCCTATTTTTTTTTTTTATCTTGACTTGTATAGAAAGTGTGTTTTTATAGCAAAAAAAAACCAAACGATTTTCTTCAAAAATTCACAGTAACAAATTAGACTTTATATCTCTTCAAAATTACGATGTTGTTGGAGAAAATTTCATAAGGATTTTAACGGAACAGTTTTGAAGCTTTTTAAGAAAAGATTAAAAGATAAGAACGATTGAAACTAATTGACTAATTAATTTCAGTGATTCAGCAGTTCGCCAACTCAATGGTCATTATTTGCTTATTTATTATTTATTTTTCAATTTAGTTAATTGAATTCGGTAATGAATGGACAAAAATAGTAAACAATCGATATTAATCAGAATAATGTTAAAAGAAAAAAATAGATATTCAACATCATTATTACTTAATATTCAGTTTTTGGCTTAACTAATTATTTCCTTAAAGAAATCTTTTAAGTATATTCTTTTGTTTCTTATTGTTTAAAACAATAAAACTTTGTTTTATTAAGTAAAATTTAAATAAATTTAAGCCGTGTTTTTTCTTTCTTTTCTTATCAGTAATATTAATTAAAGTGACTCTTCAAGAAAATAAAGTATTAAAAGAAATTTTAAGAAGTTAAGAAATTCAAATTGGCTTTAAAATAGTTTATTACAAACTTAACTATTAGAATTGAAGAATAAAAGCAAGAAGTTCCAGAAAATACGCTTATGTTCCTTTAATGTCTTTATTGCTCGTCCTTAAATTTTAATTTCTAATTGATTTCTCATTATATTACTATAAAAATGCTTTTAAACATTGTTGCTAATAAGAATTAACAAAAACAAAGAAGAAAAAAAGAAAAAACAACGTCTGAGTATATAAATTCAGAACCAACAGAACAGGATGATTCAGAACCATACTTCAACACAGCATTTTGGAGGTCATTATAATGAGCTATTGTAAACTAGAACTGGATTTTGAATTTAATCAAACCTCTTTAAAAATGCATTTTTTTTTTCTAGACTTATTCCATTTTATCAAATAAGTTTTGAGTAGTGTCTTTGATTCGAATTCTTACAAGGGATGAAATTGACAGAGAACGATTAAAAAAAAAAAATCAATCAATTCTCATTTGAGACAAACGAGGAAGAAAAATTTAATTGGTTGTCAGTTCATCAACTAATTCCATTTCATTTCTTTTTCCTTGTTTAAGTATTCGATCGCAGATTTTTTTTTCTTTTCTTCTTGATAGGAAATAATAGGAGAAATGATTATTTCTTTTTAGGACGATAGACCGTCGTTTTTTGAATATTTTTGTGTTATGCAGTTTTGAAATACAGAATTTACGAGCCCGACTTTTGTGATTAAGAAATATCTGCGAGGTAGCAGAAGACGCATTTATAGCATTTTATTTCTCGGAGGGGGAATTTACAGCAAGGATTAGGACCGTTATTTATTTTTTTTCCGAATTCGCATCATTTATATTTCAGACAAAGGATTTATTACATTGTGTTGTGCATGAAACTTATCTGCAATAAAATGGAATACATTGTGATTTGATTTTTTTCCCTCTCTTCTTTTCTCTTTTTGGAAAACATAAAAAAGGAATTCTCTGCACTAAAACCACCTGCTATGTTGGTTTGAAAAGACGGTGCATATTTTCCTTTCGTGAATCAATAATTCAGTTAGAAAAAAAACAAACAAAAAAACGTTTTTTGATGAATGGTTCCACATTACTCATAACAGTAGTGGGTGTAGTAATTATAATAATTATAGAAATGAAATGTTGTTCTTCCTATTTGTCTCATTCAGTAATTCCCAAATCGTGGCCGCGCACACTGGCCTGCAGCAAGAGGAATCTCGATATATCGCGAATAATTGGAAAGTAGATTTAAAAATTAGAAACCTATTAATATAGAGAATTATTACTTCAATTACCAATTACTAGCATAACCAGGCTTACTTTATTAAAATAAACTAAAGTAAGTAATATTTTTCTACAGTTAAATGGATTTTTAAATATTTTTAATTTTGTACACGATTTGCGCCGGAAAGTTTTTTTTTTTTTTTTTTTTTTACAGTTCCCGCGAAACAACAAAGTTTGAGGACGACTACTGTCTTATTATGATTTGTATTTGTTTTGCTTGGGGAGTAGCAACATTGTTCTCTTTCCCTTTTGAAATTGCAGATTTGGATGTAAATTTTCAAATAAGATTTATTTTAATTTATTCATTAAATAATTTTGTTTAATTATTAAAATGAGTGAGTGAATTCGACATTGTATAGCATTGCTAAGGATCTTTTCTTGAGAAAATGCTGAGATTTCTGTAATTTGTATTGTAAATCTCCAGTATTTGAAATCTTTATAGCCTTTATCGAGTTCGAATGTGAGCTTTTCAAAGTAATTTTCACTTTTTGAACTCTTAAAAAAAATCAATATAGTTAAGCCTATCTGTAATTCCCAGGATTCAAATTGCAGGAATTTTAAAGTTATCTTAAAAAATTGAATAATAATTATAGATCCTACATAAATGTATAAATGGCTGGAAAAGTCTTTAGTTATCATTCTATGATTCTTAAATTGAACAATGATTTCAGAATGGATTTTTCAGTTAGTTTGTCTATAAGAGAAAAAAAAAGGTAGAGTTTTCTTTTGTTTTTATGAAAGAAATAGACAGATGGAATATTCTATAAAGTTTAAAAATGTTGCCTATGAATCGTTCTTAAAAATCTGTTATTAATATATGCATATAGTTTTTAGAAAAGTCCTAGAATTCTGAAATAATTATAATAGTAAATTTTTAAATGAAAATATTTTTCTAGCTGATAAATCGATAACGTTTTTGCTCTGAAAAGTTATTTGTTCGAAAAACAAAATGAACAGAACCAAAAATCGCAGGGTTTCATCAGCCAACCCAAAAGAAGCATTTTTTATCGAATCATATCAGGCCGAACAAAATCATCACTCGAAGCCGCAGATCATCCCCGAAAGAGCTGTATTTGGCTCAGGATCGGCAGTTTCTGCTTTTGGCAGAGATTTAAAGACTTTCAGGGAAAAACACTACATTTATAATTATCCTAAAATTCATAGGCCTATTTATTGACTGATTTCTGGAAAATTCTAACAAGCTGAAGAGAATTTAGGTGAAACGGGAAAAAAAAATCTCAAAACTAATTATCCTAAACCGGAAAGTCAAGAAAATGAAATAGGGAAAACGAATAAAAAAGATTTGGAAGAAATCCTAAGATGTCAAGTCAATTAATTTTATTAGGTCACCTACCCTCTAGAATGTTAATTTTTTTCTTCGATTAGTGCTGATTCCGTTGTATTCTGTTAATATGAATCATGAATACAAGCCTATTTTCTTCTTTTCAAACATAAGGAACTAGTAAGATTATTTGTTTTTTTATTAAAAAACCTCGTTTTTTTTTTTTGTTTTTTTAAAGTTAATAAAATAGTTTACATTTTGATTATTATTTGATTATTTTCTTCCTAATAAATGTAAGAGTCCATTGATATACAAGAACTACATTAGGTGGCTGGTTTTTTTTTTTGTTTTTTTTTTCCTTACACATTTATATTTCTTCTTCAACATTCAAGCTGCAATGCTTTCTTATTCTTCAAATAACTCTCTTCCTTCCAAAATCTTTTAAAATAACATTCTATCTACTGTCCAAGTGTTTTTTTTCCCTGCCTACATCGGAATCACTTCGTTTGATCGCGAGTGTGTCTCTAACATTGGTGAGAAGTGCAGCAGTGAAATTTTTAAGCGTCAACTGTAAGAAAATATTCCCCCCCCCCCCCCCCCTCCAAAAAAAAAAAACCATGTAAATAAATAAATCAGTAAATAATAAATAAAGCAGTACAGAAATGGTTGATGTACAAAGCAACTTATGTCTGAAGTAAATACACCAGTTCCTAACTTTTTAGAGTTTCGAATAATGAATCAGCTTGAGTAAAGAATGGGTTACAAAAACAAATGGGTTAAAAAAAAAGTTCTATTCTTCTCTTTGGATTCTAAAATTTTAAGCATTGCTGACTTACCTTACATAGAATTCTGTATTATTAATCAACATTGTTAATAAATAAGTAATACTTACCAGCATTATCTAATTAATATTACTTCAAATATAAAATGTTACTTACTTTATACATTCATAATTTAAAGTTTATGTTAATTCTTTAATGTATATATACAAGTATTCGTTTCATACGTGGTTAGCAAATCGAAATATTCCATCGTAATTCTTTGAATATTACAAAGATAAAATGACGTGAATTTTATTCAGTTGACCTTTAACTCTTTCCTAGTTAGGATTTTCGGCTTCTCTGATTTCGTCACTTTTCTCTCAGCACAGCAGCTGCTGTTTTCGTTTTTGATCCCGTTCTCTAGACATCTTTACGAAAAGAAAAAAATTTGAAAGTCCGAGGTTAAAGTAGCAAAGTTTAGGTCCATCTTGCTACCTAAAATATTTTTAGAATATTACTTTTATTTTCATCTTTATTTTTAGATATTTTCTTAATTGATGATTTTTAGAGTAGAATGTAAACGTTCTAAATACTGATGGCAAAATAACAAAATAAAAAGAAAGAAAGATAGCAATTATAGAATATCAGTAACAGTTTGGGGTCTAATCCAAAGATGAAAAATGCTCAGGTTTATTGTTTCGCTGACTTAAATAAAAAGTTTCTCTGAACTATTAGGATAGGGCATATTTTGTTTTTAAAATCAAAAGACTTGAATTGAAGTATTTCAGTAATTAAAAATCTCATATCTCGGGATTACCTTTTCTACATTCATTGTTATACTTTTTAAATCCTAAATTTATCTTTATATCAGAAAAAGCCACATCCGTGATTTCTTTCCTGAAGTGAAAATAAAATTTAAATATTGGAATACCATCTGTATACGTAAATCCTACTCTAGCGGCACTGTATGAAATGAAACAAGGAAAAATAATTCTGTGTCGAATAGAACGTTGAATCCCTCACCAACGTTTGGTCATAGAAGAATTTGAATATGAATATCAACAAAACTCACAAAATTGATTGCTGCAGCATTATTTGTTCAATTGATCTCACGTTACTTAAGAAGGAAAAATATAAATAATCTGCTAATAAAAATAGATAAAAATTGCCTGTTCAAATCAAAAATAACAAGACAATAATAAGACATCACAATCTACTTTTCGTTGGAAAATATTACGTTCTTTAAAGAAGGTTGCTAATAAACTAATTTATCAACGAAGAAACCACATTACTTTAAATTTTCCTTGTAATTGAGATTCATAGATTTGAAGTTTTATACATACAAGTTAATTCATTATTACATATGTATAAGATGTATTTAATCTGTATAAGGCCGCGCGGTTGGCGATGTCGCTAAGGCACTGGCCTCTCACCTCTGACTACGGAGGCTCGGTTCTCATGTGGGTTTCGTTGATGGTGGATCCGCGCTGTGCAAGTTTTCCAGGGGTTCTCCCGTTTTCCTGCATTTCTCACACCGTCCTTTCTCAGTCTTTTTCTCCTTCTTTCCGTGGTATAGCACAATAGATCTTTCAAGTCGCGGTGCTCGGCTGTCAAGCCACCCACGCTTACCACATTACATTACGTTACATTCATATGTGTATAATATGTCAGCAAAGAGGTTAAATATAGATCAGCAACAGTGTTTCTTCTTTTGGTTGCTAGAATGATAATTCACTTTTTGAAGCAAGCTGAGACCCTGCGACTGTCGTTTCGAGCTTATTGGACTCTCCTTAACCAGGGCTACCCAGCCAGCGAAAATCGAAAATGCATACGAGGGGAAGAACAATCTTTTAAAATGGAAAAAGTGAAATGCAGGTATTTGATCTCAAAAGCTATTTGATCACAAGAAATTAAATAATAATAAAAAATAAAAACTCTTTAATAGGTAAAAGGAAAAGCAATCAATTCACAGTAATGAAAAATGGGAAGCCTTTTGAGTCAAGCTGAGACCCGTTTCGAATTTATTGGGCTCTCCTCTACAGGGCTACCCAGCTAGCGAAAACCAAAAGGAATACGAGAGGAAGAACAATGTATTTGTGGTGGAAACGGTTTTTTTTTTTCCAAAAGCCACTTTTTAGTGATAGTAAGAAGGAAAAAAAAAAAGCTTTTGCATGGATAAATTCAATTAGAAGAAATTTTCGTCAGATTTGCTACTTTCATAAATTGAAGCTTTTGCAATGAACTTCTTTCAATCCTCGGGGGAGGTTTAATTTCTTGTCGTATTAAGAACGCCGGGTTGTTTTGCCGAAGTATAATCATGAAACGACGAAATAGGAGTTTTTGATTTTCATGTAACTCCCATGACTGCTTTTGTGAACGTTAACTGGGGCCAAGCGATAACGGCATATGTGACCGCCGCCTTCCCTGGGCGATCGTGTGCCTCGTATCACCGATGATTCTAGTCTCGCCGCTTTCGCGTGGGAATTGAAGTCATTCCGTGTTATCACCAGACGCCTGGGCAGGGCCAAGGACTCTTTCTCTCGGTCCACATTGGATACGTAGCATTAGGCTTAATTGAAAGCAGCACGAGATGAAAGAGAGTCTGCCA
The DNA here is from genome assembly GCA_023159025.1 of Thereuonema tuberculata. Lineage (NCBI taxonomy): Eukaryota > Metazoa > Arthropoda > Chilopoda > Scutigeromorpha > Scutigeridae > Thereuonema > Thereuonema tuberculata. Next base: position 199,341,368 of record JAFIDM010009631.1, read on the forward strand.
TATTCAAACAGATTATCGTTTCCACGAATATTATTAATTTTGTAGAAAGTTTGTTTGTTTAGATGATTCCGAAACTGTAACATCTGGAAAGCTGTTTTGTAAGAGCTTTCACCCAGGCTATACTTAAATCTTCTGGGAATGCTCAAAACAACAGTGGACTGGAAAAATAGCGCGAAGAAAAATATTTTTAAATGAGATTCTGTGTTCAGAAGTAGGTATAATATTTAGTGTAGCTGTTGCATCTACACTACAGCATCTCATCTTATAGCAGTATCCTCCTTCGGGAACACAAAATATCAATTCTTGATGACAATGACTTAAGTTTTAGTTTTGACACCAGTATTTGAAACCGGGCTCGTACATGAGCTAGTTTCTGCTTTGTTTTTTTATTATTAGCTTTTTTTTATTAATTCCTGGAGGTTCCATTTTATTTCTTACGATAATATAAATCTTAAACTACATCCCGAGCAATCGCAGATTATTGAAGCCAGAATTAAATAAATCCAAACTTGAATTGCTTTAGCAGTAAATGTGACCAAATATTCCCAAACATTGCAAATTAAAAAAACCAACCTAATAAACTTTGTTTTTATTCTAATAATGAATAAAAATGAATTCTAAATGAATAAAATTAAATTCTAAATGAATAAAAATGAATTCTAATAATAAAACAAAATGAATGAAAGTGAGGCTCATTATAGCATTCAGTCTGTGTGTTTGCGTGACTCCTAATAACTTTTGAACTGCTAGAGGAAACTTCCAGAAATTTGGTTTAAAGACTAGAGACAATCTAACTGTTATATTTGAAATCTTTTCCAAGTGGGAAAAGATGCGAAAAAATGCGAGAAACTAGAACGGGAAAGCTACAATAATTCCTGTAGAAAAGCATTAGAAACCAAAAATAAAAATTAAACAAAGAAGATTTTAACGTGCCTAATTGAACATAAAAAGTGACAATTAAGGGAGGCAAATAAGAAAAAGAAAAAAAGGAACTTCAGGGCCTCTCTTAGTTGTCATTTTTTTAAAAAAAAATAAATAATTGGATGTCTTCGACAATCCTTTTAGTTAATCCATTACATTAAGCATGGTTGATTTGATTAAGATAGGTTTAATCATAATTTAAGCAATAGAACTTTAAGTAAAAATGCGAATTTAATTTTTTTTTTCAGAAAATCAAATTTATACATGTTTTTTCCCAGCAGATATCATACTTGAAAAGAATGTAAGCTTCTTGTTTATTTTCTTCACGATTTTTGTTATTTTTCTTTGATATATTACTTTAAGTAAAATAGGTTTTAAGTTCTTTCACGAATTTCTTGCTACAAATTATTAAAAAAAAAAAAAAAAAAGATTTGCTTAATTCTTTGATTATAATCATACGAAATATTTACTTAATAACAAAATTGATATCGTGACCGTCAATCAAAATACCTAAATTCGAACCCCGGTGAGATATGATGTGTCATGGGAAGCCAATAATTAAGATATCTTACCTTGAATTATTTCCTTCTATTAATGTGGGAGTTACGGAGAACCAGTTGAATTATTTAGTTGTGTAACTTCAGAAACGTGATGGCTATCCGTCTTCGAATACGGCGAAAGTAAGATGAGTTATTGGGCTAATTGCAGGTAAATCTGTTGAAAAAAAAAAAAAACCATATACACTGTGTTTTTTTCCTGTGTCGATTCAGTATCACTTTTTATAGAATGGATGAAACATAACCAAGTGTTGTACCTTGAACCTAGTGAAAGTGTTGTATCTCGGACCGGTTAGAAATACAATATTATTATTATAAATAGTACAAATGTATAAACTTTCATTCGTTCACATAATTAAATAAATATTTATTTCTTAAAATTAAAGGTATTTTACATAACTATGCTTGCAAGAGCTTCAACAGTGATGCATCTCTCATATCATCCCATGCCTTTGATTGTAATTATTATCCATTGTTTAACGAGACAAAACTTCTAAGAATAAGTGACATAAGAGGAAAGGCATTGGATTCATTTCTCATCATCATCAGCTTTCAAATCCAATAATGAGATATTATGTTAACTTTTAATTTTCAAAAGACCCAAAGCTAAAAAAAAATAGAATTAAAAAATTTATATTCGAATTATAAAATAAACCATCTTTATGTTTACAATTTTTTAGTACACCTTTATGTTTACAAACGCTCACCCACACATGTCTTTTTGTTTACACCATATTAACCAATAAAACAACGGTCCCTCTTCATTGGTCCAGTGGGGATCCAATAGTTTTTAATAATGTTTATTTTACCTCTATATATTCTCGTGTATACCCGTAGTTCCACTAAGCTGAAGATGATCTAGCGGTATGCCGATCGAAACCGCCCTTGTCTTTGGTAAGTATTTTAAAATCTACTACTTTTAACATTATCTTTAATTGGATTAAGAGTTTTAAATGTGTGAATAAGTTTTAAGAGTTGTCTACGTTGATATAGGCTACATCCTACTAATGTCTTAATGATTGTAACCTAGGCTATTACTATTCTCTTAATGTTGTTTCTTTGTTTGCTTTCAGAATAAAACACCAAGATGCCTCGAAGCGAAACAGGAATAATAAGAAAACCTATTGTTAAAGAAGACGTTGAGAAAGCAATGGACTTAATTTTGGTTAAAAACATCGCAGTGTATGGTACTACAAAGCAAATGAACCAAGATGGCCTTATTAAGACTCCTCAACTCTTTAGTTAGTCAAGTTTGAAAACTTTTTCTTACACCTAAGACAACGATGTTAAAGAAGTTTTTACTGATGAAGAAGAGATAATGTTAGTTGCTTACATTCAAAAAGCTGCTCAACTTCAGTATGACTTAACTTTAAGAGATGTACGAATAGTAGCCTAGAAGTTTCCATTAAGAATTTTACTTTTCTAAAAATTGTCTAAGCATACTTTTTATATAATGATATTAACTTTTATTCTACATGAGTAATATTCATTGACAATGAAAATCATCTTTAAAGGTACGTTTTTGTCTATTTACTGTAGTTTAGCTACTATTGTACTCAATAAATGTTCATTTCTTTTTAATTTGAGTTTTGCTTCAAAACCAAGGTATAACACAGGTGATGTACTTCAGTCCTAGTGTAAACTTTTTAAAAAAAACTAAAGTCGCAGAAAGAAGTTCTATATAAACTCCATAATAATATATGTAATTAGAAAAGAATATATTAAAAATAATATATGTAGTGTATAAAATAATAAAATTTTCATGGCAAATATATTATCCTTTTCTTTAGTAATTACAACCAAGTAAAAAAATTAATGTCAAAAAATGTCCAAAGTACAACACATTCCCTACAACAACAACAAAAAAAGATTTAATTATAAGAACGAAATCATGGATAAGAAAATAGCTATGATTGATAAAATTAGAAGAAGCCACGTCTCATCTTTCTCTGAAAGAAAATTTTTAACAGATTGTATTAGGTGTAATTAGATTTGATTTAAAGGGAAAGCACTGTTCAAAATAACGTGACTTTTTTTTTTTTTTTCCAAATTTTTTCGAAGAAAGGCGAGAATGATGATTCATTTAAATTCTGAAAGGATAGCTTTGATTCTGAGTTATCGGAAGAATACGTGGAAAAAAAAAATCTTTGAATGCATAACCATCGATTCTGACAAAAGACGGACAGACAGAAGACTATTAATGATTTTACAGTGAATTGTATAAGATGGTATGTGTACAGTACTTCATCAACCAGAAACATTACTTTAGATAGTCTTAAAAAGAAATGATGAAGTATAGATTTTGATAGTAGTCATTCCTGTTTTTTACAGCATTCTGGAAGGGAAAAAAAATAAATTCGTTTGAAACTAAAAGAAAAAGGCGATAACTCAAAATGAACTCCAAAGAACATACTCATACCTCGCTTGTCAAAAAAAAGCAAATTTGAAATAGGACATTTCTTGTTTTATCAAATAATTCGATGAAACCTGGATTTTGATGTACTTTTTAACTAAGAAATGAAAGAAAAGGTTAGGTAAATTTACGAAAGACTGTACTTGAAAGTCAAATAGTGACGGAGCACTTCGAAAATATTATTGCGCATGTGCAGAATGAAAGCGGATGGATTTTTGACACCAGACTGCTGATATTGGAAAAAAAAATCAAAATCAAAATAAACAGCGCGGCTGACAATTCAGTGAATTTTGAAAATTTTCAGTGATGGATTGTAAATCATCAGGAATTCCAAATATTCGGATCAGAACAATTATCATATTGGACAAAGTCTGTAGCCATTCTCAACGAATTGATCGAGCCTTTGCTGCAACTGTGGAGGGGGTGGGGGAATGATATTTCATTCTACTTTTAACGTCACAACATTGATTATCCTCTATTCAGTTCATGTCATGGTCAGTCGCGACGAAATGATATGGTGGAGAGAATATGGTGATACTTGGAAAATGGCGACCAAGTCGTAGTGATATGACAACTTTACAACAAAAAATACATGTTCATATGCTTTCTTAAATCTGTTTGTTTGTTTGTTTACTCGAGTTTTTTTATTGAGGATGGCTGGACGAATTCTGATGAAATTCGAGAATAATAAAACGTGAAAAATAAGAGAAAATATAAAATAGGTATTAAATGTTTTCAACAACGTTATTTATTAACACAAGAGGAACAAGTAAATTGTAAGGAATACAAACTGGAATGGTTCAAATTAATGAATCCATCATTACATGATTTTTGTAATTCAATGAGAAATATGGGCTTCTTTACTTTTGCTCAATTGTTTAATACGGGATGGAATACATACGTAGTAAAACAATGAAAAAGTTTGGAGTGTCGTTAGGAAGAATGTTTTGTGTGCAGCCGGATTTTTCAAAATAATTAAGTGTAGGCGTGAAGCAAAAACAAAGATTGAGAAACACTGCTTTAGAGTCAGAAAAAAACACATTAAAAGTTATCTATTAATATTTTCAGTAAATGTTTTTCAGTCTAAAGCTAAACAGTGTAATTCACAAAATAAAACAAACAAAAAGAAAGAAGGCTAAACTAATGACTATACGACAGCGTAAGTTGTCTTTGAAAATGCATAATCTATTCTACAGATTGAAGATTATAAGAGAAATAGGCCCCTTCATTTGACGATTCAACATTCTTCTTCTAAGGACAGAAATTCTTTTTTTTTTTTTATTATTTTGGAATGATTTCCGTTGTTTATCGCTTCGTTTTGTATGTATTTATTGATCAAATTAATTTCATCAGTAGAATTAAAATTGCCAGTTATTAAAAGTTTGAAAGCGCGCGATTTGATAAGTCTTCATTAATTAGTTTCTCTATGTTGTGAAATTTAATAAATTATCGGGAGAATTAATGTAATTAAAGTGATGCCGAAATTAATTAGGCAACAATTTGAGAATAATAAGATTAATTGTTTTGTAACATTCCTTGGTTTAAATGTTAGGCGTGAAATAAGCTTGGTAATACAGGTACAGAGATAATAATATGTTGCCAAAATATATTGGTATGGATAAATTACGCTATTATCTGGACATAAGTTTTGCCATTGTTGCAACTGTAATGAAAAATTGGAAGCATTGTTGCTGAATGCAATCGTAATATATTATCATATTAACATTTATTTACATACTTTTAACATTTCAATAATGCAAAGCTAATGAATTACTGGAATTTCGAAGAGTTTAAAGGAAAGGTATAAGAAAAATCCTTTATTGGTTGGTCTCTTCAACTACAACTCAAAATCGAAAGAATGCAAATCTTAATAATTTACAGAAAAATAAAAATAAAAAAAGGTAGTATTTCTTTTAATAGTTTATTAATATTAGAATTATGAAACAAAGTGCCATAATTAGAAGTTTGTACTAAATCAATTCCGTGTATGTTAAAGAAAAAATAAAAATAAAAAACAACAACAGGATTTTAAACATTAATACAGTCGGACCTCTATTTTGCGAATTTCTTTATTTTGCGAACTTTTCTTTGGAACCAAGAACATTTTGTTAATTTCTTCGTAAAATAACCTCCAAATAGCGAAGTGCATTTTCTATTTAACAAACTTTTTCGTGGCATCAATTTGTTTTTTTTATTTCGGAGGACGAAGACGATATTCCCTTAGAGGAAATGAAAGAAATGTGGATACAGCTGAGGGAAAAAGAAGAAATTAACGATGATGTGCTGATTGATGATTATCTTTCATTTGATTTTGAAGTTGAGACCTCGGAAACACTAACTGAATCGGATATTTAGGACAGTGTGAAAAATAAAAGCAATATAGCAATCAATTAAGATGAAGATGAATAAAAATGGAAATGATCATGATGCAGAAATCAAAAACCTTCGTATGATGCTAAAATCCTTTGAAACAATCCGATGCGGATTACAATTTGAAGAAAATTCGCCTGAAATGTTTTTTGGTGCACTGCAAAGATGCGAGACGTACTATGATCAAAAACACTTTTTGAAAAAAAAAAAAAAAAACTCAGACAAAATTAACAGACTTTTATTAGTAAAATTTAAGTACGCGTGTGTAATGTATGTCATTAACATTATTACTTTTTTTATTACTATTTATTGTTTATGTATTTTAAATCTGTTTTTTGTAGTTGAAAGTAATTTTAAAAGGTGAATCTCTAATTAACGAATTTTCCATATAACGAACTTTTTTTTCGGGATTTTAGTGACTTCGTTCAATAGAGGTTCGACTTGTAATTAATTTTACTGGTCGATTTCGATTTATGTTTTTATTATGATTTTATTCATAAAATCCGAAAATTGTGTAAAATCAAACTGTTAATTCGACTGTTTCCAAAAGAGTGATATGTTTTTGTATTTTATCTGATAGTAGAATCTAATTGGATAATTTCATTAAATTTCGTGCTACTGTAAAATATCAAAACGCATTTTTTTTTCTCAATTGTATTATCTGAAAAATATTTTCGAGGTTGCATTTCTTATATAGTTCAGTTGAATACCATCGCATCTCTTAAGTACGTCACTTGAGTCTTACATTTGTGGAACTTTTACATTTAAACTTTTAATTTTGATATTACTTTTATTAAAATCATAATCTTACCTAATTAAAAAAAAATCTTGAAAAAGAAATTAATTTCGTCTCAGTAGCAGAAGGGTTTTCTTTTTAACTCTTCCATTTCAGGTGTTTTTGAAGACGATACGGGTTGTCGTTTGGTGTGTAAAAGCCATTTATTTTCTCTCTGCAGTTGCAAAATGCCTGCATTCCCTTTGATCAATATTGTCGGCGTCTCAACTTCTCGCTGCCAATTACCCTGTACTCATTCTCGATGACATCATCCGTGAAACTAACTTCGATTGCAGTTTTCGAAGAGTTTTAACAGGACATAAAAAGAACATTAGTCTAAAAAAAAAAAAAAAAAATACAAATCTATTTATTGATTGATTTTTTTTTTTTTTGTCCTCTTCTTTATTTAGGCTAATTCTGAAGTTATCGAAGCGGCAGAAACCTTGAAAATTTGTTATTTTTATTCCATTGTAAGATTACTACAGCTTAAAAGTTACAAAATTTCTAAATGATATACTAATAATTGCTAACTAAAGATCAGTTGGAATCAGTAGGTTTCGGAGCCTCTTTTTAATGTTCCCTTTGTCTAGATAGATATTAAATTACCTATCAAAAGATACTAGGAATTTTGAATTTAATTTTTAAGTTGCTACAATATTAATTTAGTAAATAAATACAACTTAATACATGAGATTCTTTATTGTTTAATTTACTTTTCAGTTGTTTTAAAAAAAAAAGAAAAAAAAAAGCAACTTTGGTTTTCCCTTTTGATAGATAAGGAAAAATGTTGTAGCTGAAGAAAATTTATATTTAATATTTTAATTCATTCTTCATCGGCTTATTCAGTTTACTGTTGCATAAGTGTTTAAAGGAATTGGAGAATCTTTCCTCTAAATTCTCCTTGGCTCTCTATTTCTTTCTTCTTTTTTTTTTTAGGGTTTCTTAACTTACACAGATATTATTTAATTACTTCCATTTTATTCCATTGTCAACTTACCAAGTGGCTGAAAACTGTACAAAGTTTCACATTATCCCATGTTTAGAATTAAGAAACTTACGTCTGCGCACTCGCTACCATAAAACTAAAATGCCTTAATCATTTCAGTAATTACCTGAAGGATTCCTTAAATACGGGCATTTAAGTTTATAAAACTTTAAGGTTATTTTCATCTCCAATTGTATATGACTTACATTTAAGCCATTGCTGCCTATTAAAAATTGATAGATTAAAAATAATATGATACAAGACCGTCAGCAACCTGTTTTATTTCTCAACGAAACTAAGTTATAGACTAATGAAATTTAAGAAAAATAAAAAGGTAAAAAGAGAAATGTAAGAAATTTGCGCCCACCTTGATGTAATTGATATATATATACATCTCCCGAAGAAGGCCCGAGGCACCGGGCCGAAATATCGAGGTAATATCATCCCGGAGTGGGAAAATCCCTCAAAAAAAGGATCTATATGGTTCATTTTTGTTTCCGCAGACTCAGTCTGCATGCAGAAGATCAATTTCCTATTGTTATCGAATAAGAGACGATATTATAAAAGCTCTTACAAACCTTTACCATCCTTCAAAAAAATAACAAAAAAAATGTATTTATCGTATCATCGATGGATGCTATAAATTTGTTCATCAATCATTCTGATCTATCATTGAAAAAGACAATATGAAGTTAACTGCAGACGAATAAAGAAAGAATAATACAGCTTCCGTTATCTTAATTCTCTTTCTCTTCTTAATTTCTTGAGTATGTTCAAGTTGAATTGATAAGTAAATATCTTTAAGCCAAAAAATGTTTGAAGAGTTACTCAAGAGAACTAGGGTTTTGAAAGAAACGCAGTTGATTTTCATTTCACTTAATTAACTTCGTCATCCAATAATTTCAGTTATTTCATTACTTTGAGTCTTGTCTTGTGGCTGGTTTTTTTTTTTTTTTTTTTTTTTAATGTTAACAGCCTTGCTTTTTTGCTTTTTCTGTTGTCTAAACAAAGGTCTAACATTTTTTGTTTTTTTTGTTTGGAGCGGAAAAAATGTATAGATTATGTTTTGCATGCCACTTATACAGTTGACAGGAACAAAGACATATGCTTTTTATTTTCCCCCATTTCTCTTTGTAAAGTGAATTCTCTATTTGACCAGGATAATTTATCCCACCATTAAACATGTAAAAGCCAGCTCTGGTGACTCAATGATTCGCTTCCATATTAGTAATTAAAAAGCTCGTTTCATTACAATGGAATATCTAATGTTCATTGATAATTAATTTATAATAAAATTAATTAACATTTAAACAATAAGATTGATTAGCATTAATAACATTAAGATAATTTAATATTTCTGATTATTAAATTTATTTTTCTTTAAAACAAGCAATTTGCTATTAATCATAGATTTTCTAAAGTTTTGTTAGAAATTAATGAAGAAATTACAATTTTTAATTAATTTTATTAACTTATTGAAAATAAAAAAACAAAAACAAAACAAAAAACAACCTGAATGCTTTCAATAAAACGATTCTGCTAATAACCTTATAAAAATACTTAATTTCAAACTCCGTAATTAATTTTAAATATCATAAATCCGCCAATCGAAAAATAAAAATATGTAGTAACATAGTATTAAATCTTGCCTCTTCAATGAAAGTTCATTTTGCATTATTATCTGCATTAAAAAACAAATCCGTAAATGAAAATATGAGATATTTTAATTAGAAATCGTTTTGATTTTCTCTTGACAGTTAATATCCTTTGGCAGTTGATTTAATCAAAAATAAAATCAAGTTGATTTTAATAAGTATTTTAATACAAAATTTTAGTAATATTTCGTTGCTCAGGCAATTGTTTCAAACAATAGCAGACATTTTGTACACATAAGCAGGAATCAATTATGTACTCATTGCTTTAATGTTAATAATAATAATAATAAAACTTATTATTATTATTATTATTATTATTATTAATCAGAAGTTTTATCTGAAACTAATTAATATTTTAGTTTTTTAACTTTGGAATGTCGTTTAGTTTCTGTTACAGCTGCGTGGGCGCCACAGACCCAATGGCAATCAGTGTATTTCTTGTTGCCCCTCCCTTTTGCCTCTTGGGTCTTTGCAGGTAATAACGGTCGATGCGCAGGTGTTTATTCGTTGACCTAACTCATCCAAAGATGAACTTTCTCTGGCGATAAACAACGATGAGAATTGGAACTACAGAACCATACTGTCTGCCACGAGCTTTCACGTCTATCGTGAATTTCTTAGAGAGAGGATCCATTTAAGATTTCCTTTGTTTTTTTATACCAGCAGATTAAATACCAAAAGTTTTAATAGATTTGTAACGGTGTTCAATACATGCAGTAGGAATAAAAAAGATTTAGAACAAGAAAAAAAGTCTTAAAAAGTAAAATATCTAATATCTAAATATGTAAAATATATACATTTTCATATGTACACTTCTATCTGTCGTAGGTTAAAATAACTCAAGAAAAACTTGAAACCTGAAATTTTAGTGATGGGTTTAAGTGTTAAAAGAAATCTTTAGAAATCTGAGTAAATGTCGCATTTAAAGGTAAGAATTTAGAGATATAGTTCCAAAGTCATAATTACACAATGAGAACTTATTTTGACATTTGAAATTTTAGTGATAGATGGATTAATCAATGATACATTCACTGATTAACTGACTTATTTATTTTGATGGAAATTGAACCAAAAGAGGAGAGCTTTTTTTTAGCCCTTTGGTAAGAAAGACTTCATAATCAAATTTATTTCCTAGAAAATCTGAAAGTTTACTGATAGGTTTACATTATCCATTCTCTTATTGAATAACTATTTTGAATTATACTAACAAGTAAGTTTAATAGAAAATTGGCTTACCAACTATAACTTTTGGTTTTTATGAATTTATGTCACAAGCGTACATGTAAGCCAACATGCATTAGTACATGTGAAATTTACGAAATGAACTCTGTTAAATAACTTCAGTTTGGATCATATAGACCAAATTTACCAAGGAAAAAAAAATAATTTTTAAACTTCTGTTACAGGTGTATGATGTACGAATTTGGAATCCGAAAAAATTTCCATTTTACAAAAGAGTGAATTTGTGACGCCCTCCTTTATTGGTTGAATGACACTCCGGTTTTGTCACCTAATTAAGCAATTTTATTACGAAAACTAACAGGCAACTTTAAAAGAAAAATGTACCGGTAACCTGAATTTCAAATTTTAATATCAGAAAAGCTTGTAATTGAGCAAAACTTTTAATCTGTATTTTTTGTATACATTTTCAGAACAGAAATCATATGGTTTGGACTTATGTAATTTTGGGTTAAATGCCTTCAATAATCTTTGCTTTTTCTTCCCTCTTTGTTTTGCCAATTACCGTTCTATCGTCCAGCGAAAGCCACTGACCTATTTGCTCTGTTACACTGATTAATTTTAGTTTCTAATTCCTTGTTTTTTTGGAGATTATTTATTGTTCTATTGTTTAAAAACTCTTTAGTTTGAAATAGTGATCTCTTGAAATTCTCTGCAAAGTTTAAAGTAATGTAAATATTAACAAATTAAACCTATTGACTTAAGCATCACTCTTGACTAAATTTCTGTTAATTTTCGCTGCAATTCGCTGTGTTGTGAGGACACTTTAGAAAAATGTAACGAAAAAAGTTGCATAAAACGAAAATAAAGTAAGAACATTGTAGACAATAACCTGGTATCCAGGTCCCAGATCAATCGTTTTACCCCCTAAATGAGTTTTCCCCAAGTCGAGACTTAGCTAAATAGCTTTCTCGCATCTGAAAAGGTCACCCCATTTCATCAAAATCCTTAGGACCGTTTTCAAGATAAAATTTACAAGAATTGCTTGCTTTATAGTAAGGTATTCTCTGTCAAAATTGATTATAATCACATCAATGTATTATTGAATTGGTACCACTACAAGCTGTAAATATTATTGGGTGTTGATTCTTTGTGAACAGTAAAGATGGGCACTTTCCTAAGACCTGTTGACTGGATCTGGAACTTTCAGCCCCCCCCTCCCCTCCAAAAAAAAACCAGCAATAATTTTCCATAATTCTTTCCCGAAAAACGCAAATAGAATGCAGCTACCAGTAAACTAACACTGATAAAAAGTAAACATCCCCTCTTTATTTCTCCTCACCCTATTTTGATGAAATCGAAGGAGACCTGACGCATGCGCAAAAGCGCTGAAGGTTCTCGTAAACACAAACGAACAGTATTCGTATTTTATTCAAAATATTTAGTTATCTCTGATTAGTATTATCAGTTTTGTTGTAATTATATTTTAGTTATGACTAATTCCAGCGAAATGTGTATGCGATCAGAAATGAGAGGATTGAGTAAAATAACTGACCAGCCTCTTAACTGTTAAGAAAAAAGAAAAGAAAACCGTCCATATTAACTATAATCTAGTTACTGGCATTGTTTCGTATTGCAGTCTGGCTACTTTTTTTCTTCTAAAGTTAGACCATATCATAGTAAGATTAACTTAAAATGAGATATCCAATCTAATGGTGAGGTTAGGACTTTTCCCTCCATCCAGGATGTTTCTGTTGGGCAGAAAAAAAAGTTACGGTTTTGGGAAAATTAATATTTTTTTTGTAACAAGTGATATTCTCTGAAAGAGCAATTCCGAAGGTTTATCAAATTCTGAAATAATATTCAATGAATATTTTAAGTTACTTAGAGCAATAAAAAAATAACTTTCCGATTTTAAGTCATTGAATTCGATAAAAGGTACATGGAAGGATGATCATGATCATGTGATATTTAAGTTTTTCTTCATTTATTGTTGTACTTGTACCAATAGCGCTGCTGTTGTAAAAATTAAATAAAAGTTTTCATTAGTGCTAAGAAAACACATTTTATTTTAAGTCTGAAGAAACAGTCAATATTGCAAATGCTTATTATAGTTACTTACATAAAACTTCTTCTTTTGTAATTGTTAAAATATTTAATAAATATAATAATAAAATAGACCAATTTCATGGCAACATGACATACTGATATCCAAATTATATGCAGATTATGATTTTTTTTTCCATTGTCTGTAATATTGCTGAGTTTCTTTGAAATATATGTAATAACAGATGGAGTCATTCCCTCGGCTTATGTAATTATTATGTCACAATGTTGTGATTTACTTGTCTCTCATGTTTATCACGAATTAATTTCCATTTGGGATGAAAATGCTGCAATTAGAGCGGATACCAATCTAATAAACTCTCTGTAATGAATATTCAATGTAACCAATGCTTAACGTTAAATGGACTGCTTATTCACTGAAATTGTCGTGCTAACTGAATCGTTTTAAGGACATTGCATTCCACAAATGTCTATTTTATTTCCTCTTATTTCATTATTTGTAATTTGCTCATGTAAAATAAAATACTCTAAAAATGACTTTATTAAAAACTAGCTCTTCCAAAAACGGAGAATTCACGTTGACTGCTAATAAAAGTTTTCGTCGCAGTCGTGCAAAATTTAGTCTTATTCAAAACGGATCTAAGCTATTTTATTTGTTAAGAAAGTGGTTATAATCCATTCAAAGATGAGAACATTTCAATAAACATCGAATTCTCAAACGTATTTTTAGGTTTTTCTTCAATTAAATTTTACCATGAACTTTCTTAATTTTCTTCAAAATCTTTTCAAGTTCAAAAAAATTAAACTGCAATATTTTATTCCTCTATAGGGACACGAACCAATTTTTACACTTATTTAATTACCTTAAATTAAAGTAAATAACTTAGGTTTTTCATTTAATAATGAGATATGTCGTTTGAAGTCTTCAGTCATTATTATTGCTCATTTATTAAAATTCGCAGATCACATTGCATCTCATGTTCTTCAAAGCATGTACACTGAAGCGCCAACTCATTAATTCTCGTGTTAAATCTCTACTTCGAAACTGTTCCCTTGAGCAAAGTGTCTCTTATTACGAAATGTCTCAGAGCAAACTAATTTTCAGAAGAATGTGTAATTATGTATCACCAAATCCGGATAAATGGGTAGCGAAAATAGTTAGACAATTTTAAATAAATATCAAAAATATGTAGATAATGGAATCATAATGGAGTTGGTGAAACTAGTTGTATTTTATTGTATATTAAATTTTCATTAATTTTAAACAGGTGTACGGCTTCACTTATGATTCCAAGATATATCAGTATACGTAAAAATTTTCATATGCTCATAATATATAGATAAATACAGCAAAATTTTGATATCTTTTGAATGGCTCAATTGTCAGAATTTGTAGGTCTTATGAAGTCTATTAATCTGCTATTAATAGTAGACTACTGGCCGTTTCTGAATGGCAGAGCTACCACTGCGGGACGATTCTATTCCTCAAACGGGTGATACGCTGAGATGGATACTTTCCTAAGAAATTTTTTTGGACATTTTCGCTTTTAAGAAAAAAATAACGAGGAGCATTTTTGCAATAGTATTTATTCTTTCCTTAATTCTTTCCCGAAAAGCGCAAATAGAACGCAGCTACTAGTAAACTAACACTGATAAAAAGTAAACATCCCCTCTTTATCACCCCTATTTTGAAGAAATCGAAGGAGACCTGACGCATGCGCAAAAGCGTTGAAGGCTCTCGTAAACAAAAATGGACAGTATATTTAAAGACAATAAATAAATAAATAAATAAATAAATAAATAAATAAAAATTATTTCCTATGGTTACTAACAAGTAAGTTGATTTCAGCTAAATTTGCAATTGAGACTAATGTTGCAGTGCAATGTGCAGTACAAGTATAGGTACAAACAAGACTAGCAAAACATTCCAAAGTATCTGAGCTATAAGAAACATTGTCGGTATACAATTAAAATGTTTCTTGTATTCCCTCCGAAATAACAAGGTAGGGAAAGCGATTAGTAAACCAATCACAATGCTTCGCAACGTCTTCTGATCATTGATATTGCTTTAATTTCCTTGTGTTTATTTCCAATAAATGCAACAATTGCGTCTTTTGACAATCATTATAAATGTGATTGTTGCGATTGTTATGATTGATGTGCAATCATAACAATTTAATCATTAAAATTTAATGAGATTTTAATGATACTTGTTCACAGACGGACAGACAAAACAGGAATATTATTAGTCTGCTGATCTAGATCAAAAGACTAATACAGTGTTACTCAGCATTCCCTAGTCTCGACTCTTTAGGAAACAAGAAACACTTGCATCAGTTATTTGTCAAGTTCACACACTTTAATTCAATAATTAAAGTATGGACCGGGGGGGGGGGGATCTTTAATCGAAGATGTGCCGACTTGCGCGATGTGTCTTCATCATATTATAAAACTTTAGACAAAATAGTGACGCTCCATCTTCCAGTTAGAGGATTGCCAAAGATTTAAGCCAACAACTTACACCCCCACAAATAATCATCTCATCCAACGTTTTTCTTTTTTGACTTTTCCAAAGGATCGTAAACAAATTCATTTACATTCCCTCGAGACCCATTGGATTCGCATGGCAATGGAGACTGGCTCTGGTCCGTTCTGAACACTGTAAGGTACGGGAACAACTATTCTGTACAATTTTTTTAATGTATCGAAACTTAATTTCGAAATTGTATCTCGTCTTTATAAATACAATGTTACTAAAAATGTAGTAACTGGTCCCCCTCCTACGTTATGGTCAAAATCTTAGATTCTTAGCCAAAAATATCGCGAAAACTCCACACGATTTCAGATTTCTCCCTTTTAAACATGCCACACAGTTATTACCATAATTTTTAGAGTAAATTAATTTAACACCAACAAGGTAAAAATGCAACCTAAATTTATTTTTGGAATTCATAAGCTGATTACAATCTTAAATTAACCACAATTAATATATTTTTTTCTTACATTTCTTTAATTTATTTAAAAATTTGAATGTTTTCAGTTATAAAATGGCATAAAGAAACAAGTGCTTAGGTTCCGTTACAATGGGAGTTCAAGTGTAATGAGAAGTCTTAAGGCAATCGTGAATAAGACGTTCTTACACATAACGTGAACATGATATCCATTGTTGAACACTTGTAGTAGAACGTCTCGATTGATGATCAGGTATTGTAATGCAGAATAGCCCTATGCAGACGGTTAAAGCACATAAAATATAGACTTAATTATAAAAAAAAAGTCTAGAAGTGATAGGATATTTCATACATTTGTTTTTCGGATAAGACCTCAGCCCGGGCCTCTTTGACGGTCGGACCTGGTGCTGAGATACCTGTTCCCGCCCCCCTTGTAATACCTACTGATTCACAAGGGAAGGGGGCCCTGAAGTATTACAGAAGATTGCCTCAAATTTCATAAAGATATTGATAATCTCTATACTTAGTCTATCACCAAAGAACCACTTCTCTTCAGTATTCCTAAATGTTCAATCTTTTCCTTCACATCAAAGAGCAATTAAATTAGTAGATTTACAAACTATCTTCTCACCAAAAAAAATCAAAGATCGTGTTGTTAACATCACTTCCAATCACTTTCTATTCTCACTTTGATTACATTACAAACAAAACCAGTAAAGTTTTTGGGCTTTATGTTTCGCCAAGACATAATCTTTAATAAAATATCGACTCTATTCTTCTTTGTAGTTCTTTTGTAAGCTCTCATTTAGAGAATGCATCATAATTTGAGTTCCGTATCAACAGACTTACATTAAACTTATTAAAAAAAAACACATAAAAAAAGTTTTTTAAATTAATTTTCCTCAAAACTTTTAGATTTTATTCTGATGAAATCACTTACGAAATTCTTCTACAAATCTTCTCTTTTGATTCACTAACTGTTTACTGATTTTTCTATATAATCTTTTAATAATGAAATCTCTCGCGAAATAATTTTAATGTTACTACAATTCCTAATAGAAACACATCACAAATCTTCCATATCCAACATAAAAATATTGCTTTCCATCAATATTTCATTCTTTTAAACAAAGAACTTTTTTCAAGGCTTCTTTAAAAACACACTTGAAGAAAAGAAAATCAAATTTGATTGCGTTATTTCACGTTCATTTAATATGTTTTATTTATTATTACTCATGTATGATTTTGTATTTGTTGAGAAAAAAAGATTTTTCTTTTCTTTAGGTTTCGTTTTTAAAGAAGCCTTGAAAAAGTTCTTTGTTTAAAAGAATGAAATATTGATGGAAAGCAATATTTTTATGTTGACTATGGAAGATTTATAATAATAATTTAGATATAAAGAGATATTTTGAAACAAATCACGTTTTTACACCTTCTCTGTACATATGAATCTCATGTAAATTCCCCTTTACTCAGAATGCGTCATGATTACAACCATTAATGCCGTGATCTATATTTTTAATGATTCCTAGCACCTATAAATTAGCAATTATATAATTCTTCTTTTCATGTTTCTCAGTCTCTATTTCTTTCTTTTTTTTTCCCCCACTCACTTTCTTAGATCTCAGGAATTAAATTTTTATCTAATGTTTATAGTATTATAAAACTTATTAGTTCTTATTTTTTTATATCCTGTATGTGTTATTTGTTCTCTGTCTAGATACTCTACCAATCTACCAATCCGTCCGTTGTATTCTTGGTTACTAAAAAAATCGAATCAAATCAAATAAAGTCATCTACAGAAGCTGAAGGCTGACTCATTTAGAAAACCCACTGTACGCTTGGATATTTTGGTCTTAGTATGCGAGTGTTCGGAAATTAAAACAGCAATTGTAATTGATGCCATTAAAGCCAACTAACATTCAAAGCAGGAAATCTGTATTTGTCAGTATTTCTTAAGCTCTCTTTCCAAATTAGGAATTTAAAATACTAAAAGAAATTAAAACTCTTCAATAAAGTTTATGAGATTTTAAGTTGAAGCGATAAGTGCCACTTGGTTTGTTCGCTGCGTGTAACCCACATGATCTGGCTGTGTTGTAAATTATTCCAGTGAGAGTTTTACAGCCGCTTTAGCTTCACAGTTGCTGGTATCGGTCAGTGAATCTGTCCTCGATGCACAGCCGCAGCTCGACTAATGGTGTCTTAATAATTGATGAACACAGTCTCGTTGGGAGGCAGATACTGACCAGAAGAATAGCGCTTCACAGGAAACAATAGCTTGCTTCAAATCCCCTGGTAGAAATTTGCTTTCTTTTGAAGTATAGAGGTGCTTTATCTACGGATGTTTGCGACGGTATCAGTGAATAGAAGTTCACTCTCATTTGTTTGAATAAACATTTTTTTTTTTTTTTTTTGTAAACTGAATTTTTTTTTTTTTTTATCTGATTTTTCAGAGTGCCAATTGACGTTCCGGAGGAAGTTTTAAGTTATCATGCCTTGAATGTTTTAAAGTTTCCAGAATACTTTTTTTTTTTTTACTTGTTCTTCTTTTCTTTAGTGTTCTTATATTCTCAATACAACTTTTTCCCAGAAGCAGAATAGTTTTGATGAAATTTGCTAAGGAAACTGTTACTGATATAAATAATTTGCAATGGTTACCTGTAAAACTTAGTTTTCGAAGAATTTTATTTTGAGCCTGTTGCTTTCGGACTTCTACTTGATACATTTGACAACTCTAGAAAAAGTCATTCTGATTTTGGCTTCAGTCCTTCAGTAAATAAATAAACTCAAGTATTTAAGGATCTCGACTCTGGCAATAGTAAATAAAATAAAACGATTTCGGCAGGTTCTGGAAAAAAAAAAATGGAAAGAAATTGAGGAGAGATGTAAATGGCAGAGAACACCAGCAAAGACTGAAAATTATTTCCCAGATCATTAATATCATAAAGATGAAGTGATAATCATGAAATTCAGATTCTATTAATAGGCGTATTTTCAAGTCGATTACATCTGTTATCTGAAATCTGCAAAGTCAGCTGGTTGTTCTGGATATCATCGATCGATTTCTGTCAGTCTGTTTCTTGGAGCTCCCAGAGGGTGGGGATTGTGTGTTTTTTGAAGTCTAAAAAAAGTTGAAGTAAATTCTCCTGTTCTTCATATAATCAAAAGTGTCTAATATAACAACAAAGAGGAAATGTTTTCACAGGAAATTTGAGTGCTGCTTATGATTTATGTAAGTGTTTTCAGTTTTAATAAAAGGGAAAAAAAATCTCCAGTTTTTTTTTACAAAAAAGATGCATCATCCAAGGAAAACTAACCAAAATAATAGAGGTAGGGCAACATTTAAAATTCATAGTTGGCAACACTTAGAAATAAATAGTAGTAATAATAATTTGATTAAAATGCTTGATAATAGAAAAAGAAAATTAAAAATTGGAAGTAAAAAAGTCGTAAACATTGGGAAAACAAATACAGTATACTCTAGATATCTCGAAAACCTTGATATGTCGAAAAATTATTTTTCCCCTTGAAATATTACTTATTCATCTAATGTTACTTTTAATTCTTATGTCGAAGAGTTTTCACTCAAAACTTTGTTATGTCGAATATTTTTCGAAGTAAAAAATGAATTTTTCCGGAAAAATCGCCGTTCAGTTGTGTCGAAGCAAATAGAGGTATTTTTTAAGAAATTCTAGGCAATGTAAGTTCATTGTATTTCACTAATTCTTTTCAATTTATTTTTGACTACTTTTAAAAATTAAAATTATCTTTGCTGTATTTAGACTTATTGTTAACTCTCTCTCTCTGGTGTAACTGTCTTTCTGACAGGTTTCAATTGGACGCTCTCCATTTTCTTCTATCCTGTGCATCTTTCTTCAATTGTTCATACTTTCTTCCCCTTTTAACATCATCCAGTATTCCAATCCTTCTTCTTCCTCTTCCTCTCTTTCCTTCCACTTTTCCTTCTATTATTCTTTGTTGTAGACAATTTCTTCGTAGCGCATGTCCTAACCAAGATGCTTTTCTCTTGCGTATGGTTTCTAACAATTTCCTTTTTTCACCTATCCTTTTTAAAATGTCCTTGTTTTTTACTCGATCCGACCATTTCACTTTTAACATTCTTCTCCAGAGCCACATTTCAAAACTTTCTAGAAATCTCTCTTCTTTCTTTTTAATAGTCCATGATTCACAACTATATAACACCACACTCCAAACAAAACATTTAGCAAACCTTTTCCTTAATTCTATTGAAATGCCTTGTGCTGTTAACAATGCTTTTACCTTTTCAAATGCTCCTTTACCCATTGCTATTCTACTTCTTATTTCTTCAGTACAACTTCCATCCCATTTCACCAGACTTCCCAAATATTTAAAAGCCTTTACTTGTTGTATAATCTTTCCCTCTAAGGATATATTAACATTACCTTCTTGCCTGCTTATTCTCATCACCTTGGTTTTTCCCACATTTAAGTTCATTCCAAAGTCTTTCCCAACTGTTACTATACTGTCCATCATTTTCTGTAACTCTTCTTCTGATTCTGCCAACACTGCTTGATCATCTGCATATTTAATGGTTTTCAATCTTTCTCCTCCTATCACAACACCTCTTGCTTTATCTAAAGCTTTCGCAGTAAGTTGCTCTGCATATACATTAAAAAGCATTGGTGAAAGACAACACCCTTGTCTAACTCCTCTTCCAATACCCATCTCTTCAGTCTCATCATCTCCTACTTTTACGGTCACTACCTGCCTACAATACATCTCTTTTATTAGTCTTCTATCCTTCCAATCAATGCCAATTTCTTTTAAAATTCTCAGTAGTACACACCAATTAACCTTATCGAATGCCTTCTCCCAATCAATAAAACAAACAAATAAGTCTTTATTCACTTCTAACATTCTTTCTCCCATCATTCTCAAGCATCCTATGGCATCTCTAGTTCCTTTTCCTTTTCTAAAACCGAATTGATCTTCTCCCAAATTTTCCTCAATCTTCTTTTCAATTCTTTTTAATATAATCCTTGTTATTGCTTTTGTAGCATGGCATATAAAACTAACTGTCCTGTAATCTTTACAATCTTTGGCATTACATTTCTTTGGTAACGGAACCAAAATAGTTTTAAGCAGTTCTTCAGGCCAAATACCTGTATCATATATCATATTGATCATATTTGTCAATCTATCTATTGCAGCCCTTCCCAAGTTCTTTAGTGCCTCAGATGGTATTCTGTCGCATCCCATTGCTTTCCTTTCCTTGAGGTCTTTTATTGCCTTTTCCACTTCCTCCCTCAATATCTTTGGTCCTCTATTCATTTCTTCACATTCCCTTTCCTCTTCCAGATCTATTTCAGGATGTCCAGCTTTACTATCATATAATACCTCCACATAGTTCTTCCATATATTTTTATGTTCTTCAACACTTGTTGTTATCTTCCCATATTTATTTAACATAACTTGCTTACTTATTTTCTTTGTCTCCTTCTTTGTCAATTCTTTAACTGTTTTATACATTTCTTCCAATCTTCCTTGTTTTTCTAAAATTTCCACCTCTTCACAATGTTTCTCCATCCATTCCTTTCTTGCCTGATCAGTTAATCTTCTTAGTTCATTGTTTAGTTTCTTATATTTCGTTTTTCCTTCTTCAGTGTTTACATTCTTCCATCTTCTCCTTTCATCCATTTTATCTATCATGCTATTAGTAATCCATTTCTTCCTGTTCTTAGTCTTTTGAGCCACTCCAACCTCTTCTTCTAAAGCCTTCTGCATTGCATCTCTAATATTACTCCATTCTTCTGTTACTACCTCACTCTGTCTTATATTTGCCAACTGTTCCTCAACATATCTTGAATACGCTTCATTTTTTCCTTTCTTCAATTTTATTACATCCCAATTCCTTAGCAACTTTCTTTTTTTTGTAATATGCTTATTTCTTATTTCTGTTACCAGAAGATTATGGTCAGAATCGGCATCCGCTCCTGGATAGGTTTTTGCCATTTTAACACAGTTTTTAAATCTTTGGTTCACAATCACAAAATCTATCTGATATCTTGAGATATCGCCGGGTGCTTTCCACGTATATAACCTTCGCTGATGATTCTTAAACCAAGTATTGGCAATCCATAAATCCAAACGCTCACAAAAATTCACTAATTTTTCTCCTCGTTCGTTTTGTTTACCAAGCCCATACTCCCCAACTACTTTTGTCCGTCCTATACATCCCACTACACTATTCCAATCTCCCATCATTATGGTTCTCACTTGTCCCTTGCCATTCTCTTCATAGACTTCCTCTATTTGTTCATATATCTTATCAACTTCTTCTTCCTCTGCATCTGATGTTGGCATGTAAACTTGAACAATGAGTGTATCTATCGGCTCACTTGAAAACTTAATAGCCAATACTCTATCACTAATTGGCATAACTTTTATTATATTTTTATCTAAATTCTTCTTGTATATCAATGCTACACCATTTGTCTTATGTTCCCCACCTTTGTATATTATCTTATAATCATCCGAATCAAATTCTCCTTCTCCTTCCCATCTTACTTCACTTAATCCTAAAATACTAATGTTATGCCTCTCCATCTCTCTCTTCACATTTTCCAATTTCCCTTTTCTATTCATTGTCCTCACATTCCATGTTCCTATTCTCAGTCCTGTTATCCTTTTAGCCTCCCCACTCTTTCTTGTCACATTGCACAGTTTTCCTGGGATAGTGCCCACCCGGAGATCCGAATGTGGGCATATTACTCCGGAATATTTCTTCTCAGGTCTTACCATACTTGTGATCATTGTCCAATGGAACTAGGGATACCACTAGGGTCTTTAATGCGGTGGTTTCCCTTTGCCTTCCGCATCCTACGCCGTTGACCTTACGATTCATCCGCCTTTAGGAATGGTTTCCCATTCCAAGGGCAAGAGGGTGCCCTAAACTCTGTCCGCTCATCCACCCTCCAAAGAGGCTGTTGGCACTTAACAGAGGGGATCTCCTTATCCCGGGAGATACTCGGTCGTCAGAGCCTCTTCAGCGAAGCAGGGTGCACCACGTGCAGGCGAGGTTGACATTTGAGTGGAAGAGTCTATTTGAGCCGCATTCCACCCCTTACACCCCATTGTTAACTATCATTACATATTTATACTTTTTCTCATCTGTCAAGACTCTCATTTTTAGAATATTATTCCGTATCTTGTGTTTTTACGTGAATTTTTATGTTTTCGTTATGACCTTGTTATCTCGAAAACTCGTTATCTCGAATTTTTTTTAGCGTCCCTTCAACTTCGAGATATCGAGAGTATAGTCTATTGTATTTATTTATTTGTGAAATGCCGTTCTTTGATTTTCTTAAATACTCTAACCATTATTGGTGAAATTAGCCTGAAAGGTAAAATTCACGCTTTCATTTAGGTAAGTTTTTTATAATTACTTTTTTGAACGTTCAGATATCAAAACTAATTTGAAACAAACGTTTTGGAAGTTAATGTAAAACACATTGTATTTTTGCTATTAAAAACGCTGTTGTTTTGTTTTAGTTTTTTTTAATATCTGTATTATCAGAATAAGTTTGGAATAATATTTTCTGTTACTACTGTTCGAAGAGGGGAAAAAATTCTTATAAAAAGTTCTAGGATATATTTTTAGGTCGAAAAATGCATAATCTATCGACTGTTTTCTGCGAACAGGCACCTCAAAACGATTTATCTTGCGCAGCTGAAACTTCAGTGGTAGGTTTACAGTGATAAAAACGAAGATCCTATTGATTTTGATATATTAGTCAGACCTGTAAGGCAGCAGTTAAGGATTAAAAACTAAATAATTTCAGTTGACGATAACTCCAAATCTTATAGTAGAAAACTGAAAAAGTAATGGTGAATATTACTAAATGCGATTTCTCTATTGATTTCAAACAAATTGGGTAAATAGCTACGAATCTTCGAGTCAAAAAAATACACACACACACACAAATATACGAATCATGATAAATAAACGATTTGGATTGCACTTATTGCTAAAAAATGATCCGGGAACAACGAAACTCGGCACTGTCACAGTTAGTTGGGACACATGGATATTAGTATCGCTACGGCCGTGGTCATGCGAATGGCCATCATATTCCTGCTGTTTGCTTCATAATCAGTGTGGTTGTGGAGTGCAGATCTCCGATTTCGCAGCATGCCTCGACGACGCATTCGATGCAGTTTTGAATAACTGACCGAGTGAGAAAGGTCGTATTGGTAGGCAGATCGTTCCGCCACCTGGGCCGTTCCAATGCACTGTGGGACAGTGTTGAGTGCAGTGGAGACGTAAGGAAACACACACGTGCAGGGAAGGCACTGGGAGATCGAGGCTGAACAGAGGATCGTGTCATCATGTCAGACGCGAACGATCCGTGTCCACCATCCAGAGATATTGCAGAACGAGACTTGTATTCTCGGCGCCCCTTACGCTATCTGCAATGAACGCCATCGGCGGCTTCGTTTGCAGTGGTGTAGTGAACGAGTGGCGTGAACGGCTGTGGACTGTCTCCGCTGGTAGTGATCAGAGGAACATTGACGCCCCAACCTGCACTCCACAACATTGACGGTTCAGGAGATTCTGTGGTCTCATGCATTTCCCTTCATGGAGCGGCAACAACGGTCCATTTTCCAACAAAATAATGCCCGCCCGCATACAGTACGACACCCTACCTTGGGCTGCCAGTTCTCCGGGCTTGTAACCCATTGAACATCTGTGGGATCAGTTGGACGGCAGCTTCGGCCATCAACTGATATGAGCGATCTCGAGCGTCAGTTGGAACAGCTATGGGAGGATCTTCCACAGGATAGCATTGGACGTCTTTATGACTCCAAACAAAGCCTTATCGCCGCATATCTCCACGCTAGGGGTTATTGACTTATAGTGTTTTGCCCGAATAAACAATCCGTTTGCTCTGATATTGTAATCAGTTATTGGGATCATCATTCTCATTGCCTATGCCAAGTATCAATCCATTTCAATTGCTGCTCCTGGATGTGCTAATTTATTTGACAGTGAGTATATATAGGAAAGCCAAAAGTTTAAGATATCCATTGTTATTTTGAAAATTTTTGTTTAGATCTGACTAAACAGATCTCTGAAAATTGGCACTCCAACTGAATTAAACAATGCTGAAATACAATGCAAATTTTTAGAATGGAACCGCGCTGAGATTAATATAATGTGGAACAGATTTGAATTTCGTTAATTTAATTTAGGAACGGATGTAATACAGCACTTTGATATTCAGATTTATTTTGAGATAAATGCTGCATGGTGATCTGCAGTTCAGAATGAAAAACATCTTTTGTGAAGGCTACTACTTTATTTTCTAATTTTTTTTTTGGTCATTCGAGGCAAGCATTCAAAAGAGATTCAGGAAGCCATCAGTTGTGGTTTCGTTGTGCTTTGAAATTTCCTTGAAAACCTCGTTTCCTTCAGTTTGACAGCTGCTGTCGCCGATGCAGGTCTAGTGAGCGCTCACTTGAATTAACCTGAGTGACCCGCCAAATCCAACCCTTTTTTCTAAAACAACAACGAGACAGGTTTCAATTTGTCTTTGGCAATTAATTGGAGCTTAGAAGTGATGGCTAGGAGCTGGCTTAGCCTGTTTCATACATCTTGTGGATCAAGAAGTTTTTTTTTTAATTTAAATTTTAATTAAAATTTCCCAAATTATACTAGCCACTAAATCCACAAACTATTACTGAAAACGATCAAATCACTAGTTTCAAAATGGACAAGACAGTTAGGCCTTTAAATATTTTTAATAAAAGTGGATTTCATTTGTTTTCGCATTTCTTTCAGTGGTACTTATTATTTAGTTTAGTTAATTAAAAGATAATATTGCCTAGAAACGAAAATATTTACTTTAAAATTAACTTCTATCCAATCTGTTTTTGTTTTTTTTTTACAGTAAAAATTGATGATGGCAACAAGGGTTATTTTTTGGTGTAATTTAAATTAGTATTCATAAAAATAATATAACGAAAATAAGGCAGATCATGCAACAATAAAAACTTCTAACAAAAGTTAAGATAAGCGAGAAAATCAAACAGAATTTAAGTAATAAAATAAAACAAATATGAAGTAAAGTACTGCAAAGAAACCAAAAAATGTTTTTTATGTAGTCTACGATGAAAAGTTGCCATAAAAAGAAAACACTTATCTATAAAATGCAGATCAGTCTTAAATTTATTAAACCATCGTATTTTGAATGGTTCTGTTGTCAACATTAGTTTTGGTCAATAATTATTATAATGTAACTATCTAAGGTCTCGGTTCTAGTGGGATATATATTCACGGCTAATAACTAATAAAAAGATAATAATTATAATAATAACTATCAAAGCCGTTCCGGCGTGGCCGAGCGGTCTAGACGGCGGTCTGCCGTGTGGCCATGGCGTCGGAACCTGGGTTCGAATCCCGGCATCGGCATGGCTGTTTCTTTCTTCTTCTGTGTTTCGTCCGTTTCTACCTGGGACTTACTATCTCAGTATTATTCTGGACGGGATGTGAATCTCGTCCCCCAACTTGAACTTTCTTAGCTCCACATGACGGTCGTCATACGGGGCTAGTGTCCGTGGTCCTTAGTTGGCCCAAATCGACAAAAGGAAGGAATAAATATCGTAACTAAAATTGATCAGTACAGTTGTAGTGGAGATTAAAGACATCGTTTGATCTTCTTCAAATCTCTGAAAAATAATGTATTTTCATTAATCTATAGTTAATTGAATCGTTAATTGGATCTCATCATGTGGTTGGTCAGTGATTTAGGATTTCCGTTCGTTCTTTTTGTTTTTTTTGTTTTTATAATGAATCCGCTTCCGATTTAATCAGTCTAAAGTTCAGCCAGTTTGTTTTAAGATGCTTGAAAGAGAAGATGTTACTTTAAATTGGTTTCGGAGATCGTAGAAAAAAAAAATGGCGAATTTACCTAATTTCTTTAGGCTGTCTGTCGTTGAAGTACGGCTTGGCAAGAACCGCTGACAGAGACGGCAGATAAAAATAAAAGCTTTACTTTTCGATGATCAAAAATGCCGAACTTAAGCTTCGAAAATAGAGATTGACGAGTGGGCAAAGTATGCATATTTAGAATGTATTTGAAAAAAAAAATAAAATAAAATATATAGCCACGAGTTAAAAGCAAACTAATTAAGGTTTAACTGGAAACATGACTAACTGTATCTTTGAAAGTGTTATGGGTAGAATATTTTCATCGAAGTAAATGGGAATTTCTAAATAAAGAAAATTACAGTGAATTTTCATAGTTTTTTTTTTTTTTTTTTGGAAAAAAAAAAAAAACCCCCAACAAAAAAAAAAAAAATGAAAACCATTTTTATCTACTTTTTTTTTTTTTAATTCCCCTCCTTTGAAAAGGTTCACTTAGAAAGAAGGATTTTTGGACGAAATGGTTTGATGGAATTATAATTTTGTGGCAAATAATTCAATAACAAAGTCATGGAAGTGAAGTTGGTTGTTCGTGGTTACTTAAGCACACTAAAATGGAGTGATGGGAGAGAAGAAGTCATTAATCTTATTTAGAGAGGCGTCGATGCAAAGAATTTGATAACTAAAGAAGCCAAGAGTAATGAGAACTATTCACTACTAAGACACGGCTTAGAAGTAAGAGGAGCAGCGTCTGACTTAATATTTCGCAGAATGACTGATTTGTTCTATGGTATTTAGGAAATCTTAATTCTTCTTAGTTAAGAGGAATTATTATTACAGTAGATCCTCAACTGAAGGAAGCTGGAACTCTTTCTGGCTGAGTTAAACTAGGGACTTGAAGGATTCTATTTGATATATGCGATTACTTTGACAGATTAACTTTCAAGTAACAAAGTAGTAATTTAGTAACGTATTAACTTTTAATTACAGTTCTATTTCAAACTTATTATAGAATCAGTCAAAGAAAAGAAAAGCTCAAGGATTAAACTATCTCAAATTATAAAATCCCTTTAAGTCTTGTATGAAATCAAGAATCCAGATATAGCCAGATACTTTTTTCACGTGGATCTCATAAAATGAGTATGATTTTTCTTCTGTTAATAATAAGAATTGAGATTCTCTGGTTCGAATAAAAGTTCATTTAATGTATGTTCATTCTCGAAAAATTGGAGAAATTGTTATAAACATAGTTAGAAATTGTAATTTGATAAAAATAAAACTTGAAAATTATCAGATTGGTGTAAAAAATTAGTCTCAATTCTTAATTGAATTAAAGTTGTCGGTTAAATATTCGAATAAATTGCAATGTGATTGATTGGCGTTTAACGTCGCTTATCATAGACAGAGCTAATCGACTAAAAAAATAACTATCTAATATTTGGTTATTTTTCATACACAGAAGAAATAATCCTCGATTTCCACTAACGTCAATAGCCAATATTCTCAGTAATCAATTTAAGCTTTCATTGTATGGACCGACATTTACATGATCCGATCGTTTTCCGTAATATCTGAGAATGATGTATATAATAATTTAGGGAGAGATGCCACACCATCTGTATTTCTAAATTCAACCGCAAAGTGAACAGTAACATAGCGTCAGTATAGTCTTTGTAGTCGAAAAACAAAGAAGCAATTCAATGTTTGTGCGATCCAGTGATTAAACTCGAAAAAACATAATAAAAGGATGTAAGTCTTACTTTTTTTAAATAATGAATATTGAAGACATGTTGATTTAAAACTTCTGTGTATATAAGTAATTAATTAATTTCGATTGAGGGATTGTGTACCATCAGTTTACTATCAAAGCAACCTGCATATCTAGGTTTGGCCTTGATACACCCGCCATTAGCTTGGTTGTTTGTTGTCCCATCTTTCCCTAAATGGGACAGACGCCACATAGTATTTAGGGACAGATGCTACGAATTTAAACATTGCATATATTATTTAAATTTTATGATTAAATTTACTAATTTCAACATTAAAAGAATGATAAACCGACATGCACACAAGTTAAAATCGGATATGTTTAAAAAAGGACACAATTTACCGGACAGTTTATGACCTACTTTATGTTTGGTCATTATCGGCGACAAGATATCATTCTCAAAAGAACAAGCTCTTAAATACAGAAAGTGATTATTTTAAACTTTATTGTTTATGCAAAACAAGGTAACCCGGATGAATCAGACGATCACCACGTCAGTCTGGTGGTGATCATCTGAAGCAAAATTGTAAACACAAACAATCGTGTCGTCTGCTTTTGTATTTCATTTGGTAATTTCACCTGCTGTAGCGTCTCACTAGAATTCGTCTGCTTGAATTATGAATGTTACCATGGTAACGATGGTTTATGTTTACCATTTTGATTCAAATGAATTTACTTTTAGTATAGGGTAATATTTTTTTTTTCACGCTTGCAATTACAGTCCGTTTTCATTTAGGAGAGCCTTCAGCTTTTGCGCATGCGTCAGGTCTCCTGCGATTTCTTCCAAATAGGGGCGAGGAAGATGGGATGTTTACTTTTTATAGTGTTAGTTTCCTAGTAGCTGGGTTCTGTTTGCGCTTTTCGGGAAAGAATTATGGAAAGAATAAATACTATTGCAGAAATAAAATATCTTTTTACAGGTACTAAAAGAAAAACAGGTCACTTAGAAAAGTGTCCATCTCAGCGTATCATCCCTTTGCGGAGTAGAATCGTATGTGTTGTCGTGAGTCTCGCATTTCAAAACGAACAAATAAAGATAAAATTTATGTCGTAAGAAATATAAATATGATTTTGTAACTTATGCTTTCTTTTATATATTAAGTGTGTCATCTCTTCCTAAATGCGTGGCATGTTTCCCAAACTTTGTGGCATCTCTCCGGTAAAAAATTGATAAGAGACGCCAAACAGTGACGTAAAAACTTCAGTTTTCCTCATTGATAGTTTTATTTTATATCAAAATATTTATAATTGTTTTGAAGTAGAAAAGTTAAAGGAACGTAAGACGCATTTAGCTTATAATCTTTTATTAAAAAAAAATTAGGTCGGTTCTTCGAAAAGTGTAGCATCTCTCTCCAAATTCCCTTAAATGGGAATTGGAAAAAAGAATATGAAAATCTCTTGAACAATTGGAAAATTAAAGTCGTAAAAGTAAAAAGACTCCTGGGCTCCTCTGAGAGTTAAAAAAAAAAAGGAAATTACAGCACCCTATTTTAAATTAAGTTCACCTCTGGAATAAACAGTTTAGTGCCCAAATAATTGCAAACAAAACAGTGCCCATAGGATGAAGGCAAGATGTCATTGGGTTTCCATTAAGAATTTTTTCCTCTTGAAGTCCTAAGGATGGAAGTCTTTTTGTGCTTTTAGGAGGTACATTGTGGGCCCGGTAGCCGAGTGGGTAAGGGCGCTTGGCTGCGGGTTGGAGGTAGCGGGTTCGATTCCCGGCCTCGGCGGAGGACGGGAATTTTTCCACGCTTCTTTCTCCTCCAAACGGGCCCTAGGGTCTACCCAGCCCTCTATAGAATGGGTACCGGGTTTCTTTCCCGGGAGTTAAAGGCGGGCGAGCGACGGGCCGACCCCCCGTCCTCAACTTTGTCCCGTAGGTTCTGAACACTAGAGCCTACCCTCCAGTTGCATTGCGCGGTCCTCTGGGCCTGATCGCAACTTTAACTTTAACTAAAGGAGGTACATTAACCTACACTTCGCAGTATTGAATACATTTCGTTGATAGACCTATGGATGATCTTGGTTTTCCAGCGTCCGGAATCCGTGACATTTTGTGTACAGCGCAGCAGTACATTCACTTTAGATAAATAATGCTATATTATTAAATAATATTTCATTTAAACATTAAACTGTTTTAATTAGATAGATGTATATTGAAAACGATAACTGTTAATTTATTTGTAATCAAATCTCATGAATTTAACAAACAAACAAACAAACAACAAAAACAAAATCTCTTTTTGTTCAAGAAGGAATAATAATCAAAAATTGCGTATTTATTTTATTATCGAATTTTCACAAGAATAAAGTTCGAAAATTGTGAATTTAAGACTGTTTTAAATGAAAATGCTACTTGAATTAATTACGTTGAAAAGGGATTTTATAAGGGATTAAATAAAGATAAGAAAATCCACTATTATACATTAAAAACGGTAAGGACAGCTTTTCAAGTATACTAAGGACAAAAGCATGGTTATTAATCTCGGCAATTATCTAGAATACTACGAGATATCTTAAGGGGAGACCTAAAACAAATAATTTTATGAGCGGATTAGAAGGCAATTTCTCAAAATATCTTAAAGATTAGTTCCAAGATTGATTCTTTATCCTTCACTTATTTTTCTTTTTTATATATCACTGCGATTTTTCTATATGATTTATAGATATTTTCTGTTGGACGTTGGGTCTTTTGTCATTTCTCTCTATGGCCTTTGTTCACCTTCCTCTTGCAGATATTGATCTTCAACAGGATCTCCCATTCGTTTCGCGTTATTAAAGCTGATAAGAACTGGAAACAGTAAGGAAACCAAAAAAAATTGATACAGTTATTAGTCAGTCAAAGTAGTTAAAAGTACTTTTGTATTATATATATATTATATATACCTATTTTTTTATTAAAATTTTTGACTTACGCCACTTTTGTATTCAACAGCCCAAACACAATATCTTATTATTTTTAAAGAAAAATAACCAAAGTCATCAAAGTATAATTATTACTACTAAAACTTCAGTGAAAAGCCATTACCATATTGAACTTCTATAGAGAAACAAATGGTCTTAAACATTTTCAATCTTGAAAGTTAACACAAATAACTTTCTCCGGCTTTATATGTTTAGTAATATAAGTTAATTTTATTCTTATATTCTATACTTTTCTAAATTTTTTGAATTGCAAATGATTGATTGAAATCTTTGCTTTGCGAAGCTCGAAGGATTGGCTTTGAGTTTTGCCCGTTCGATTATATCATATATATATATATTACATATAATATCTTATAATAGTATATAATATATGGTATATATATTATATATGTTTTAAGCAAGTTGAAATAAACGGTCATTTTTAAAACTCGCTCAAAGACAATAAATTATCCATGCAGATTCTGCGTCTAAACAAGGAAAACGGTGTCTTATTAAAGCTGAGGGTATCTTTCTTGTTAGGGATCACTGTTTTTAGAAGAATTTGAATTCTGCACCGTTACAGATTTTCACTTAATGAAGTTGAAGTGTCAACTTGGCAGTTTTAGAATTTTAAATTAGAAAGGAAAAATTTTATTTCTATATTACACCTCTTTTGTATGTCTTCAAATTTTTTTCCTATTTCTACTTCTTTAAAAAACAGATTCGATTTTTTACTCGGCATCAGATTATTATTATTATTATTTATATAAATTTTGCTGTTTTATATAACATTTTTTTAATCAGATCCTGTAAACCCCAGCTTGTGAGACTGATAATAATTCATATTATTAACAATGTAACAAGATCAAGCTATCAAACAACAAGGCTTATTAACAGCAATTTCCATTCAATAGAAAGTTATTTATGTTAACTTTCAAGATTGAAAAAGTTTAAGACCATTTGTTCTCTATGCAAGTTTAATAATGGCTTTTCACTGAAGTTTTAGTAGTAATAATTATACTTTGATGACTTTTGTTATTTTTCTTTTAATTAAGATATTGTATTTGAGCCTTTGAATACAAAAGTAGTGTAAGTCAAAAATTTTAATTTTCAGATAATTAACATTAAAGTAAAAAGTTCTGTAAAATTTATATATCCTTTGCATGATCCATTGAAAGCTTATATCTAGAGATAATAATTCTGATTTGTACTCTAAATATCAAGATATATATTATTTATTTAATATTTGGACTTACACCACTTCTGCAGTTAACATTCCATTTCAAATGTTTGCAATGTCTGACTTACCGCACTTTTGCGATACTTGAAAGGCAATTATTGTTAGGCATCATAAAACAAGGAAGCAAAAAACAAATTTACACGTTATGTTTTTTATTGATTTATAATAAACGAAACAAATTTCAAAGGAAAACTAAGTAAACATAGAAAACATTGTTTAGAATGAACAGAGTTATAATAAATCAAACAATATTATTTGAAAGAAAAATGAATTGAACTTGTGAGGAAAAGACGTCGTTCAGAATTTGTGTGTATGTCGTTTAACGCCTTTTGCTGATGAAAACAATAGTTTCTGAAGCGGCATGTTTTGATCAAGGATTTCTTTATAAAACATAATGTGTGAACTGTCTTTTCTAAACGTCTTGCACTGTGATTTCTCAATTCATTATGTCTGCTCTGGGCAATTTTGGTCACACTAGACCCTTTTCCCAACTCTGAAGAATTGCAATTACAGTACATTTTTATAAACTTTTCCGTCTTCCGTTATGTTTAACGTAACTTAATTGCTTTAGTGACGTAGTTATGTATTCAGCATCACCAGAATTGAGTCTCATAAGACGTAACGGAGATCTTGAAATCGACGAACATATTTGATATAAATATAACAGCTATGTTCGTCGATTTCCGTTACGTCTTACGAGACTCAATTCTGATGATCCTGAATACTTAACTACGTCACTTTAGCAATTACGTTACGGAAACATAACGGAAGACGGAGAAGTGCGTTTAGCTCTTTATAGCCAATCGTTAACGACTTCTCGACAATAATGACATCTAGCAAGAAACTAATGAAGGTTCACTTACACTGCTCTTACATATGACAGAATGACATTAGAGCTTCTCATTTGTGATGTTAACCAAATCTTAGAAAAATGAACTTATATCATTTTTGCATGCAACGGCTCATTTATAACAGCCATGCACTTTTCATTGTAAACACTTGTTGTTATTGCATTGAAATTGACATGTTCCCTAATAATTTGTTATTTGTTTATGAATTTCGAACTTACATTTAACGGTTTCTGTTACTGGATTTTAATTGATGATAAATTACTTGTTGAGTATAACACAAATAGTTTATTATTATTATTATATAAAAGATTCTAACCTTGGATTTCCCCAGCAAAAACAACATGGCGGGTCAAGGACCAAAGCACATATTGCCAAGTATAAAGACATGTGAAGAATGATTAGGGATGTGTGGTTGTGTCCATAAATTTCCTAACTATGCGTGTTGTATTGAGTACCGCAGCCTTCTGGAGTTGTGCATAAGTGTTTTTGTGAAGACCTAGTGTGCTGACACTGTGGTGCAATGTGTGAGGCACCTGACCAGTGGCGGACAGGACGATGGGTACAATACGTACTATAATTATTATTATTATTATTAAAAAAATTAAAATGAATTTAAAAAACAAGATGTGATATAAGGAAAGAAGATTATTAAAATATGCAATTTAAAATGAAATTAAATCAGATATGAAATCTAGTGTTTCATATGTTTTTGTTTAGGATAAGTATAATTTATTTAAGTTAAAATAAAAAAAAAATGAATTGTAATAATTGAATAAAGAGGGATGGAGTTAAGGATTTTTATTCATTGCATTTTCGAAAAAGTATTTTGATATAATAGATGTAAAAAAATTAAAATTTCAGATGAAAAAAACCCTTAAAGATGAATCACTACTGAGAAAGTGGTTAGGGAGAATTCTTATTATTTTCGTAATTGAACAAAATTTTTATGCATTGTAGATTAGTTTTCTTTCGCTAAGTAATGAAAATATTACATTTTATTGCTAATTAAATTCTTACTAACAATATTTTAAAAGTGCATAAATATTTAGGTAAATATTATACAAATGAACTATGGAAAGAGGAATTTTAACTATATAATTGAACATATTCAATATAGATGAAAAAGAAAATATATACAAAAAAATGGAAGCATATCCAAAGTGAAGAAGCTATTAGAAAAGTGGCTGATAAAATGTAATTCGGATGAATTTCTGTTTTTCAATTGCTTTCATTGTTATTGTAAATCCTGTATGTTATGCCTTACCTACTTATTGTGTTTAATTTTGTACACTTCCAATATCTTTTTTATTTATTATTATTTGTTGTTACTTTACTCGATAAAAATAAGCTAAACGTAGGTAACTTTAGTATATATAGAATTAAATCAGTATTAAATCAGAAAATAATTTTTACTTTTAAATTATAGGCTATTACTGCCTAATATAAAATTTTGGAAAAATAGCACTTAGCGATCTATTTGACAGAAATCACACTTGAAAACTATATATTGATGTATTTTACTGTTTATATATTGATGTATGTTACTGTTTTTTAACATTGTATTAAAAATATTTGTATTAAAAATTAATTACATAATTATAATATCCTATATTCAGAATCTTTTGATAGGAATTTCCCATTCCTAACGCGACTGTAATTTTTGTATTTAGAAATTTAAAAAAGACAAAATTATTATTATTATTATTATCTTTAACAGTTGGATCATTCATTGTAAATGTCTGTTGAGCAAGTTTCCTTTGGATTTGAATATTCAGATTCATTTAGTAGAAGTTGTTGCCCCTAATAGCACACATCAATTAAACGTCATCGTAAACAGATCCAGTGCTTTTGCTTTTAATAGACTATTAAGCGATCGATGGCAGATGTCTTTCAATTGGCAAATGGAATTCTCTCCATTCCAATACTCTGTACGCCGCGACTTTATTTGCAGTCTTCAGTGACATCATGTATTCTTACCCTTCAAATATATTTCCAGTCTTACATTGAAGAATGCTTTTTATTTGAATTAAGGAAGATAAATGTAAGTTAGCATTTGTTTTATCAAAAAGTGAATTTATATGCTAAAGCCTGAATATAGCAGGTTTAATAAATTGAAAATTGAATTTTTTTTTGAGGCCTACTTAAGCAAGTGATTTCCTGAAAATCGAATGTAAGATGAAGATTACCAGTAAAAGATTAAAAATAAAAATCTACAGTATGAAACATCACTATACACTATAAATAAAAAAATCTAATAATGAAAACTTGGATCTATATTTTAAGAAGCTACATCATTCTTTTGGGAGCTTTTCAGTTAGGGTGTCAGTTATGAATGTAGCTTCTCATTACAACATCAGTAATTCATTTAAATTAAAAATAATTAAAGTATCCCACTGCAGGCCTACATGATCCTTGGGATCGTGGGAGGCATGGCTTCCGACTTTTCCGAACCAGAGCGACTAAGTTGTGGTCGGGTGGTTAGCCCAACGCCCGCCTGCTTTTAACTCCCGGGAAGGAAACCCGGTTCCCAATTTAGAGAAGGCTGGGTGGACCCTAGGGTTCATCTGAAGAGAATTCAACGTGGAAAAATTCCAGCCTCTGCCGGGGATTGAACTAGACTCACCAAGGCCTCAAGACCACCAGGCCTTATCATTTGGCTACCGGACCCATCATTAATTTATACAGAGATAATTTTGGGGGGGGGGGCGAGAGCTATTAAATATCAATTTCATATGTATGTTTTGAAATATTTCATATGAAACCATATTAAATTTTTTCTTCGGTAGATTTTTGGCGACACATGAATAAAATGAGCATTAGAAATCCAAGTATAATTATCCTAACATCACAATTTTACTTCTAAGAATTTCGCAGTCGACAGATTTCTAGTTAATTAAAAAATAATAAGTTTTAAATAATATAATTACTTTGTTTTGTTTAGTAATTATTTGATAATTTTATAATTGTTCTCGAAGTATCTTGAGTTCTGAAAATATCGTTGTACTAAAGCAGTTCAGGTTCCGGAATTCAAGATGTACTATCTTCTTCCGCAATTCAGAAAGTTATAAAAAAAAAATTAAAAAAAACAAACTACTACATAAATTATATTAATTAGATTTGTTTCGTTTTATACATTTAGAATTATTAATATTTTCTTAACAAAAAAAAAGGTCTTTAACCTGACCTCAAGAAACCAAAAAGAAAAAAAAACATACAAATTTTTTTCAAGAAAAACAAAACAAAACCTTAAATTTCGTCAGAAACCGAAAATAAAGGTTAAGTTTTCCCTAATGAATAATTACTGATTCAAGTTGAAATTAATGTTTTGTTTTATTTTTTTTTTAATTACCTAAGTTATATATTCATCATTCGTGACATTCCGATTTTATGTGTATTTTAAGATAAATGGCTTAAACTTTGTTATTAATTCCTGAAATTTAATTGCTATTTTTAGATGAAAAATAGGAGAATCACATGAACATTTCGGTCGATTTCCTCCAGGCTATTAATATAACTTCCAACAAGCTACGGAATGCGGGCAAACCCAGTGAGGCACATTTTGAATACAATGACTGTATTCGACCACATTACCATGAAACGATTTTTTTTTTCAACGATTTTATACGACTTACATAGTCCTTAAAGGAAAAAAAAAAATACAAATTACAAAAGTAGCATAAAAAGTATCTGTCATTAGCAAATTACATCAAATTTGCAAAGTTGATCTCATTAGAAATGATCGAAATTATTGGCCGATTGTAACTCATCAGTTTAAACCACCAACACGGATCCAGGAAATCGAAGACGATCTGTGGAATTGTCCATGATTTCTATATCAATACTTCAGTAGGAAATTTCAACGAAAACACTCAATAAGAGTGACTTGCTCAATAAGAGTGACTTGCTTTTTAATAAGCAAGCGATGCATAATTAAAAGACCATCGAAGACTTAGAAGATTACTTCATATAATAAACTATTGATTTATGTAGATAGACAGACAGGTATTTCCCATACGATTCTTAGTCCAACAAATAACGTCCAAGATATAGGCTCCAACATTTCAATGACCGGACTAATGATGTTGGGTGATCCAGTGCTCGCCTGCCTTTACCCTTGGGCATTTCCATTTGTAGAGGATTCGGTGGACTTTAGGATCTGTCCGAAGGATAAATAAATAATAATAATAAGCAAAAATTCCCGAACTCCCCCAGGGAATGAACTCGGCTCCTCCAGCCCACAGTCCAGTGTTTATATCACTTGATTCTCGACAACACATTCATTTGAAATTTACAAAGAACTAGTTTACTTCTCTATTTATCTTATGATTTATCATGTTCAACCATTTTTATTTGAGGTTTCTGTCATTGTGCATAAACGTGAATCTATTCTCTTGCTCCATATTGTTTAATAATCATGCATACATTCTACACCAAATACCAACAGGAAGGAACATAAATTATTCTTTACTAAAACGTGACTTTTAACCACAGCTTTAAATTTTAATTCGTTCACTTATTAAATACGCCATTGCGAATTAATGCAGGGACTGTGCGAAGTCTAGAACAATTTGCAGTTATTAAAGTTTATTTGAGTTGTCAGTCCTTGTGTTAATTTGCATCGAAATCCATTTAATTTGCCTTAAGAGAAAAAACAACAACAACAGAAGAAACAAAAAAACAGATGAAAAGCAGCACCAATTAAAGAACTAGTTCATTTCTGAAATAATGTGGTATCAGGATATAATGAAATTGAGAAGAAATTAAAAGTATCACTTCGATTGAAAGAAAGTTATTTTTTTATGAAATCAGATTTTGCCGATTTACAGGAAGTTAACAAATGGAGAATGTGAGAGATCATAATAGATATTTATTGTTTAAATATAACAATAAATTGTTGCTGAGTTTGTTTATAATTTTACAAACTTTAATTTTACTTTGTGGTCTTTCATTGAGGCTATTTCAAGTATTTTTTTTTTATTATTTTTTGTTTATTTTTGCTTACCTCTGCAATTCTTTAAGAAAATGAAGCTTACTATGAATGTAGTAAAGCCCAGATTATCCGCGGAATTGTGTGGCAAGGGCACCGCGGATAGCCGCGGATAAACTGAAAAAAGACTAAAAATGAGGTGTAAATACGAAAAAAAATATTTCAGCATAAAAACTATGTTTTATTGTACAAAAAACATAATATGTAAAACTTTAATATGTTAAGTAAAGCAAGAGCCTGCCACTCATCCACAAATTCCGAGAAGGCCTATAGGATTACGATGCACAATAAACCTGTCAGTAATTTTCGACTTTCGCACTGTAGGCCTATTGTACTTTCCCTGTTGTTGGCTTGGATTTAAATTGGTTTTTTTTTTTTTTTGAGGTTCGTAATTAAAAAAATTTTTCGGGGCAGCGCGGATCATCCGCTCGCGGATAATCGGCTTTACTGTATAAGTATTTTTTATAGATTCAATAAATATCTTTTTTTTTTTGTTAAAAATTGTTAAAGAATTGTTAAAATAATAACTTATTTAGCTCTTGGATGAAAAGAATTTGACATTAATGGCTTCAACCTTTCCTCCAATAAGGAATGTTGTCCTTACCTCCTTAAATTAAAATTTTCTAATTTATCTCCTTAGACAACAGATGTAAACGTTACCTTTTTCCATCATAAGCTTTAAAGTCAAGGGTTATCTGCAGAGGAGAGACTACATTAGACAGCGTCACACCTACTCTTCCTATTCCTCCAGGTCCCATTTAGTGTCTCCTTTTGTTTTCAAGGAGATCGTGTGTGTGTGTGTTTTCTTTTCTTTTTTATTTCTTATAATTTATAAACTACAAGACCATCGCCGTTTTATGGATGTTGTTAATTCTGGTTTTATTATTTTAAATTGATAATAAAAGAAAGGCAATTTATTGACGTCTTGGATTTTAATTGCAGCTAATCAGTATATAAATAAAAAGAAAATATTTCACTTCCCAGAATACAAAACGATCATATGTAAATTTCTCATATTTAGCAAATTTGAATATATTTTCTTACATAGATATCAATGGCCGTTAAATAAGTGTGTCAACGGATCTTCTCGAAATTTCTCATCAAATTTAGTATGGCGAGATGAAATGTTGCGATGACTGAAAGGACTTGATAAAAGACAACAGCTTTTTTATGTTTGTTTGGTTTTTTTTTATTCAGTTTATTATTTTGCGCATTGCTTTTTGTTGTGCAAACTGAAGATACCGTAAATCTTTCATAGTGGATTTCTCTAATGTTGTTCTGTGTTTTGGTTTCTCCGCCATATTTTGCGGATTCCAAAGCTCTTAGCATCTGAGCTTTGAATACTGGCTAAGAAGCATGAAAAAAAAAAGCATTTCTAAGTCCCATAAAAGTAACTCATGGTATGGAAATTTGGTTTTTTATTACTTCTGTCTTCAAATTAAAAAAAAAAAGAAATGAACGTGTCCTCTTTCCTTCTATCCCTTCTCCATTTTATTTGTTGTTTTGTTTTTTTTTAATTTTGTAATTCTGCAGAGACAACGTAACTGGGTTGACACAGAATCGATGAAACAACTCGTGTGCACCTGACCTGTTTTTCTCAAATAGAAGCTGACTGCTTTTCTGTTTTACATGCAGGAAATGTCAAGGGCGAACACCTCAGCTCAGACGAAATATATATATTTCTGTATATGTATATTGCATCTGCTTCCTGACTATTGTGTTCGCATAAGAAGACTAAAACTTTATTGAGTGAAAATATTATATTTCGTTTTTATATTACATATGATGACCATATTTCACTTTGTACTTAGTGTCTGATCAGTTCGTCCTCATAATGAAGTATGAGTAATATAAAAGCCTGTTAAGGCACAGTTACGATTTCTGTAGTTTACTATCGTACTAGACACTTTTGTCTAATTACAGGCTTACATTTTTAGGGAAAAGAAATTCCAAAAAATTAATTCATTCCAAAATTTCCATCTCTTCTGTGACTGAATTTCGAACTGTTTCCCGTGCGACTTAATTGAAAGAATTAATGGAAAAAGTGATTGTGTCGTGACTTAATTGTTATTCTTCATATGAGAAAGAAATTAAAATGGTTTGGCAATTAATATTAGATTAGATGCTGGATTCTGCCATCGCTTACCAATTCCTCGAGGTCTTCGATGTTCATTTTACTTGCATCCCATCTTTATGTAGTAGTTGTAGTCAAAAATCATATTAAAAATAATGAATATATAATTTAAAGTATTTTTATTATGTTGGTGTAACTAACAAGCTATACAAATAAATTTTAAGAATACTTTTCTTATTATTAAAAACAATTAAGAAAATTATTAAAAATATGTAAACTAAATAAACATATAACTACAGGTCGACCATCACTAATCCGGCACTAATTTCGGCTAGTGTAATTTCAAATTTCCCGGGTCGCAGCACCAATCTGCCGCTACTGTTTGGTGGCGCTACTTGTTGCATAAACACTGTTGACGTCACTTGCAAACACAGGCAAGCCATTCCAATTTGTTTTCTCCATTTATAGTTATAACCTGCTTACTTTTAGTCCCAGACATGGTTCCAATTATTAAAATAAAGCTTCTTCACTTTGGAAGCGTCAGTGATGAACTTTCTTGTGTAAGTTAACAGAATTAACTGAACCATTTATTTTACCTGTACTTCATTAAAATTTCACTTGATTTTCATTTAATGTTTCTTTTTTCTTTATTAACAAACTTGTACTGATTTACTGGGAATTTTAAAGGTAGGATGAGGTGTTACCTATTGGGATAAAGGAGTATTCTAACCTAACCTTCTGTAATCCGGCAAAATCACAATCCGGTACCCTACAGGTCCCAATGATGCCGGATTAGCGATGTCGACTTGTACTATTCAAAAAGATAAAGTTGAAAGTGCTCGCCAATTTTAGCAAAATAATTATTTAAAAAAAAATGACATAAAGGAATATTCCATTAAGCATTCTTCTATTTTAAAAGAAGAATTAGCTAATTTAATAAAATTAATTCATTAAATTCAGTTTACAATTAAATAAAATGCAAATATTATGGCACGATAACAAAACCCATTTAAATAGTTAATTGAAAAGAATATATCAAGAAATTTCAGTAAATTTTATGAGGCCATTTTTGTTTAGTTTATTCCATGTTATAAGAAGTACATAACCTTATTCTGAAGGTTTTAAAGAAATTTGTTTATTATGATTACGCAGTCTGAAACATCTAGTGTTTAATGCTGTTAATCATTAGTGAAAATAATTCTAAATTGTTTAGTCATAAACTTCTCCATATTTGTAATAATTATGCATAATTAGGAAATAAAATATAACTTAAATTTGTCATTTAATAAACGAGTTATTGTTATTGATTAGTAAATAACACATTAATGTTCTTATCTTAAATTAATTCCATACAATTAAGAAGAACTTCTTTGAATGTATATTCTTGTAATTAATCATAATATTTGTAATTAAAATTTGAATATTTTAATCAAAATACTTTAGTAAAAATACTTTTAAAAAATAGTGATCAAAAATGATTTTTTATTTTTAACTTTATTTTTTTGTATTTTGAAAAGTTATGCTAAACAGTTCATTGAAATTAAAAAAAAAAAAAAAAAAATTAAAGGCCCCGTTAAAATTTAATTAAGCAAAGTTTTTTTTTTTATTAATTGTAAGTTTAACTAAAATTCACCGTATTGTTGTGTGATGGATCGTAATAATGTTAAATATACCTCAACAAATATCAGAAAACGGAAAACTTGAATTACGAGTCATCTCCCCTCATTTAAGCTTTTACGGATTCTTGTAGAGAATTGAATACTTTTTTTTCCTATATTTCCCACCCACTTGCGGTGGCAGATCGATACCTCTGGTGATATTTATTCGTGGATCCATGGAAATGGTTCTCCGTTCCCTCACGCTAATGTCATGCAGAGCACGCAATGCAAATTCAAACAGTTGAGAATCAGACGAAACCGTTGTTGTCAGGGAAGCATTACAATTACTTTCCATAGAACAATTACTGTCCCATCTTGTCTGTTGGCGCTAACTTTATGGTTTCGTTGCACTCCTGACACTGTTTTCGGTCGCCCAAGGGTGATATTGCCAGTGTAGCGTTTCTCAACCATCATAAAGTAATCTGTTATTTGCAATGCTAATGGTTTTCAAGAAACAGAACATCTTCAGCAAAACAAGTTAATGCACTACTTTTAGTATTGCAATAACAAATTTATTTGCTTCTTCACATAATTTTTAATAATTATTTAGGAATGGCTTCATACGTCGACGACATCAATCTCATTTAATAGATGTTTAGGAAAGAAAAAAAAAATGAAGAAAGATTAACTTTCTTGAATTTTGGAACTTTGAAAGGAAAGATGTATGAGGGAAAAAAAGGAATTTTATAAGGAAATGTTAGAGGAGGAAAAAAAAAATGTTTTATTTTACAACTTTGTTTTTAAACTTTCTTTTTAATGATTTATTTATTACTGCTTCAAATGTTTTAAGGAATTCTTTCTTAACGATTATTTTGGAGTTTGAAGTTTTTATCAGATTCTGTAAATAACTTTTTGTTATTACCCAGGATTCAAAAGAGATCTAATAGAAATATTAAATATCTACATCATAAACTATCTTCAGTTGATACCAACAAAGAATGAAAATAGATAACTTATTAGGAATGGATTATTCATTCCAGGTATCTGAGCGACATCTGTTGCCGACTAACATAAATGTTTTTTTGCCTTTCATGAATTAAAGTAGAAATTAATGCGATTCCCGAAATTAATAATTCTTTGCCCATTTTCTCGTATTAATATAACTATTTTTTTACATCACCGTTTAATTTAATTAATTGCCAGTTATTCTTATTTATAATTTTCATCAGTACGTTTTTGTATTGAGGTTTGGAAGAAAAGGTTTTTTTATTTTACTGTTATACTTATAACTATACAAATTGGCCATTCTTCGAAACGAGTTTGAAATAAATCAAATCAACAGTTAAATTGTCATTATTGAAAAATTTCACTCATGATAGCTCTCACAACAGATAAATTGAACTCATCCAAACAGAAAATAGTTCCAAATTAAGTTTTATCTTTCCAGGAAAAATTGATTTATAAATTGAAATGTCAGCCTCGACTACATGAATGGGTATCGTCCATTGATGTCATAATCTTTCTGCATCATCCATTTTTTTCAATGAGAAACAGACGGTTCTATTGCAGTAGTATATACCTACCCAATGAACCTGTGACATCGCCTAGATTTTTGAAATATTGAAGAAATGTCCAAGCTCTGCTATTCTTGGCTGTGCAATGAAGAGTCAATCTTTTGTGTTGCTCGAAAATACTTCTTAGTTAAAGTTTTTTTACAAATATCACGAGGAATCCAGGATATTATTATATAAGGCAAACATTCCGTTCTCAAATAAATATACTTTTTATAAAATCTAGATGATAATCTTTCATTATTGTTTATTGTAGA
Source organism: Thereuonema tuberculata (assembly GCA_023159025.1). Lineage (NCBI taxonomy): Eukaryota > Metazoa > Arthropoda > Chilopoda > Scutigeromorpha > Scutigeridae > Thereuonema > Thereuonema tuberculata. Next base: position 199,385,397 of record JAFIDM010009631.1, read on the forward strand.
TTGTTACCTTTTTATTTTTTTCCCAAAAGGAAAAGAAACGACCAATGCTGTATTCTGATCCTAATTGTATTAATTTATTTATAAACTTGATAAATTTCTTTTTATACATGTTTGTTTCCTTTCACACAATTTTAAAACAAAGTCTAAAATTTTTCTGTAGCAGCACCCCCCACTAATTTTAGTTACGTCCACAATGCAGCCATCAAAGTTAATTGAAGTTTGGTGCACTTGGGCATAGGCCTACCAATGTAAATGAGAATATGAAAATTAAAAAAACATTATGTTTGGCAACCTTCTGTATTTTTGATGTTTCTTACTTCCTCAGTGATTTTCAATTAAGTTTTTTATTATTATTACTGTTATTAAATTAAATTAAATTTGATATGTGGCAAATTTGATAATAGAATAAATGTAATAAAAGATAAAATTCTATCAGCATTTACTGTAATATTGAAAAAAAAAAATATAAACGTAAATATAAAGAAAAACGGCTTTTGATACAATAAGCAATAAAAAATTTAAATAAATTCACTATGCACGAGATAAACTTTTTGGGCAAAACCAATTTAAAAGTACTGAAAGTAATTCTTCTTTTTTTTTTTTAAAGAGTAAAGAAATATAAAATAAAAACTATAATTTAAAGACTTACAGAAAAGAAAAGGTTACTCAAATGAAATAATAGAAAAAAGTATTAAAAATAGAAGCATATTTGAAAAAGAAAAAAAAAATTGCAAGAAAAATGAAATAGAGTGAAAAGGAAATTATAGGCCTATTCTGTTAATTAAATCTCCAATGATGTCATTTTTTTTGTTTAGAATGAAAAAAAGAAAAAAAAAAAGTTTGAAAATAAACACACACATACATACCAAAAGAAAAAAAAAAGAAAAAATCCTGTTTTGGTTTTTTTGAATTCTGTCATGGAGAGACTAAGTTTTTAGTTCAGACAAATAACTACATTCGGTAGATTTGAACTTTTATGTTGTTGCCATTAATAAAATGCTTGAACCACTCAAGCATAGCCTTTCATTTTTAGTGTCTCTTCATTCTTACTATCTTTTGTTTATCAATTTAAGCTGAAAGATTTATCCAACCGCCCAATATGCAATTCCCATCTCTTAACAGCTATTACGAAATTTACATATTGTATAATTAGTAGTGTTTTAAGATTTATTTTGTTATGAATTCATTATCTTAATAAGAAGGATCTACGAAAATCCTTAAGGAAAACTGCAGATATTTTAGTTTTTAAAGAAAGATTTTAATTTACTTACGGCAAAATAGAAGCGAAATTGAATTCAAATTTTGAATAAGTAATTTAAAAAAAAAAAACTCATTGCACATGAGATAAAAATAAAGAGGCAGAAGATAAACAGCTTAGCGTAGCGACACCTACTTAATCATGTAGGTGTATTGCAAATGAGATTATGTAAATATTAGTCTTCAGGGACCTTCAGACGCAGGAGATCAGGTTCCCAATCAGGGCAGACTTTGATTTAAAACAGGCGTAATCTTAAAAGAAAAATATTTACAAAAAAGGACTTTCAATAGTTGGTCCCTAACTGGAAGGGTTTTTTTTTTAACCATAACTTTTAAGAGATTTGGAATTTAGGAATACTTTCATTCTTAACACCTTTTTTTTTTTTTTTTAACACTACTAATTTTAAATTCAAAAACTTTTAAGTAGTTTATTTTTAAATTGTCAGAAAAATTCATGTGATTGAAAATTCTTAATATTATTCAGTTCTCTTTTTATTTAACTATAGTAATCCCTTAAAAGATTTTTTTGTTTTAACTAATTATTTTGTGTGGTAATATTTTCCATCTGCTTTGGCTTGAATGTGGGTCACGTAATACAGATTGTGTAGAATCTTCAAATAGTGATGAATTGGAGCAGTCGGATTCGATCTTAACGGTAGTCGAAGATTCATCTCTTGGTTATTTTTACCCTAGACAGGTTCACCCATCTCGCTGTCAAATCAGACAGAGTTCTTTCCGAGCGAGCATCCTTTGACCTTACGACCTTCAATTTTCCTCCTTGATCGAGAATTGCTGGAAGCCTAATTTTTTTAGAGCCTTAGCCATTTTTTGTCATCAGCTTCATGATACGTCTCGCTCACGAATGATGAGAACGTCACCAACATCAATATACTCAAGAAAGAATAAAGGCAACAAGTTTCTCCACAAGTGTTAGTCAAATGAACATCGAATATAGGTAATTCGTGAAAAATGAACAGTTTAAATCCGTCAAATTGGCAAGAGAGTCAAGTAAGTCATTCAGTAAATATACATGCAAAGTAAGTTGTCCAAAATTAACATGTATATCTTAAAACGTAATTTATATTTCTCCACAATATTAAATCTAACCAGTAACATGTGGACAGTATTTTACCATAATTGCGTCAAGATATACATATCAAATAGACTAGAACTTTACAAAATCATTTCTGATGAAAAATCAAAACAAATGTTTTGAATTTTCCAATAAAGAAAAAACAAAAACAAAATAGACATTGTAACGACTTTTGTAATCCTTCTGACTGCAAATTCGTGATGTTATACTTTACCCGTTGCACGTCAAAATCGTGAATTAATACAAATTAAGTCAAAATGATTTTAAAGTTTGGTATCGTTGAAGAAATAAGGATTTGAAGTAGTTTTATGCGGTTTACTTGCTTCCAAGATTAACTTCTTAATTGCGTAATACAGAATCTTTTGTTTTTACAGAATCCAGTAGAGGAAATTAATAATGACATCGTATTCTGTTACTACCTCATCAAGTAACTCTTCTCCTTCTTATGTAGAATGAATGATAAGATCTAGATCTCAGACTGGAATTAACTAAAATTAACTAAGTTGTTAAATTACCTTAACAAGTAATGCAGTAAAAGTTCATTGATAATTTTAGTTGATTAAATTCATCTAAAAACTAGTGGTTCTAAAAAAAAAAAAATAATTACAAACTAAAGCGCTGAGATATTATGCCTTTTTCCCCCTCTGTTTCACAAAGTTCAAGGAGTAAAATTTAACATTTCTAGCTGGATTACTGTTCGTACACTAAGCTTCTTGTAGCAAAGTATCTGCTGTTTCATCACATCTCTTCATTTCTGAATTATAATCCTAAAGTACCGGTATTCTTCGTAATCAAACTTTAAGCTGATAAAAGGATTTCACTTTCGTTTCTCATCCAAAATAGACCATTACTTGAACATCCTTTTCCCGTCAAAGAATCATTCACTTTCACACAGACTTTCTTTTTCACTGAGGAATGATTGGCGTGGCTTCGTCAGTTTAATCAACCATGATTGTTTTTTATTGCCTCCAATTTCTTCTTAAACTTAAAGCTTATGCTTTGAATTGACGCAGGATGTTTGAATGTCGAAGTTTAATAAAGTTGTCAGAATCTTTTATCAGTCAGGAATTTTAGCCTGAAATTATTTCTAGCGAAAGAATGAACAAGTTAAAATGAATCTATATTCACTGCACTCATCTTCTTTTTATATTTGAGTAACACAAATGGAATGGAGTATTCAAATGAATCAAAAGGACCAAGGTATTAATGAAAAGTCAGATTATTATACTTGAACCAGGAAAATAAACTAAAAATGGAATTTGAATTTTTTTTTTTTTTTTTTTAAAAAAACTGAAACCAAAAACTTACAGCTTTGGGAAAGGATGGTTTGCAAAAGTTATCGGATACAAATTTTACAAGTATTTTTTTTTCTTTTTTTCAAAATAAATAAAAAACGCAAATTTTAAGAAATTATTTTTTTTTTTACTTATTTTAAATGAAGAAGAAAACAAATACTTGCATCTTTCCAGAATCTCCTGAAACATATTAAATTTTACGCTGTAATTCTCTATATTGAAAGACTTAATGCAAAATTATGAAAATATAACAACAACAACTTCTTTCCTCTTAATTTTTTAAATCTTAATCTTTTTAACAACAATTTCTTTTTTTTTGTAGACTTAAAGTAATTTTTTTTAGAATTTATAAAATGATATTGTTCAGGTGCGTTGGCACTTCAAAATTTGGGATCACGTGTGCTGATGACAGTTTTCTTGCTCTCTCCACAAACATTAAAAAAAAAAAACAAACTAAAATTACACTGGACCAATATTCATGAAACTTAATCTGCAGTTATATCAATGGAATATAGTTACTAACCCCAAATTTTTATCGAAGTTGAATGAAAATTAAAGATTAAAAGTTTAATTTTTCTTAGGCCTTTCGCAGTTGCTTCTAGACCACGTAATTTGTTTCCTTTAGATTTTTGAAATTTCTACTCCCCTTGATAGATAGCGATAGCTCTTAGGTCCCTGTTAACTAATAAAAGTACACAGTAACAGCGAAAACCCAACGAAAATAGCAAAAGTACAGAACGTCACTGCATGTTCTCGTTCTTCCGCAGTTTCTGCAGTGGCATCGGATACTCGAAAAATATTGTCAATTTAAATGTTGAAGCAGCCAATGAGAAAACACAATCACATTTTTGGCAAAGATGACGAGTTATTAATTTCTTTTTGATTGTTTTTTCTCAGAATCTTTTCAGTGTGTGGGGGGGGGGGTGATGTTAAGAGTTTTCGATGAAAATGAATGAATTAAAAAAAAAAGAATGTGTATAAAAACTTTTTTTAAATTTATTTTTTATCATAATCAATCAGTTGAAAATTAATACGTATTTTTGTTAATGTAAATTTTATTAAAAATTCTTTATTTGGTTTATTTATTTGCTGCATTCTAACTTGCAATTGTCCCGGGCTACTTTTATGGGTTATGTTAATTTTTTTGTAATTATTCTGTCATTTTTCATAACCGCTTTTGATAATTATTTTTAATTAAATTGTAGACATTGTTATATGATCATTTCTGATTTTCTAGTGGAAGTGTAAAATAACTTTTAGACAGGTTTCAGTTTTTCCACTAATTAATACTTATGATTAAGAATCAGCCCAGTTGTGGATTTTTATGTCATTGAAATCTCCCAACCAAAAGACTTGCGTGGATTCATCCATGTTTTTATAGTAGCGTGTGTGTGTTGTTACAGGGAAACGAATGTAACAACCCTTCACTGCGGCAGATGAAATGGGGGGAAAAAAATAAATGCTGACCACATGTAAGTTACATTGATAAGGAAATTGATGATCTGATTAAGAAATATATGAAATGCCACAGAAAAAGATGGACATTTAGAGCGTGATAAGATCATTGGAGGATGTGAAACAGGAACTCATATTTGTGGCTTGTAGTTTATATGATTTGGTTGGAAAATATACTCAGGAAGATATTCATTGTCGTTACAAATGGAAAGATAACAGTCTTGATTGTAAGAGAGATGACAATGTATATCTTATATCGACAAATTCTCGGGGTATCTGTTTGAAGGATTTTTTTAAACTTAAAAAGGCGTGATTTAGTACTATGCTCCTTTTTGTAGAAAAATTCAACAATAATTGCGTCTTAAAAAAAAAAAAAAAAATCTAAATGTCTTAATAGTTTTAAATTTCCATTAATTTCTTTTCTTTTTTCTTTTTTTTTATAAATATTCAAAGCACTGCAAGTGATATTTAATTCTTACATCATTTTCAAAATCAAAGGCAGATTTTATTGGATCACTAATTACACAATCATAACGTTTCATACTCAATAATAATAATAATAATAAATGAGAAATCTGCTGAACTATTGCTAACTTAGAAAAATGATTTCCAGTTTATTAAGTAACTTCATTACTTCAGTTAAAAAGAAAGAAAAAAAAGAAGGAAAACAAAAAGTTTCTCTTGTTTATTTTCTAAACGGTTGCTCAACAACAATTGTAAATTGCTGAGAGATCTTTTCCGTCTTCCATGCGTTCACCTTACAAGAATTATCGACATTTGACAGCGTATTTTTGAACTTTCGCATTTGTTCCTTCCTTATTTGAAGAAACCGGTTTGTGATGCTGGTTCCGTATTTTCTTGTTTCTCCCTCCCTTTCTATCATTTTTTTTCTTTCCCTTTCCCTTCTTTCAAAATCCGATCCACTAGTCGAAAGAATTTTTCATCACCCAACGGTTCATTTTCAGAATTCTGATGGAGAAATGCGCAGTTCTATCTCTTGTTTTTTCAGGCGTCATTTTGAAGTTTTCAAATACTATTGAAAGAAATGTCTACAGTAGAAAGACATAGATAAATGCTTATGAAATAAATAGAACTAGTTAAACTACTAGTAAATTTAAAGCTACTTTAATGTAAATAGTTGGTTCGTAAGTTTTTGACCTTGTGTCCCTCCCTTTTATTTTTTCCAAAAAAAATAAATAAATAAAATAAATAAAAATTAAAAAATAAATCAAATTAAAAACAATTCTGTTTTCTTTTTTTTTTTAGTCATGAAAACATCACAGAGGAAAAGTCCACTTCTTTTAATCTTAAATTATAATATCTTCTGAATACAACTAGTACATATAAGGTAAGTAAACCATATTCTGATACATTAAGGTTTGAAATTATTTTTCTGGTGTCAGAAGCAATTCTCAAGGTAACAAAAACCGTTAAATAATAATTGTCATATCATTACTTGTTAACAGAATTTAATTGGAAAAATTAAGTTCGAAGAAAAGCGTGAATAATGTAATTTTCTGAAGTTGGTTGAGGTGTCAGAATTAGGAATTCGTGTGCCAAAATCCGACACTGTAGGGCGCAATTCTGACCCTTTTTTTAAAGCATTGAGTTTGTTATGTATTTTTTCATTAATTTTGTATTTACATTTATGTTTAATTTAATTTTTTTATTACAAATTATTAAAAATGTTTTATTAATTTTAATTAGCAGTAAGAAAGTCAAAACAAATAATACAAATTGTCACTAAAATTTTTGTAGAAACATACAAAAAAGCATGGTTAAGTAGTAGGCTAATAAACAATTACATACAAATACATACGAGGTTACTCAAACTTCAAACTACAGTTCAAAGAAGCATGTGAATATCAAAAATAATAAGTTATTAAGTAACTTAATTCGATCTTAAACAGGAAATTTAAAGTCTCATTAGTCTTAAACTTTACTCATCGTCGCAATCAGGTCAAATGAAAGTTCCTTCAAATTCAACGTTTATATCTCACAAATTTCATGGATGTATCTTTTACAAATTGTACACAGTCTCATGTCTAACTTCATCCTTCCTGCAAATAAAACAAAACCAGCTGTCTAGGTTTTTTTTGTCTGGTTGCTTGTATTTGGTAAATGTGGGTGGGTGTGTAATTGTTAACACAGTGTCGAAATTAGGAAACACATAATTTATCCATTATTTTCTTAAGCATATAAGTTAATGTTTTTAAATATTCAAGAGTTCACATTAAAGCGCATAAAATAAGCTATAAAACAATGTTTAACATGCAGTATTTTCTCAATGTTTTCCTAGAATAATTAAAAAAACAAAACAAAAAAAAAACAACTTACCGTAAACAGAATTTACCTCAGCAATAACTAAACTACAAATGGCGGTTGAACGGCTTTGTCTGAAAGCGTGACTTTATCTCTTACAATACAATGTACATACTGTGACAATAGGTGGTGAAATCGAACGGAAACAATGCAAATTTCCATCACTATGAAAGAGTATCGGAATATGGCTCACCTAGACCCACCTTAAATATATATTATTTTTTCATTTACTGATAAAAGTAGTAAATTCCCGTTTACTTAATTTACTAAAATAATTTGAATCTAATTCATGTTAATCATATTAAAGCTCGGGAGACATTATAGGATTACTAAGCGGATTAATATCCATTGTTGAAGACATCATGAAAGTCGATTGTTTAGGCTCTTAATTCTTTTTTTTATGGGAAGTTTTGTCGCCTTCTATCGCTAATTTCTCGCGCAAGGACCCATGTGGAAAAAAAATTACAATATAAAAGTTATATCGTCACTTGACCTGAAATGTTCCTGTAAACTTCAAAAAGAGTCATCTAGCAGTTTACAAATTATTAGGTGGGGAGAGGCTGAACAATTACCTTTTTAAGACATGAAGGCTTTATTTCCTCAACTTTTAATTACAGATTTCAGTAGAGTAAAGCAATGAAGTTATTTTTGAAACAAAATCCAAGAAAACAAATATCGTAATTTTGATCTCCTTTACAGTGTTACCGTTTTTCTGATAAATTTCTTCCAATAATGAAATATCGTCGCCCTTTTTCCCATTTTGTAACCGAATTGTAATTGTATACAGGAGCAGGTGCATATATTTGTCCGCAGAGGTAAAGAGTTTGAAATTCGAAAAGCGAGATGGTACATTAAATTAGAACAGGAAAATAAGCTGGTAGTCTTCATCTCAAAAACCTAAAATTCCAATTATAGCATTTCTCTGTTTTTCGGCAGCGCCTTATTTATTTTCTCTGTTGGCCACTAGTCTTATTTCTCTCTCTTATTTTCTTTACACAAAAGTAACAAAGACTGCCATGTGGAATTGGGAGTTCGAAATGTTGTAAGGAAGGATAACAATTTTTGAAATAGATGGAAAGACCATGTTAGGAGGATAAACACACAGATGGCAGAAGATCACATTGGACTTCTATCCCACAGGAAAAGTATCTAGAGGAAAAGTATCTAGAGGACGACCCAGGAGACGCTAGAAGATGACTTTAAAGAATATAGAGAAAGTCGCAACTTAAGTTAATAATAAGAGAGACTCTTGAAGAAATGAAATACTTGTAAATATGTAAGAAAACATTTGATACAATCAACATTGAAAACTATTGACTTGGTCAAGATCAAACGACACTACTAACAATTTAAGCTTAAAGTAAATATAGAATGCTTTATTTATTTATTTATTTATTTATTTATTTATTTATTTATTTATTTAGTTAGTTAGTTAGTTATTTACTTTTTGAGAAATTCCAATGCATTTTTACTTTCACCATATTTTGCTGTACAAAAAAATGTTTATAGTAATCAGACAAAAACAAATCAATATCTGGAATGTTTGAAGATCGGCTGAACATGTTTAATCAATAGAGGTTCTAAGATTTTAAACCGATGGTGGAATTTACAGAACAGGGTTTGTTACTGTCGACTGTTCCCTTTAAATTAGCTTTAAGTTTGTGAAGTTGGAAATATTCACTTTGAAGCAATTATTATCAAGCCGTTGGAAATGAAATAGCAAATTGCATTACCATAATCAATGAATTACGAAAATATCCCAATAACAATGTATATATCCAATTTCTATTTAAAAGTTTTAATCATATTATCTAAACCTGATTTGTTTTTGGTTTTGTATCCTTTACTTTTGAGTCAAACCCTGTTTATTATTAATTAACGTTCATTTCAAAAAATATTTGAAGCAAAATTTTATGTTTCAGAATCATCTAAATTGTAATGTAGCTATGGATAGTCATGGATAGATAACACTCCGAAATACTTCAATTGGACATGTTAAGAGGTCATGTTTATGTTGTGAATGTGGGTGGCAGGGAAGCCAAGCACTGCGACCGGAAGTCTATTATGTTAAGAGCTTAGTTGTATACTAATAGCGTTTCACTATCGCCTTCAAACTATTCTACATTGCTGCACTGTAATTTATAATACTAGCCTGTAGTCCACATAGATTTATCGTCTAGGTATACTCTTTGCATATCATGGTGTCGTACTGGCTGTGTATGCAGCTCCAGAGCAATCTTGAGGATATGGGAGTTTGTTTGCTGGCATTTGAGACCACATTAACCATGCTGACTAGTTGAAACATAAATAAGATGCCTACCAAATTTTATGGAAATCCATGTAGTCGTTTTAACATGATACGCGTAAAGGTGAAACAGACAAAAGGAGAAACATAAGGAAAATGTTTAAGTGGAATAGTAAGACTTTTCTTTTGATTTCTTATTGTTAACTTGCTCAAATCAAGTAATATTCGTATTAAAAAAATGCAAATCATTTTTGCTTGATGGCATTACTAAATATTGGTAGCATTATTGTTTAAAGCGTGTAATAAAGAAAAACAAACACTCATTTCAAAGCTAAAAGTGATGTAAAGTTGAATTGCCTTGTATAATCAGTTTATCTACATAAGCATCTTATTTTCTAGTCAGTTTTAACTGACATAGTTACAGGCTCTTGAAAACCTTAAGAATGTTCAGTTACAATATAATATTAGATTTTCCTGATAAACAGCCAACGAACACAGTGAAGAAAATTCTTACATTAGTTTCATCTGATAATAACTCAATTTCAAATCTAAACTAAAATAATGTTAAATTATTGCGTTTTAATCAAGTTGAGATTAAATATTGATTCAAAGTAAAGCCAAAGAATTATTAGCAAGAAATTAAATATATATTAAAATATATATTTAAAAAAATTAATATGAATTCTGTGTCCTTTTTAACACAGAAAGCACAAGGTTATATATTTTATAATTATAAAGATAAAACTTGACAATATTTGATATTACCCAAAGGTTCCTATCCAAAGATCACGTGTTAATCGGATTATAAGTATCTGCAAATTTTATAAAGGATGGTTGACTGTAAAGGCCGCTTCACATGTACCATTTCACAAGCAATCTGCGCGCCATCATCGCGCCATGGCGGGATGGAAAGCACATTGCCCCTTTTAGAACGTGTTCTAATTTCAAATTAGAACACTAGCGCTCCTGGTGGCGAATTGTAGAACTTGAAGTCCAATCGATTTATTCGAAATTACCGATTATAAAAATGATATGCACAGAGGTCATCTTTTTCCTGTTTCGTGGATACTTCCAGAAAGCGCTACATTATTAGCCAAAATTATTACAGAATTTCGGCCTGAAAATTTGAATCGACGAGCGATTGGAATCTCGAAAACATATCGTGGTTGGTCGAGATTTAACGAGAAATATCGAAACTGAAAACAAAGAAATACAAAAAGATGAAAAAAATGAATACTTCCTTTTTTAATTAATTAAAAACATTCTTTCGGCTATTCGATGCATTGATTAAATGATTTTTATTTAAATCAATGCTATTTTTTTCGTAAATAAAACGTAGGTATCATGACAATTGAGAAGTGTAAATTTTCCGTGTTATGGAAGGCGATATGGAACGTGTAAGACAAGGGTTTTAGAGCTTTATATTCACTGGCAATCTACCCTGATATTGCCATCGATATAGCCTACTCAAATGGCACATCTATAGCGGCCTTAACTCATTTGTCACAAGTTTGTTCAATGCTTAGAATTTACCTTCAAAGCCATTTATGCTTAAAATGGAATTCTTTTTTTTTTTCCTGAAAATTTTGGATTCATATTTAACTTGTTTTTTAAATGTTTAAAAGAGAAACCTGTTAAATTTATGATTGCCATCTTATTATATAACAATTAAAATGAAATTCCTAAAGATAAGTTCGTTTTAGTCACAGTAATTCAGTACTACTTGAGGATTCTGAAATTTAAATTAGTAAAATCACTACTGATTTTGCTATGATAAGAAAAAAACAAAACAAAACAACAGTGGATAATTATTATTACTGTTTAAATATTAGTTTCTATAAAATTAATTCATTTTTTAAATATACAGTCGGACCTCTATTTAACGAACCTCTATTTTGCGAACTTTTCTTTGGAACCAAGAACATTTTGCTAATTTTTTCATAAAGTAACCTCCAAATAACGAAGTGCATTTTCTATTTAACGAACTTTTCATGATATCTATTTTTTTTTTTTCCCTCCTTGAAATGTTTTTATTATCTACATTCCCTTAGAGGAAATGAAACAAATTTGGATTCAGCTGAGGGAAAAAGAAGAAATTAACGATGATGTGCTGATTGATGATTGTTATCTTTCATTTGATTTTGAAGTTGAGACCTCGGAAACACTAACTGAATCGGATATTTAGGAGAGTGTGAAAAATAAAAGCAATACAGCAATCAATTGCGATGAAGATGAAGATGATGAAAATGAAAATGATCATGATACAGAATTAAAAAAAACAAAAAAAAAACCTTCGTATGATAAAATGCTAAAATCATTTGAAACAATCCGACGCGGATTACAATTTGAAGAAAATACTGAAGGGTTTTTAGTGCATTGCAAAGATGCGAGACGTGCTATGAGCGAAAACACTTTTTCAAAAAAAAACTTAAGACAAAATTAACAGACTTTATTAGTAAAATTTAAGTACGCATGTGGTAAAGTATGCTTTATGTCATTAAAATTATTACTTTTTTAATAATATTTACTGTTTATGTATGTTAAATCTGTTCATGTAGTTTAAAGTAATTTTAAAAGGTGAATCTCTATTTAACGAATTTTCCATATAACGAACTTTTTTTCGGGATTTAGCGACTTCGTTAAATAGAGGTCCGACTGTAATTATATTATCTGTCTGCATTAGTTGATGGAATTCTACAAAATTCTAACATGATTTGAATGTATAATCATTAATAAAATAATAATTATTAATTATCAATATTGTGATTATTCAATTAATATTCCCATGTATTTCCTCTTTTGTATAATTTACTTATTATTGTTAGATTGAGGCAATTGGTAGGAAAGCGTCAATTGATTTGCATTAGTCCCACTTTGGTTCTGTATTGATTGAATGGAAATGTCAAAAGAACTGATTCATTGGCGGAAATTCACATCTGATGATTGAGTAACTTTTGGATTGGTTTGACCTTTGAATTAACCGTTGCGGTTATCAGTCGTTCAGTTGAGTCTATTAGGAAGGTTGTATTGACCTTTGACATTTTTAACTTTTAATTAGCGATGGACAGTTAAGCAGCACTGAGATAAAGACACCTGTAATTGTTTTTAACATTATCCTTTAAAAAGATAATGATGCAAAATGCACATTGAAGGTTTTCAAAAATGCATTCTTTATATATAAAAAATGGTGCTATTTGATGATAAAAATCCTTTATATACGCCATGAAACATAGACTTTAAAGGAATAGGAACAGCATAAACTGACACTAAATATATATTTATGTATAATACCAATAAAATATATTTAGTACAGTGGTTCTATCAGTGCTACACAACCACAAAGTAATGGAGAATGACTTAACTAAGAGTATTTATTATTACGTCCTTAATCAGGGACATCGAAAAATCAAGAAATGATATAAGTTATAAATGATATAAGGAAAGATGCGGATGCTTTCTTCGTCGCTAATTTGCTTTTGCTCTAAATTAACATAATAAATATTTACTAGAATATAGAAAATATTCCCTGTATTCATACATTTCAGTTTCCTTTACTTCTCATTGACTGTACTCTTAAGATGATTGACTGTAATTGTTTATCTACATAATACATAAAATTCATAATTGTACAAGTGTGGATCTCTTTCGTATTTATTTCAAAATTTGGCACCTAAGTATATTTACTTTGTCCTCAAATTTAAATCCAAGCCACCGCTTTAATAAACTATCTTTTCAAAAATTAAGTTACAAATTTGTCATATTGATGCAGAATATTTCTTCGGAAATGAGAATATCACCTTTAGCAGAATCTTCTATGCATCGTCTCAGTAGTTTACGGCTTCTGTTAAGATTTACTTGTTATTACTATTTGTTACTTGTGGAAAGGACACTTGATTACCACCCAGAGCTCAGTTATTTCTGACTGATTTACTTTCAGAATGTAATCTATTGTTATCTCAGTTTAACACTTTTACAAACAATCTTACAAAATGAAGGTTAACCAACACTGGACCCGCATGCCGTTGCTCTCTCAATTATCTTTTTTTTTTCTTATGTCATCAATTGTATTTAATTTAAAATTTATAATTCAGAATTTAAGAAATATGGGAAAAAGTTTTGATTACAGTATAATAGTTTTCTTACTTCTTTCCACGACAATTATATATTAAGCAGGTGGTAAATGCAGTTATTCAACCAGACATTATTGTAGCCTTGCAATGTTACCTAATTGCTAGGTGAGCATAGTTCCAATTCTTGATTTCTGTTGATTTTATTTTTATCATCACAGCAATGGCGCTGCGAATCCTAACAGACAAGTTTACACCATAGAAAGAAACGAAATTGTTTTTCTGTTTCCTATAATTAATACATGAGTACACATATTCGAATCTAATACAAGATGTATCTACATTATTGCGAACCACTGTAAGTTTCAAGATCATTCTGCAGTTTTGAAATGTGGTTACGAAACATAGGAGAAGGACAAAGAGGCCCGTATACCCCTCCCCTTGCAATCTTAAAATGTTTAGAGTAGACCCTATTTTCTTTTATTGTTTTTTAATTTCCTGATCGGTTCCATCTCTAAATTTTGAATACGACTTTTTTTTTTTTTGGTTATTGCTGGTCGGTTGCCTAACTTGTCCCTCCTCGAAAGAAAATCCTGCATACAATCACTGTCAGGAAGAGATACAGACTTTCTGAGTATATATTAGATGTTACTCACAGAAGAAAGGTTTAACAATGTAAATACATTCACTTTGTGAAATACAAAATTGCGTCTATCTTAGTTTTAGAAGCGATCACTAGTATGCAGATCTAAAAAATACGTAAAAGTGCATTGAAATCGAAGGTGCTTCCCCGGATTTAGTGATAGAAAAAAAAAAGGCAGATTCTTTTATCTTTTTTTTTTTTTTTTTTACTTCGTTATAAACTTATTATTTTTTTTATTTTCGAAGCAAGGATTAAATTTGATTCTGTCATTTATTCTTTTATTTTTCCTTCTTTGCTCTCCAAATTACTTTTCAATTTGCCTAAAAGCATTTAAAAAGCATTTTTTTTTTCTATATAGAAAGTGGAACCTGAAGCTGGAAGCCCTATAATAGTTCTTTGTGTTATTTTTCACAGTCAACTTGCAACTGCTGTGACCCTGCGGATGTAAAGGGCAAGTGGTCGAATTGCGTCAATTCCTTTGGATGTCAGCTGGTGCTACTACCAATGACTGGCTCCGTTCTCCTGCGTTTAATAAAAAGACGTTCATTGCGTTGTTCGCCAGCTGTGGCCGTCGTTCGAAGCCAATGCACATGTCCAAGTGTTCGAATTAGCTCTAAGTTATTAGGGGGTTTCGGTTTGATTTGTAGCTTTGAAATGACTATTTTGTGAAAAAGAATAGTTAAAAGATGAAAAAAAGGCTCACATTTTAGTATTTCGGGGTGTTTAAAGTTGTATCTGTCACAGGTGACTGTTGAAACCATGATAGGCACAGCTGTTACTCAATATTGCCTGTGCTTATGGGAGTACGTGCAGTAAATATTCTGAAGTTTATTCTTATTAACAAGATAATTTATTCTCTTTTTGAATAAAATTATTTATCTAACTTGCATATATTAATATTTCCTAAATCATAGTTTGAATTATGTAATATAAGTTGCGATTTCATGAAGGAATGGTATAATTTATGGTGAATAAATCATGTAATTGGATATTTGCATTGTTTTGGCAATGAATCGAGGCCTTTCCAATTCCTTCGAATGTTCACGTGAAGGACAAGATTTATATGATTATCGATGTCTCGAGTCCTCTTCAAAGCATAACACATTTACATTATTTATAATATTATATTATTATCCATGTAATTTATTTAATTAACCAACTAACTACAGTGTTCATCAAAATGTTCGCAAATCAATGTTATTGATGTGAGAACTGCAAGATATCTTTGAGAAGTAAAAGTTTTGAATAAGCCTGTACAAGTACGGTAGAGGAGGCAAGCCAAGCAGGAAGGATGTCACTTGATAGTTTCTCCAACATTTTTTTTTATTTGCCTGGACGGAGCTCTAGGTGCGAGGAAGAGAAGGATCGCCCATATTAACAACAATGCAGGAGAAGGGCTTAGGTTCACAGCTTGACTCTAGCTGTGGTTTTGAATAGGAGTGAGTGTTTAATTTTGTTCATCTAGGCGTATCTTGTTCAACTTCAATATTTGATTTCTACTACTTCTACTGTTATTATTTGATTAATAACAAATCTTATTAATTTTATATGTGATAGATTTTCAATTACTTCACGTATCTTTGATGACTGTTCTTTCAGTTGTATTATTATTATAAATTGTTGCTCGGTTTTAATATGATCTCTCATCGGAGTTCTCTTTCTCAAGACGAAGGTCATGTGATGTTCTATTGTTTATAATGAACTCAGTTCCCATGTAGGAATTTGCGAACTATATAGCATGTACTTTTTGCTTATTATTATTATTATGTTTGTATGTTTCAAACCTTGGGTTTCCCCAGCAAAAACAATATGGCGGGTCAAGGACCAAAGCACATACTGCCAAGTGTAAAGATGTGTGCAAGAATGATTAGGGATGTGTGCTTGTGTCCATAAATTTCCTAACTATGCGTGTAGTGTTGAGTACCACAGCCTTCTGCAGTTGTGCATAAGTGTTTTTATGAAGTCCTAGTGTGCTGAGACTGTGGTGCAATGTGTGAGGCACCAGACCAGTGGCAGACAGAACGATGGGTACAACACGTACTCGATCCTGCCTCCACTGCTTCTGGAGCTCGTGTGCTAGATCAGTGTATTTACTGATCTTGTCTGCGTGAGTTTTCTGCATGTTCTTGCTGATAGGCACTGCAATATCAATTAGATAGGTCTGTTTGTTGACCTTATCAACAAGTGTGATGTCTGGTCTGTTGTGATGTATGGTTTTGTCTGTGTGAATGGGGCGGTCGCAGTATAGTTTATATGAGGGTGACTCTAATACGCTTTGTGGTATGTACTTGTAGTACGGGACCGTGCTCTTAATAAGTGAATGTTTGTGTGCTAGTTGTTGATGAACGATCGACGCTACCTGATTGTGTCGGTGGAGGTAGTCTGTTTGAGAGAGAAGGGGACAGCCTGATATTACGTGGTCGATCGTCTCATGCGTAGTGTGGCATTTCCTGCATTTGTCGTCATGTGTGTTTGCATCGTGTAGAATGTGTTTCTTGTAGTTGCGTGTTATTATTATTATTATTATTATTATTATTATTATTATTATTATTATT
>JAFIDM010009631.1:199404679-199418688 GCA_023159025.1 Thereuonema tuberculata
GTTTATAATTTATTTCTTCTAAAAGTAACTTTTATTCAAATTTTGTGTTTTTGTCTATTTTGTAGAATAATTAAAATACAGTCGGACCTCGATATAAGGTCACTCGCATATAAGGTCACTTTTCTAAAGTCCCGGCTCATTGAATAGGAATTCTTTGATATGGATTATCGGATATACGGTCAGGTCTTAAATACCGTAATCGCATATAAGGTCACTTTTGTCTGTGATTTCAGTGCCACACTGATTCAATTCCAAAAAATTTTCGTGGGTATGATCTTTTAACCGCGTCATTTCTCCTACTGACGCAGGGGACAGCTTTTTCACAAAATTATGACAGCTTCATCCCCTCAAATTCTAGGAAAAAGGATGATGAAGACGATATTCCTTTACCTGTGTTAATACAAGATCTCAGAAATCGCGGCTTAATAGCTGTAGAAGGGGAAAGTGAATATGTGAGAATTGATGATGAAATTGCTACCATTTCTCTAGCTTCGATTTCCGAAATTGTTTCGCAAGTTTTAGATTCCAATTCATTAGAACGTGAGGATAACGACAGTGATGCTGGAAGTGAAGTGGTGACACAAGCAGAAGCACTCAGAGCATTAAATGTCGTAAGACTTTTTTTTACGAGCCATGAGGGAGCTGAAGAACATTTTCCAAACTACAAAACTTAGAAAACATTATACAAAAGATGAAACCAAAATCGCGACAGTCCTGTATTATGGATTATTTTAAGTAAGGTCAATTATACATCAGTACTTTGCTTGAGCATACTAGTACTATTTGTATAGAACTTTATTCCGAATTAAAAATTTTAAAAAATAATTTCTTTCTGATTCCATTAATTTTAATTGGTTCAACTAAATTAAAAAATTAAAACCTAATAAACTGATATTTTTGTACGCATTAAATTTTACAAAGAATTATACTGTATTTATATAATGCTTATTTATTGACTAATGCGTATGAATCGGTTATAAGGTCAGCCCGCTTATAAGGTCACTTTCGCGAGGTCCCAAGGGGTGACCTTATATTGAGGTCCGACTGTATACTTCTTTCGATGCAAGTCCTGTTTTCGAGAATTTACGGTTTGATTTTTTTTTTTTTTTTTTTTTTTGTAATTATACAAATTACAGCTACGAGTTTCAAGCAACAAATTATCAACGCAGCTAATTATCAACGTTAATTACTTTACTCCAACTGTTTGAGTTTGTTTGAATGTCTCTTTGAATATCTTGCTCCAGGAAATGCAATTGCGTTGTTTAGGAGAAAACTTAAATTCGTCCAAGAAATTTAAGCCATTGTTTATTTCGTGGATTTCACTTCTATCGTCAGCGAGACTCTCGCAGGAACATCTCTCAAAGAATTGTCCAAAGAATTTTATTACATGCTCTGGAAGAATTAGAATTTATAATTGGAAAAACTTAGAATTTACGACTTTTTCAGCATATTACAACTCAAGTTGAAACAATATACTGAAACAGAATTATAGCCTAGTATTTACATTTACTAGCCTAGTATTACTGTGTTAAAAGATTCATATTCATAACAACTGCAGTTTTGAAAGGCAAGCGACAACCTTTCGAAAATATAGATTAATTATCGCATGATTATTAATCTTATGATATGAGGCATTTTTCATCGAAACTACAGGACACCCGTTGCATAATTTTCAACACTCTTCATTTAGAATTACTCTGTTGCCATTGATTTTCATGTTAAATTTCTGATTTTGTAACAGATTTCGAAAGTAAGGCTTTATACAGGGATAATTTAGTCATTCAAAGACAGATAGTAATTGTCCAACGTGTCAATTGACCACTAAAGAATTTATTTCCTTAAATATTACGGGAAATCTATTTATTGGGATATATTTGATTATGAGAGTTTTCTATTGGTGTTATAGGACATCTGCTATCGTTGTAATCAATTTTGAGGAAGCCGATCGGTTTTATCTTCGATAAAATTAACCTAGGAAAGTAGATAATAAAAAAGATAGTTTCCAAAGATACTCCCTCTCAGTAATCTTTTCCCTATTTTTTACTTTCCTATCGAAGTTGAGGCTCATCAAGTTATTCAATCTGTAAATATGCTTTCACCTAATAAGCTTTGAGACATTGAGTAGACCTTTTTGAAATTTGGTTTGCATATTTAAGGACAATAGATCATCTGCCTTTTTTGTTTAAATTTTCTTCTGTGTGAATCGAGAGGTGAAAGTGACCAAACTTCCCATCGAAAAAAAAGAAAAGAATGATCAGTAAATTGTTTTTAGTCATTCATAACTGAAATTTAATGAAGACTACAAACTCCTCAAATTTTCAATTCAAAAATTGAGAGAACTTTGATCCAGCTAGAAGCCACGTAGAAGCTATTAGTTTTGGATCTATGTTTCGCCACCGGAGCGCTGCTCGCCATCAAACCATCCCCCAGCCATCAAAAGATAGAGCACGTTCTAAAACCTGATGGCCATCAGGACTATTCCTGTAAAGCCAGCCTTAGAAATGGAACAGTGATTTCTAAAAAATGTTGGGAATTAGTCTTTGACATGAAGTCCAAGTTTTGATATGATTAAAACTAATCGGATTTTAAACAGCAAAATCATTAATAATCCAGTGTCTATTAACAACGATAGAAATCCATTGTTTAGCTTCTAATGTTTCTCTATAGGAATTTTCGTCTTCTCAGGTTGCATACCACTCGGAAAAGATTTGATAGTTAGATCGCTTAAAAATGTATACTTTCAAAAGAAGATCCATTTAGCGATTCAAAAGTTATTAGGGGACAATATATATACACACACTGACTGATTTCTTAGGGAAGTAGGCTAAACACGGTTATGGCAGAGCTCCGTGATATCGAAATTTGATGATTTACCAAGGTATATTTTATATATATATATATATATATATATATATATATATAAAAGTTTGATCTTATTAAACAAAAAATATTTTATACTGAATAGCTGAGATTTTGAATGATTATCCGCATTAATCAACTATGTTTTTATCAAAAGCAACACGAGATCATGGTAATTAGGTGTAATTTACTAAACCCGAAAGCTTCAGGCTTCCTGATTAGATTAGTATTTACGTAATGATTGAAGGTTCAGCGAATACATCATCATTTAACCTGACAGCAATTGTAGGAATTAGTTCCATTTTATTTTTTGGGAAGTAATTGGATTATAGATTTCCAAAAAAAATTCTTACAAATTTAAAGACATTTCCACTATACGAATGAATGGGATAGTATGAATAGTAGTATAATTGAGAGATGAAGATTAAATATCAAAAAAAGAATGCTTCAAAATGGTGCGTGTGAATTTTGAATGTTGTTAAATCAAGTAGTTAATGTAAATCATTCCATTATTGAGATCTATTTACTAACGGTTAAATTGTAGCTAAATAACTTATAGCGTGTTCAGAGAGTATAAAATGTATTGGAGATTTATAACCCTTTAAAGTGACACGGATTTTAAAGAGTTTATCACATTTTGAAGCTTTATTTAAGCAATAATTGGATCTTTTTTTATTTATGTAAAAATCTGTCGATATTAAATTTAAAAATCGTTAATTAGTAATCGTTAATTAATTGGGAAGTGGATAGGATTGATATAGTTAATCTCGATAATAACTCACAATTATGAAGAATTATAATTATTCTAAGTTCAATGAAAAGCAAATTTAGCGTCCATGAATCGTCAAAAAAATAGAATTATTCTAGTTCGTGCTTTGTTTAGATAACGTAATTTACTTATCTAGCTTTGTTAAGATAATATTTCCTTAAATGGTTTCCTAAATATTCCATTTCATTTCAAGTAATTCAAGTAAAAACCCATAAAAATTAACTATATTTTAATAAGTATTATTAATAATAATAATAAAAAACTGTAAATGTTTTGAGATTTTTGATTTTTTTTTTTCAAATAAGAAAAAGAATTGTAGAATTAAAGAAAAAAAGCAACAAAAAAATTCACAGCAAAACATAAGTTGAAAAATTCATGTGCTAGCGCAGAAATTTTTTAACCGAACTTTTATTGTGAATTTATTATTACTTTTTTAGTAATTGAAGGTACCATAGTGATTATTCCTATTAATCTTTGTATGGAGATCTCATTGTTTACTGCTGACTACTCCTAGCTGATGATCGTCAAAGAACGGGAAACGGCTGTTCTAGGATGTTCCTTAGTAAACATTTTGTCTCACCCATTGATGTTTCAAATAATATCTTATATTATTATGTTATATATCTATATATTTATTATTATTATTATTATTGTTATTATTATTATTATTATTATTATTATTATTATTATTATTTAACTTTGGATGCAATAATTTCTACATTCCTAAAAGTAATTTGTTTCTAAAAGCAAATTTTAATTTTGAACCTTTCTTTGTGCTTTACTCAAATTCTTTTGTCCTTAAGTTCACATATAGTACAAAAATTCTATCTTAGATATATTCTTTTCAGCGAAGAATATTGACTGATAAAGTCTAACGTATAATTCAGATTTAACAACCAATTCCGTAAAATGATAGGGAAAAGAATAGACAACATAAAATTAGAGAAAATGAAACCAAAAGTTCCTAAACGAACTTGGAGCCTTGTTTCCTCTGCATTCTTAAGACAGTATTACTGTTAATATCTTCATTTCTTTTTTTAAATCTATTGGGTGAGTGCAAAAGTTCTACCCGTTTTTATTACCCATAAAGAAAAGCAAATAAACGCAAAATGAACAGACCTTATTATTGTGCATAATCCATATTTCGAGGACCTCTTGTCATCTTTCTGGTAGGAGATGAATCCAACGGCGGTAAAATTCCGGCGGTTTCGAGTCAAAAAAGTCTTGGATGGCAGTTTTCACAGCATCAAGATCATCAAAGATTTTCTGACTGAAGGAATTGTTCAACGCACGAAATAGGTGATAGTCAGTTGGTGCCAAGTCAGGAGAATAGGGAGGGTGGGGTAAAACCTTCCAACCAAAGCCCAGTAACTTTTGGCGAGGGATGACAGCAGCATGTGGCCTGACGTTATCGTGATGAAGGATAACATCGCGACGATTGATGAGACCTGGCCGCTTTGCTACCAAATTTGAATGCAGCCTGTTAAACTGTAGACAGTAGAAGGCAGCATTGATGGTTTGGTTGAGTGGCAGGACCTCCCAGTGAATTATTCCCTGCACATCCCACCACACACTCAATAACACCTTCTTAGGATGAAGTTCAGCTTTCGAAGTCGATGCAGGCGGATCAGAAGGGCGACACACAGTCCTACGACGCTTTACGTTACGATACATAACCCACTTCTCATCTCCTGTCACAATTCGTGTCAAGAATGGGTCATTTTTGTACCGGGAAAGCAAGGAAACACAGGTTGCGACTCGGTCATCCCGTTGCTTAGCTGTCAGGTTATGTGGAACCCAACGATCCAACTTTCTCGTAAAACCCAACTTAACCAGCCGTCTCTCGACCGTTGTCCGGTGTACGTTGAAGGTCTCCGCTAATTCTTGCACGGTTAGGTTCGGGCTGTTCCTTATGGCTTGGCCAATATCGTCCTCTCCAACGTGTGATGGCTGTCCACTCCTAGCCTGATCTTGGCAGCTTCTGTCTCCTTCCCTAAATTTACGAAACCATCGACGACATGTGCTTTCGTCTATTGCATCATCCCCATAAACTTGACAAACATTGCAACATGCTGCGGCTGCCGTACTCTTTTTATCGAACTCATATAACAAACAATGTCTTATATGCTCCTTCTCGCTTTCCATGTTACACCCTCTGATATTTCTTTTGAGATGATTAACTTTGTGAGACACGATGCATTTATATGTGAGGCATCCACACGTTTGATTGGCAGACGATTTATATCTTTACAATGTAATGTGTGAGGGCAATTCCATTGCAAATATTCATATCCAAAAACCGGTAGAACTTTTGCACTCACCCAATATTTCGCTATTATTTAAGATGGAGATTTTCAGAGTATTATCCACCCACTTATTTTATACGAAATCACAATTACTGATAGTTGATATGAAAAAGAAAAAAAAAACTGGATTTTGAGCTATTACGGAAATAAAGAATGATGAATCATGAATTTTGTTGTAAAAATATTTAATGTAGTTGATAAGAAAAATTTTTGGTGGACAAAACAAAACGGGCGATTGCCCAAAGACATCACGGCATAGAAAGTATTTCTTCGGAAGATCCCAGATGCTCTGAAGACACTGCCAGGGTGAGAGACCTAGAAGCCTGAGATATTGCTCCGAATAAGCTGGATATCCAGTAAAAGACAAACTAACATAGAGGCCGCTTGATAAGACAGCATTTGATCTTTGAGGTTACGGAACAGTTGATGCTAATCATGAATAAGAATTATCTAATTAATAAATTAATACTACTACTACTAATAATAACAACAACAATAATAATAATAAAGTTATCTACGAAAGAAATTTTGTTTAAAATGATTATTTACGAAATGATTTTTTTTTTAAATAAGTTACTCGAAGGCAAGGAAATAAAAAAAAGGACGAATTCATAAGAAATACTAAATTTACTATTCTATTAGTTTCTAAAATTCTTCTCAGATTTCCCTGGACCATTTTTAACTGCAAATGATGTAGATACATGTTTTCTTACTATTGATCACAATACAATGAATTTTGTTAATACTTACTTATTGCGGCAATCTAATAGATAAAAATAACAACATATAATAAATGTTTAGTAGTATCATTGTTAGTCATCTAATAACTGTCCACAGAATCTGAAACGGACCTTAACTTATCTTATGTGAAGATTATTTAAAATTTTTCAATTCTTTGCAAAAAAAAAAGTGTTAAGGTTATGTATTAATAAAGAATACGAAACATGTTTCTTAATTATACTAATCATTCTCTCATTTATAAAGGATGAAATTTAAAGTTTTTGGTTACAGTGTTCTGAGACTTAGGTGTCTTTTCTAGAAAGAACATTTGCGCATTTAATGACAGTAGCCTACTTCCTATTGATTAACAAAGGAGTTCAATTCCAGCAACATTAAAATATCAAACATCAATTTCATACAAATAATTTGAAGTATCTTAATCTAGATCAGTGTTCTTATTTTGGGTTTTAACAACTTTTGAGATCCAAGAGATACTTTCTCGTTTGGGTTGTTGAGAGTTGTGGGGTTTATGAGACATGGGGTTTAATTGTTTGCGATTTATAAGAAGTGATGCAAGAATATTCTTTAATAATTCTCACAACACGAATCACTTATGTAATTATAAAGACGCTACGGGTAATAATGTGTACATGAAAGTGGAATTGATTTTGTCTACAGAACTTCAATTTGTAAACTAGCCTTCTTATTGATTCCGTTTTATATTTAACATTATTCAATCTACATGCAACAGTTAAAAGCTCCTTGAGTCTTTTTTTTTTTTAAATTAGGTTTTCTTAAATCACAGGAAACCTAATCCTTAAATTAGGTTGCTGAGGACTAAAAAGATTGTCTCCTTGGAATTTGTTTATCTTCACAATGAAGCATAAATCGACAGGAAAAAGCAGCCGTAGAATTCCAAATGGTAATCAGTGACTGTAGTGTGAGAATAAAAAGTATATATCATTGAAATATTGAATTATTTTACATATTTTAAAATTTTTATTAGTATCATATGATTTTCATGTATCATCGTTTTAAATTCTTGGATATTTTATTATATGCAAGGTTAATGCTCTTTGTTTGTCCTTTTATTTGTTTTTTATTTTAATCTTGTTAGGTTTTATCATCTTGTTATAACTTCCTACTTCCCTGAAATTCTCAGATACTTATTTTACGTTTATAGGTATTTAATTTAGGTTTAAAGTATTTAAATCCTTTTTTATATTAATTTATGTCTACTTTTAGTTTTATCATCTTTATTTGTTAGTAGATTTTTTTGTACAAGTTTTGCTTCAACTTAAATATCGTCCTGGTTTGAATTTCTTAATTATAAAATTAAACAGTATCTCTTGGGTTATGATGTACCCTTATACTTGTCATCCCACTAAGAAAATAATACTGGTATAAAATTCTCATTGGCAAATATGATATTTAATTCTTAATTAACGTACCTCTTGGCATTGAAGTTTTTTTTTTTTTGTTTTTTTTGTTTTTTTTTTTGTAGGCCTATGTTAATAAAAGTGAATTGACGTATTATACTCAAAATCTCTTAATAGCTCTTATTAGTATTTGTAGTTAAAGAAAAATAGACAAATCTCACATTTCATTTTCCCATTGGAGAATACTATGTTGATTTTAAAAATATAGTTTAATCATAAATTTATTTCATCATTCTAACACTAACTCATACCTGAAATGGTAATGCTGAGATTTCACAAACTCATCTATATACAATTCAGTGGACTCAATTCAACAAAATACAGTAAACCTATCAAATCCGGCCTAATGTGGCGCCCAGTAGGCCGGATTACAGAAAAGCCGGACTACCGAGAGTGTTCTTAAAATAACTCAATAGCTCAATTTTTGTGAAGACTTAATGCCAGGTTTAATTAATTTAACCCCATTTTCATGATTTTGCACTCAAATGTTTATTAAAAACAATACAAATGTGCTTTTTCCGACACCAAGCTCTAGTGATATTTGGTTTGCAGATTCCCTGCATCCAATCTCCTTAACGCATTAAGCTTCTGTTCCATAGTGACAAAGTTTTTCTTTCTTTTTTCACTCATAATGTACATGCGCGGATGGGAAACAAAATAGGGAAACGAATTTAGTTATTAAAAAAAAAAAAAAAAAATACTCAGGACCAGGCCGGATTTGAGAGGTTTTACTGTAATTATTGTTTGTGAGCGATTTTGGGAAGGTAAAGATGTTATGTTTATTTTTTGTGCTTCCTTGTTTTTGTTTTTATTTAATTCCTTTAGTTTACTTACTTTCTTTTAATAAGTAACTACTGTTAAAATTGATTCAGTAATTTATTATACAATAATATTAGATCTTTTTTTACGTGCTATTTAATGTTTAGTACTAACAGGGATCTTAATTTAAAATATTTTATTAGGTTTTATAATTCTGAAGTTTAGTCATTTACGTATTTTTTTTCTTAAATTTTTGTCTCTAAAGGTTAAAGAGAAATCATTTAATTTTTCATATAGAATATAGTGGGTTGGTCGGATTTGAACAATGTTTCGTCTCTTATTCTTTATTGATTGTTTTCCCCTTCGTGTAAGCTACCACATATTCGTGATTATGCCACCTGTTGGAGGATTACTCAAACTGTCTCAACTAGTAAATAGAAAATAATGATAATCTTTAAAATGGAATGATATCGACGATTTTAAAGACAACGTTCCATTCAGCGCAGCGTCTTCAAAGAATTGTCTTCCAGACTTATTTTCCTATCTGTCTAATGCAACAAACCCTCAATAAATTAGAGATTCCCTATTTGTATCTCAGAGATTGTCGAATTGCACGAGTTAACCAAACTTATAATCTAAAGCTAATATTTAATTGATAACGTAAACTAAACGAAGGAAATGTGAAAAAAAAAAGTAACCTTTTTGTTAATAATTTCAATAGAACATGAACGTTGAATGAAAGGAACTTATTTTGCTTTTAAAATAAATAACATCATATTCAAGAATTCTCCATACATAAGCAATTTCATGTAGTTTCGGAAAATAAAATGTTTCACACATTCAACCATAAAGTTTTGGGCCCCAAACAAGCTAACAAAGTACACACTGCAAAAACTAATCATCTCCCTACAATTTTTATTATGTAGCCTACTGTATTTTAGTGTTCCAAAACGCGTCTTCTACTGTAACCTCATCATATTCAATATTTCTGTGCTTTAAATAGGAAGTTTTAATATTGATTTCTGTATTGTTTTTAGAGATCAATATCAAATGTATAAACGAGTTTGTAAATAGCAAAAATCCACATGCATACATAGACAATACACTGCTGTTACATAATAGATCAGCGTAAACACATTCCAGGAACAGAAAACCGAATTTTTCTTAAAATCACAGCCATTGCCGGGAAAGTAAAAACATGCAAATTCAGTAATGGTACTTTTGATTGGTAAGATCGGGTTGGTATTGTGTGAATGACGGAGAGTTTACAGTAGTTCAAAGCAGAGTTTCGTCTTTGAAAAAAGACAAAAAAAAAACAAAAAAAAATCTAATCTCAATGATCAGTTACTTAGACCAGATAGAAATGTATTAATACGTTGGTGATGAACGCTCATTCACATTAGTTACGGTAATAAAGTACTGCATATCAATTTAGATAAGTAGATAAAATTAATTCTCATGCAAAAACAGTTACATAGAATTGAATAGGCAGGATTTGTCAAATCGTCACTACACAAATGCCAGTTCGACTGTAGTAATTTAAATTCAGTAGATCAGTAATTTAGAATATAAATTTAGAAAATAATGTAAATCTTTTAGAGCATAACAATATTATACATATCACTTATAAAATGTGCTTTTGCAACATAGAAAACTTCATGAAGCTCATCAGTTTTTGTAGTAGAATAAATTAATTAAATGAGGTTTTGTGCATAACCAAATTTGGATCAAGTAGCTGTATTGTGAAAACATCGAAAATTAATATTTAATCAATATCAAGTGGGTTTATTTTTAGCAGCCTTAGATTGGACCAACATTTTAATGCAATAAAAGCAAAACTCTTTTATCCTCAAGGCTTCCAATAAATAATATTGTTTTCCCATCCCTGGAAGACTTTGTCAGAAAAATTATTAATTTTTCAGCTTCGATAAACACGAAACAATATTAAAAAGACGATATTAAAAGCAGTCAGCTTCTTTTTCCGATGGCTATTTTTTGAGCTTTTATAATTACTTTGTTTTAAGAAGCTGATAACAATTTTTGATCTACTTTACTTGAAGCTGTCAGTATTTTAATTTCTATTTATAACGTCTCCTTGAATGATTAAAATGTATTGATAAATCTTCAAGTGTACGACTTACGGCTATAAATTAGTTTTGAAAAATATCTATTTTTATCTGCATTTCTCGTAGAAAATTGAGAGTTTTCGATTTATCCTCGCTGCTCCTGTCCTCCAAAAATATAAACAACCCAGCCTTTACTATCTAGTTTTAATCTTGATAAAAGTGTTTCGACGAATTCCAAATTTGAAACTTCAGTCCTTTTTCAGTCCTTTAGTACAGTAACTTTATTTTCTAATAACCCAGTTGTTGTAAGCTTAAGAGAAATTAATTTTTTTTTTGAGATGAATAAGGAATCACTAAAGAAAACGAAAATAATAATAATAATAAAAAAAAACTGGACATATTTAGCTTAGTTATTCAGTAGTTAGCTGTAGTTATATTCAAATTGCAACTCCTAGTTTTTTATTTTTTTAAATACTATTATAATTATTAAGAAAAAAAAAAGTTTGGATTAACGGAAAACTTGCTGAAATTTTATTGTGTTAAAATAATAGGAATTTGAAAGATTTTTCTGCTTTATTCCTATCCAAAACAGATTTTGGAACATTTTTCTTGTTTGTTGCTAAAATTGATTAAGCTTATCTTATGTTAAATCTTTAATACTTACTGTTAGTGCTTGAAAATTATGGGAGAGAGAAGTGTTGTTCAAATCGTCAATTAGCAATTGTAATTGCTTGATTGTTGGGTTGTTCCATCTGTCATGTAAAAGAGAGGGAGGACTTGAATGAAATTTTATTTCAACTTCACAGAGATCTGCCTAATTATTTTTCTCTAATGACCTTTTCTCCGGAAAATCATCTGTTCGAAAAAATTTGAGGAAAGTTTTTTTTTTATCAGATCTCGGTGGTAGGCAAATTTAAATTTATTAATTTGTTGAAAGAAGGGTTTTACTACATTTATTTTTAATAATTTAAGGGCAAAATGAGTAAGTCTCAAAACTACGATATTCAACGATTTATTTTCAATAATCAGACTAATGGAAGACCCTTTTTTTCTGCTCTCTTTCATTTGTCGGGTGGACATCTTACTCACAGCGGTTAAATGTTGATCTATCTGACATCTTGTGGTACTTTGCCTGAACTACGAATCTGTATTGATTGAAGTAGCTGGAAAATAATGCTAGAAGAAATATAGTGTTAGTGTCCAGCACACGGTGGATTTAACTCTGCTATCGACGAGTTGTTGCTGCGCAAAGTAAGATCGTTGGGGTTCATGGTTGAAAGTTGGAAAGCCTCTAAGGTGCAATTCGTTCAGGTCAGATTTGTTTGTAAGATTTATCGTGCTACTATTTATATGTTCGATTGATTCGTTTGTTCGTTTAGCGCGTAACGACTTTCACAAATTTCGATAAAACTTAATAATTAGGAGTTTTTACCAATCAAGAAAATCGTAATTTATTCAGAATCATTAAATTTTATTTCTTCTTTACGAGGAACGTTTTAAGACGCTACAACAACATTTGAGACTGATATTTTATCCTCTATTCACCGTGAACGGTAGAATTGGCAGCAAGACTCAACTTGCTTGCTAGAATCTGATTTTCAATTGGGCTTAAGGACTTATGTACGCTTTAGTAAGTAATTCTCTAGTTACTTAGAACGAGACATTGTTGGAGTGTTGCCTCAGAATACTGAAAATGAACAAAGCGTTACCATTACATTAAAAGTGTAGGGAATCTAAAACCGTATGTGGAAATAACCTTGGCATCCTTTACCTTGGTATCATTCCTTTCGCAATTTCATGACGGTCGTGAATCATTGGAGGGCGACTAAAAGAAAGCCATCACAGCTATCGAAGGCCATTCCTACTTCTCTGACTTGGAGCATGCGAACTTTTCTTTTGGTGTTGATGAGGATCGAATGGATGAAAAGACCATCAGGATTTTAGATGATACATATAGAAATTAAACCCGAAAAAATTATAGAAAGAAATAAACCATAAAAGTGATTGTACGTCGTTAGCTTCAAAGAATCAACTGCTTCTTCTAACAAAAGAAATCTTTACACGTATAAATCTTGACATAAACTTCTACTAATATTTATAACATATAGTTTAACATACAATATTTCGACTATAAAATTTTCCAGTCTTCCTCAGGTATAATTTAGTCCTTGTCCGTTGCTGACTATACAAGTAAACAACATAATAAAGTAAGAATTAATTTAAATAAATAAAAGATGTAACATTTAAGAAATAACATACAGCGTAAGTAAGAATTAAACTAAATAAAATAACTTACAACAATTAATTAATTAATTAATTGCAAGTTTTTTTTTTAGTTTAAGTTTTACTTTGTTATATGTTGTTTCTTAAATGTTATATCTTTTGTTTATTTAAAATAATTCTTCCTTTGTTATATCTTTTTTTATTATTTACATTAAATCTTACTTTGTTATTTTGTTAAATTAATTCTTACTTTGGTTACTTGTCGTAAGCAACGACAAGAACTAAATTATACCTGAAGAAGAATTGATAATTTTATAGTCGAAATATTGTATGTTAAAATATATGTTATAAACATAAGTAGAAATTTGTTTCAAGATTTAAATAAACAATGTACTTATATGTATATAACTTGTGTATAAAATTATAAAAGAAATCTTTGTTATTTACTGTTATCCTGTCGGAGCTTGCTTTTTTTTTTATTTGTAGTTGGTAGAAATAAAATAAGGAGCTTTGAAAAGTTACGATTTAGAGAAACTTTCCATCACAGAAACCCTAGCTTCAATTCATTTGCTCCTTCTTCTTCTTTCTTGACACTTGCTTCCTTTTCGTGTGTCTCTCAATTAGGACTTCGGTCCTGTTTTCAATTTTCTTGTGTAGTAATAAATCGATTTGCGAAATCAAGATGTCTTCATCTTCTTCTATTTCCGACGTCTTGTTCCATATCAATAGGTGACATTTCCATCACTCCTTCTTCACATGAAAATTTATCGACCGACTCAACCACCCGAGCAAAGTTTTTCTTCCTTCCTTCCTTTTTTTTTCTTCTTGCGATGCTCCGATGAGTTGTTCTTTTTTTTCTTTTTTTTTT
>JAFIDM010009631.1:199418788-199429205 GCA_023159025.1 Thereuonema tuberculata
TTTTTTTTTTCTTTGTTTGACGTCAACCGTTGATTTTGTCACCATTTGTTTTTTCCATCATCTTTGTAGACACAAACAAAAATAGAGTGTTAGATACCAAAGTATCCAGTGCGTTGGCAATCCCACGTACTGTAAAACTTTGATCTTCTCTTCTCTGTGGTCACTGTTTCGAAAAACTGCCGAACTTATTCCAAACAACTGTTGTGTTGAATTTACTAAGAAGCAAAATTAGCAAATTGAGGTATTTGCGGAAGATACGTAGTTCTGTCATCAACAATTTCTGGATGTGAGTTAATCATAAAAAACGAACAAACATTTTTCACTGTATTTTTAGAATCTGAACATTATGTGGGAAAAAAATGCCCTTAAAATCCTTGCTTATGTCTTTAATGCTATTAAACAGAAATACCGACTGCAGAAATATGTTCATACTAAAAATAATTAAAACAATTGACTAATTGTAATCCAACTTGGTTTTTACCGATTTTCTGTAAAATGTGTAAGTGGCGGATGCTCTAATTGCAACATCTTTTTAGAACTAAAATAGTGATAACTAAGTGGATGTATTTAGTAAGAACATGCCTACCACCATACTTTCTCAGTCTTTCTTTCATCTGTCCTCATCTCCGTGGGTTTAGCACAATAGATCTACTGGTCACAGTGCTTGGCTTCCTGCCGCACACATTCACCCCATTCTAATCTAATCTAGTAGGAACATTTCCCTAAACATAAGATAAGGTTTGTGGGAGCTGGGGGGGGGGGGAGAAGAAAAAAAAAACTCCAAAAAACCACTCTCAGAGAAAAATGGCCGCTGTCATTTTGAAAGTTTGGAATCAAACTTAATAATTATTTTCTTTTCTTCCTTTCTTGGATTCATTTTCATCTAATTGCTTTGTATTTTCTAATAACAAGTTTTGCTTGTAATTTCAAGTAATATTTTGAATATTGTATATTGTAAGTGCTTTTTATCTTGTGATTAAGGAAAAGGTTAAAGATAGTTCTTGTTCGAGCCATCTTAGCTCATGGGGACTCTGAGCTATGACTCTCATACACCAAAAACATGTATACACACTTCTAATATATAATGTGTTCAAGTGTGTGTATATTTTTTTGGTTAAAAATTATGATAAAAACAGCACACAAGAAATTTTTTAAAAAAGTTTATAAAAACATTTAAAAATACTTATGGAGCCTTTCGAGTTCTTCCGCAGAACTCCTCTTCAACACAATGGACTCTTACATAAGTTCTGATTTTATACATGATTTCAAACAACCAATAAATTTAAAATTTAAATATTCAGCTTCTAATTGGTGCCAACTTGAAGCTACGTCTTTGGGTGTGGAAAAGGGATTTCTGACTGCCATCTGTCGGAAGAATTGGAATTAAGTCATCATGACGTCATCTATTTTGTTTCCGTTCTGTTTGGCGGAGTCTGTATATTTTAAATTAACTTTGAATCCTATTAGTCACTTGTTCTGAATAAACTGCGCTGCACGGCTGTTGCTTTCGTTTCGTCCACGAGTGCAGCAGTTCTGTGTGAGTTGTTGCTTAAGTAACTTGATTTTTCTGGTAGTCAGGAAAAAAGGTGTTTTATCACTCGACTAAGACAATTCTATTATTATAAACATTTGAAATCATCTTAATCTCTAGTTAAAGCATTGTTTTCAGCTGATGGAATAGACAATGTTTAAATAAACTTTTGTAAAGGAATTACAGCATTCCAGTATTTCCTTCATTACTTTTCATTGATGTTTGTTACTTTTTTTTTTAAATGCGATCTGTTATTATTATGTTGAAAAGCTTTATCAACCACTATAGAATAACCCAAACAGAAAAATTTCCATTTAGGTTTGATGGGAAACGCTGTTGAGTAGATGTTTTTCCTCTTTAATAATTGCAAGTGGTCCTTATTGAAGAAGGTCGTTTCCTTTACACAATAAGAAGCTGTAATCTTCTGAGAGATAGAAGAGATGGACAAGTGCGATAGCTGCCGACACACGTGAATTCTTTACGAGATTCAATAAAGCAATCCAAGTTAATTCATTCCATTCCCTAGCGAGTGTCTTTCGCTGACGATATTGTGACAAGTTTCTTTCGCCAAACGCCATCGATCGATGCAGCGGGTGAATGCCATGGTTACAAATGCAAAGGCACTTTGCCTAGGAAGAATAAGAGATGATATACAACGGAAACAGAAATATGATAAGAAGTTTATGGTCAATGAAATGAAAAAATACAGGAGGAAAATATATAAAAGGCGCTTCTTCTTACCATTTCCCAGGTTTCTGTGAATATCTTTGCAGACAGCAATAGTTTGTTTCCACACCCATCGTCTTAACGCAGTGGAAAACTTTAAAAGTTAGTCTGGCACCGTTTGATTATTTGCAAATGTCCTTTTACTGTTTCACGGTTCTGCCCATCTTCTGTTAAAATTGTTTACTGAAGTGCGTTCTCCGATACGGAGGTATCCCATGGAAGTATCTGTGGAAGTATTCTGCAGCATAATATGTAAAAGCCCCAAAGAACCAAGCTTATGAAAAACAGTTAAATAAGTGAACTGTTTTTCATAAGACAGCTGTACTTTTAATAAAAGCTGCAGCTGTACTTAATAAAACCTCGATCAACTTGCTTTTACTTACTGACATAGTGTAATAATGAATTCCTACTAAATAATAAATAAATAAATAGATAGATAGATAAATAAATTGCCCAATTTCAGTAACATTTTTGATGCTAAAATTGCAGCGACAATTAAGATTATACCGAACATCTCATTATTTTATCTGCTTTAACAGTTACCAAAATATTCAGTAATAGAAGTTTCAATTGCTATTATCGAGTTAGAACAGATCAACCATCTGATGTTAGAGTGACTGTTTCGATAAACACCAAAGTCTACCTGATGTTGTAGATTTCCTAGGAAGGCGTTAACGGTTGAGAGGGATTAACTTTGTGATGGATGGCAGATATCACACGCTATGGCAGAAAGTGGGCGTCGCTGGTGGAACTATATTGCTTCACATCTGAACTTAGAGAAATACATTTAAAGATGGACTTCAGCTTTCATCATCTCATCGGACCTTGATATAGAAAGCTTCATAAGAAACAAAACAAATAAACGGACATATTCAGTCTATCCATTATATCAAATAGTCGTGGTCATCTACTTTAAGCCTACCGTATTGTCCGGCGTATAAGATGACTTTTTAACCCAGGAAAATCTTCTGAAAAGTCGGGGGTCGTCTTATACGCCGGGTGCTGAAACTTCCGAGCCGGACTGGAGAATCTGCGGTCGCCGCATATGTTGGGAGGAGCTCAAAAACGGCCGTGGACGCATCCCCGCCGTATGCGGTAACCGTACGAAAGCAGCAAGGACGGCGCTGTACAAGTACGGTAGAAGAAAATCCACTCACCAGGATTCGTGGAAAGAAGTTACTTAACGCGGCCCCGATGACGAGGTGAGGGGGCGCCTCACCGGGAAGGTGTAAGTGAAGGGCGGAGCAAGCTGCAGGCGTCCAGGACGCCCGGAGTATGGAGAAAAGAGATAGAGCGGGGACAGAATAAACAAGGCTACAGTTAAGAAATACTATGATTTTAGTGAAATTCTAAAAAAATATAGCATTAAAATAATACACCAGATTAAACAAAGCTACAGTTACTTGGAGACAGGGAGAGCTGACCAATCCAAGCAGCCAATCACTTATAAAGGAAAAGTTTAATCACTTGCACTGTTTTATGTTTATAAGTGACAGTTTTCCTGCTAAATATCTGCATGTCATAAGCATTTGAATTAAAATTACCAAATCAAATCTGATTTTTTAAAATTTTTATTTGGTGTGCGTTGGAAGAGGGGTAGTCTTATACGGCGAATATATCCCAAACTCTAAATTTTAATTGCAAAAATTAGGGGTCGTCTTATACGCCGGACAATACGGTAGGCTTAAAGTAGATGACCACGACTATTTGGTATAATGGATAGACTGAATATGTCAGTTTATTTGTTTCGTTTCTTATTTTAGTTTCTTGTTTCTTGTTTTAACACGAGCCCAACGTATTTGAACATATTTACAATTTTGTTAAAGCTTCAGGTTAAACCTTGAAATTTATGTTAGGACTAAAGCAGTATTGTTGATGATTGACTAGTTTTTGGTGTTTATTTGATTTAAGGCATTTCTGTCGAGGGCTGTTTATTAAAGGTTTCAACTTTATAGGCCAACAAAAATGCTGAAATGTTAATCTGAGATAAGCTACCTTCAGAATATTGCTAGAAAGATAATGAATTGTTATGTTACCAAAACAGTGACTGCTTTGTCATAAAAATACCTAATTTAACATTTTCTTATTTATTATCTTTTTGTTAACTTCGCAGTTTGCAGCGCATAAATTTTGCTAATATCTAATTATTCTTTGAAATTGATTTGTCTTAGAATATAGATTTAAATTGTGTGTGTTGGATTATCTAGGTCAGTCTTAAATAAGAGTATTGATCTGACAAGTGAGTCATTGTGCTCACTTGCAGCTAAATAACTTAATGCGTTAATTTACTGTAAATTTACTGTTTTAATATTTACATTAGGTTGTTTATCAATTTAATTATTTTAAGTTAATTAGGTTAATTTTAGTCATTTATTAAATGCTCAAACCTTGGGGCTTGTGACAAAATAAATAAATAAGTTAAATAAATTTGTTAATTATTTTCAATTAATTAAGAAAGAAGAGAGGAACTGTTGTTTTGTATTTATTTGATTTTTATTCGTATGACTAATATTCTTATGATCGCAATGGACTGACCACCTGATCCCAATGGTAGTGGATGTGTTGGAGCTCTCCAAAAGACTAACATTCCCTGTAAAATGGAGTCCTTTAACTAATATTCCTATAGTTGGTGATAACTCAACATCAATAGGCTACAGCACATGATCGAAATTGCATTTATTCTATCAACTTAGTAATGAGTATAATATAGCAAATGTTTTGGTCCTCTGCTTTATCATTAGAAAGCTAACATTGGTATGACTTCACTTATCACAATTATGTTTCACTAATCAAAATTAATTCATAAAATGATAGTTAGGGAAGTAACAAGGTTTCCTCTTCAACTAACTTTAAAAGATATAATTGCCAAATTGATATTCTTACTCCTGAAATCATTTCAATAGCTAATTATTGATTGTTAAAAGCTGTCAATTATTCTTAAATATACACTTCTACAAAAATACTTCTCGTTGATTTGGGAAAAAGATGAAGGGAAAAAAATTAATATTCCAGAAGGAAGAAAAAAAGATCTGAGGTAGTTCTTCTTTCATTTTGGCCGTGGTTCAAGGATTTTCCGAAGAGCAGCAAAACTTAAATAAATCAGCGGCTTCTACGAAAACGTAAAATTTATTATTGAACATCTTCTAAATTATTGATTTCTTAAATAGTGTATTCAGAATTGATTTGATTACTGCAGTGATCCTTCAAATTGATCCTTTTTCAGTGATCCTTCAAATTGATTGTATGCAAAACTACGGAAGTATTTCAGAGTATTTCTACATTCTCAAAATAGCCAAGGATATAAAGAAAAATATTATTTATCTGTTCTTTTCTTTTCTTTTTCCGCTTCGTTATGAAACTGTTTCCGGTTAGAAAGTTTCGACGACTGACAGGAGATATATTTATTGGAATTGCGTGTTTGGAATGATTGTAAGTAAACAAAAACAAAAGGACGGACTTACAGTTGCTGCCGTATGGCGCTTAATGCTGTGAATATCGATTGCACCAAGTTTAATTTAATATTTTGTAGGTGCAATAAAGAAAGTTGACCTTTCAGAAGTTCCGAGAAAGATGTAAATATTCATCTTTCTTATGAAGGTTTCTTATGAAGGTTTCAGTAACCTTTCTATGAATAGGTTTTCATGTCTTTTGGGAAATGATTATATCCTGATATGAAATGTAGCTTCATAAAGTTTGATCTCATATTTGTTTCATTTTAAATTATATCAAAATAAAATAGAAACAGAACCAAAAAATAAAAAAGCTTTAAATCCAATCTGTAATCGTTTCTCATAAAGACTACCCAACAAAAACATGCAAGCTTTAATTAGGCAACTTCATTTTCGTATTTCAAAATAGTCACTAGATGGAGATATGATTCTACGTCATCCACCATTAGCTGTGGAAGATTTATGGTAAAAAATTTAGCTTGGGATCGTTTATTTATTTATTTTTTTTCCTAATCTACATGAAATTTGGGGTTGATAGTTTTCATTATGCCATTATACAGAATAGGGATTTGTAAAAAACTTTGTTGCTTCGTAATAACTGCCATCAGGAGTAATTATTTACAGCTATTTATAACTGTGAATTATTGATTTTCTACTGGTAATTTCTGCTTAAATGTACCTGTTTATGATTTGAAGAACATCAAATAACTAACAGTGCTAAATAAAATTCCAATTCCAAAAATAAGTCTTCAGCGTTTTTATTTTAACATTGTAAATTTTATTAAAAAAAATAGCATTTGCCTTCTTTTTTATAAAGTAGCCTTGAAATTATCCTAATAATTCTGATAAACGGACATTTTACATTTTAGTTGCCGTGCCGGCGTGGCCGTGCGGTCTAGACGGCGGTCTGCAGTTGTGGCCAGTGTGCCGGTACCCGGGTTCGAATCCCGGTCGTGGCATGGATGTTTCTTTCTTCTTCTGTTTCTCCTTCTGTCCGTTCCTGCGAGTGCCACTTGGTGCTGCCTCCTATGGCGTACCCTGGGCAACGCTTCGTCGGTTAAAGGCATCATATCTCGCCCCTTGTTGTTGGCCTAAAGAAAGATGAAAAAAAATTTGAAAAAAAAACCAAAAAACATTTTAGTCTACGTATGAATTCTTCTCTTATTTCATAAATAATAGAAGATAGATAGACCACAGAAGAAAGTTGGCTCGGTAATTTTCTAAAAGTGAAACCTCCAACGAAATAATAAACTGTTACCTTATTATCAATTGGTTTATACGTAGCAGCCGATAATCAGTAAGAAAAAAAAAATCAATTTGAAAAATCGTTCCTTTCAATTACTTCCACCATCTGAGATAATTAAATTTTAAGTAAGAAAGTCAAATCCTTATTCAGAAATTGATATTCTAGAAACACTCGAGTTTCTCATTAATATTTTTTTAAATTTAGTTGAACTTCTGATGGATTTCTGCCTAAGGAAATATTTGGGGAATTTCTGAAATTAGAGATGCCTCAAATAACAAAAATAATTAAGTTCGTTAGAACTGTGATAATAATTATTTGTGGTTGAGCACCAGAGCTGAAGTATCATCATGATGAATCTGCACGTAAATGAATTTTTTTCTACTTGTATTGTAAAACTACATTATCGACAGTTTACATAATTGTGTCCGTGTTTTAAATAGCATCGCAGCATTTACTATGTTATCACCAGACCATATCGTATGACTCTTCAAATATGTATTCATTACAAATAATTGGAATGTTGAAGAGTTTCGCCAAATTTGGATTTTTCTTACTCCAAAGTGTAAAACGCTTAAATATGAGGTTTCATCCAAATTGCAATAAGAGTTGAATCATTTTGCGCAAGTAGATGGATGTGATGAAGATAATAATTGTTTATCATAAGCGAACGCAGCCAAACAACGGCATTAGTGTTACAGAAGGGAATTGAATTTGATTCCGCTGAAACGTGGTCCCTAATTTACTGATAAGCCTTAAGTGTTCTCTGAGATTGGCTTCCATTACTTCATGCGTAATCTCAATTTCGTTGGAATCTAATCCTGAATGGTTTTAGTGATGGAAGCCCAAGTGTATACATTCATTTCACAGCCATTCTTCTGGTTCCCGCTGTGACCTGAAGCGATAGAAGATTGGATCTTAACTTCACCGAATCCCAATAAAAATAAAAAAAGATGAAAGAATTGAGTCTTCTTAAGAAGCCTATTTAATTCATTATACGACGGCAAAGAAGCTTACTTTTCCATATCGTAAGAAATTTTTCTTTTTATAAAAATTTAAATATTTGTTTTGATATAAACCTAACTTAACATAAACCAAAATTGTAAAAATCAAGTACTGCAGAGTTCTAATAAGATTCTTATTAATTCTAGAAGAATCGAATATCAAACTAATTATTAGAAGAATCGAATATCAAACGTTGTGCATACAAGCCAAACCCTAAACTTCCATTTAAAAAAACGAAATAACCCCGTCCATGAACAAGAATGGATTATAATATTGCAGCATCCTTTACTTAAACATTAATTTTGTGTCACTAAGCGTAATAAAGGATAAGTTTTAATAATTCAGAGGCAACATTTTAAGAAAACTGATAATATAAACAGATTTTGAGATTATCAACTTATAACTTAATACCGTCTTGAAAGATTCTGAAAAATTCAGAAATCTTCTTTTCCTTTGACCATTCAAAGATAAAAATGTCGACACAGTATTTCAAAGAAACTACACAGAAAATGATTGAAATATAAATGATATTTCAATCTTCAAGTTATCAGTTGATACGTTAGATAAATAAGTGAAATAATGATATTTCAAAATTCAAGTTAGGCCTATCATTTGATATCGTAGATCTGTTTTTATTAAGTATTTTTATGCTACTAAAAATAAAACAAGTCAATTTTTATGCTGTCAACTAAAATTTTTCACTCACACATTTAAACAATATATATATATAATTTGAACTTTTTAACTTCAAGGAAATGACGACAATCAGTTTTCTATCGCCTTCATATCAAGCAATTTCCTCGCATATTTTGTTGCCAAAAATCCACAGGCGGCAAAATCAGTGTGGCCCAGGGTATTTAGACAATCCTACGTTACGGAACGCGCTAACAAAATGCTAGCATTCTTCCATGTCTCTCTAAAGAACTTCGTGTCAGGCACCCACTAAAGGGAATTGCCCAGAAAAACAAATTAAACGGAAGGGACGAAATTAAATTCTACGTTTTGCCCCCATCAAAATTTACAAATGGATATTAATGTCGGAATAAACCGAAATTTTCTTCTTTTCATCAATTTGACTTATTCAATTTCCATGTTTATCATATATTAAAAGTTTTATAAACTGTACTTTGTAAATTCACCTGATAAAGACATAAAACTAGTTTTTCGAGAATGTTTATGTATTCAGCTTATATGTCATATACATTAGATGGTTTGATCCAATTCTTCTTTCCTCTACAGTCGTTAAGGTCAGTAGAAAGCACATTCTACTGTTAAGTTCAACGAATATGTAGACATAGGCTATAGGTTCTGTATTTTGGCGTTTTAAATGAATAATTTGGCGATTTTGAAACTAACTTTCTCTTTTCTGTTAGTCGTACATTCATCAACGTCAATAGATTTTTATATTTGAAATGTAAAAGCTATATTATAAATTTATATTTTTGACTATCTTGAGTTTTAATTCCAATTATTATAATTTTAAATTTAAATAAAAATTTAAAGAGCCTAATTTTTTCCATTAAAGTCCAGATTTTTAGGGTAAGTAGATTTGAATTACCCTATCTTTATTAGCGACATTCAGGCTTATTTCGATTTAATTTTCATTTTTTTTTTTTTTTTACTCTTCTGTACACTGTGTAAGACATATTACATCTTTTTAGTTACATTAAATCACCGAGACTCTGTTAGATGAGCTTGTAGATATATATTTAGACTTTAACTTTTCTAAACTCTGATCAGTCATAATTTTATTTAAGGTTTTAGTAATAAAAGCAAAATACAAAGGCATTTCTTTTGTTAAATTAAATGTAAATATAATGCAAATATGTTTATAGGACTACCCATATTAAATTTAATATTAGGGGGAATTTTTATAGGAAGAGTTTTATCCTGATTAGTATTTGGAGATTACAAGTGTAGTAATTTACCTTTTTGATTACAAATTATAGTAACGGGTATTATTTGTAAGTTTCATTGGTTTTTGATTAGGTTATCAGTAATTTTTGTTTTTAATTTCTTTGGAAATAACCTAATAAAACTAGTATTTTGTTTGTGCATTAATTGAAGTCAGACTGCTCTGGTTGTCGTATCTATGAAACTTTAGTTCACATATTATTTCAAAACTACTAAATATATCAGGCCTAGCTACGTATAGGCTTTGGTTTGCTTTTAATTGAAAATTAAATATTCGACATTGTATAATTAGGATTTCTTTGTTAGTAAAAGATTTCTAAGTGACTTCAGTTATTTCTCTTATTGGTAAAAACGGTTTAACTTGAAAAATATGCCTCCTGAAGAAGACGACAAATTCTAAAGAATTACAAACACTTGTAAGTTTTATTAAAATAAAATGCTTCATATTGCACAAACTCTGTGTGAGAGAATTTTTAAACTTCATTCACACTGATTGTCACACTTCCATTGTCAATCCATAACATCTTTCTACAAATCCATTTTACTAAA